>CM053591.1:151852305-151913805 GCA_028646515.1 Pseudochirops corinnae | reverse complement strand
TATATATATATATATATATATATATATATATATATATATTCTTTTTTTAAATGAAGTAATAAAAGCCAAGATGTATTTTGGGCTTTCAGATTTGCAAAATTCTTTACCTCTTTTATTTCTCACCAATCACTTGTGAAATAGGGACTATTATCATCTCCATTTTACATATGAAGAAACTGAGGCATAATACTTGGGCACATAGCAAAATCCAAGAACAGATTTGATTTCATACCTTCCTGATTCCAAAGAGCTGTTGCATATGTATGTGTATATACATGCATAGACATATATGTGTGTATATATGGGTATGTGTGTGTGTGTGTGTGTATGTGTGTAGGGAGGGACCTATAGTCTGACTGATAATGGCATTAACTTTATGCCCATCCAAGTGGTGACAGAGAGATGAACATATCCAAAGCCCCTGTATAAGGCATCAGGGTTTGGTAGTCTGTGCAATGGATGCTGGCATGTCATTAACACTTAGATAAAAGATTGATGCCAAGGGGAAAAATCCTCCACCTCTCTTCTCTCCACCTCAATCTCATCAATGGTGGGGGGTGGGGGGGAGAGGGGAGAGAATTTTTTTTTCCTATTAAAGGAAGCTGTGATCATGATAAAAGCTTCTTTGTTATTCGTGGAAAAAAAATCACTGAAGAATACTTCTAGAAATCAAGTGGATAATCTAACATATAAAACAGGTTCCCTGCTTTTCTATTTGTAAAACCCTCATGGTTATTTTCATAATCTAAAATGTTTTGTTGTTTTCATAGGTTGCAGAGTAAGGATCCATTTATTTTCCTTGTCGTCATCAGGGTCATCATCCTTGTTTCTATCAATTTCTGTCCATTCAGAATTGGATGTAGGCCTCCATATTGCCCCATCCTCCACCCCCACCCCATCAAGTTCTTTCTATTCAGGGATGTTCATTCATCTTCTCTAGGTTCCACATTTGTCTAACACTGGAATGAATAAAATGATTGATAGTAAATGCGCCTCTCACAGGTTCTTTATGGTAATATAGCTATCTGGCACAAAAGAGGGGATAAAAAAGATGTCTGAGCAAACTGAGCCTTAGAACATGCACAAGTAGAACCCAAAGTATGCTTTTATCCATTAGTACTCTGGTTTAGATTGCAAACCCATTTGCAAAACATTATGGAGGAAGAATATTATTGCCTCTCAAACAAGCAAATGGAAGCTGTGAAGAGAACCTGGCATAGGGCCCAGCTAAGTGTGATCATATGGAGAGCATTCGTGGATGGAATTAGTAGAACAACAAATAAAAAAGGTAAAAGATCTACCAGTAACTCTAAAGCAATCTATCAGTAACAATAGAGATAATCATTCTTTTCCACGTTGGGTTTTGTTTCCTCTTCCCCATTGTTCACTCCATTGGTTACAACCCTTCTATACAACCAGACTCATGTCCGATGTGAAAGTATTTGCAGATCCTATGCCACCATGGGTGGGAGGGAGAGGGAGGGGAGAAAATTAGAAACTCAAGGGATTGTGGAACTGAATCTTGTAAATTAAAAATAAATAAACAAATCAAATAAAAAAATACAAAAAAAACAATATTAGAGCTACAACATTTGTATTCTACCACCACAGTTTTTATCAAATAGCATTAAACTGGAAAAACACACCAAAAAGAGATTCTTAACCTGATGGGCATGAACTTTAAAAAAACCCTATCATTAAATGTAACTGTTTTTCTTCGTAATGCTATTAATTCAATTATATTGTAATGGGCATTGGTACACAAGCAATACACTTCCGACGTTACAACCCACAGGCAAGAGGCTAAAACCCCTAATTCTGGGTGAGGCATATCACCTGTAATGTGAGTGCCTTAGGAAGATACTGCACCATGCAGAGACCTCCTGTAACTACTTATGGTTTGCTAATAGCATAGTAAAAAGAAGCCTTTTGGTTGCCTCTGTACCCAGAACTAGAGGTGTCTTAAGAAAAGCACTAGTGAACTGAGTCTCACCCATTTTACTGTCCTCTCTACTCTTAGTTTGATTGTTTTTGTTAATGGCATTCAGTAAGAGACAACACTATAAAGGGATAGGCCTAATACTCTCTTTACCAAGGCCAGTTTCTGGGACTGTCAAATAGGTACTTTGCCTGCCTTGACACGGCTTCATCAGACTGCTGAATGGGTTTATGATACATTCTCAAAATTTTGTTTCTCTGCTTTAAGAAATTGAAGTTAGAAAACACAACTGGGCCTAATTAGGGGGAAATGTAGTGGAAGTGATATAGTTTTTAAAAGTATTTGGAGACAGATTTTCAAAATATCTCAAAGAGGATTTTTTTTTAGTAGAAAAGATAGCAGATAGCCCTATTGCCAAAAAGAAATTAAAAAAAAAAAGATAAATGAGATTATATAAGCAACTGCCAACAAATATGCCTACTTTTCTTATCACATTAAAATCTTTATAAGGTCAATCTATGTATATATTCAGATTACCCTTGATGAAAAGCTAAGAGTGGCTTAGACAGGCTTTTAAACTAATTTTATGTGAAAGGACAGCACTTCAACTATCACAAAACTGACCAATAGGGAAAGACAATATAATATCTTGCTGTGTTTATGGATAAGAAAGTGGAAAATAACTGAACAGAAAGATGAGAATAGATAATATTTGGAAAATTGTGTTGTACTTTCAATGATTGTAATCTGCTTCCTGCTAAAAATCTATTTAACATTAATGTAAATTACAGTGATTTTATATAACAACAAATTATGGGAAAACCAAAATCTCCGATGAATCAAAATTTCAGGTGACCCCCAAGACCACAGCTTGTGACAGTATATTTAGGAATGTTACAAATGATGACTTGCAGGTGAAAAATAGTGTTTTTAAAAATGGCCACAAAAATAACTGGAAAGGGAGGTGAACGAGTCATTCAGCAAGAGTGAAAGATAATAGTAAATTCAAGGGTTGTATTTATCTTAAAAAATATGAAAGAATAGACAAAAGGCATATAGCATTCTGAGTATATTCTCCATAAAAGATTCATGGGAAGACATGAATAGGAATCACATGGGATAAAGAATCTTGGTTGGACTGTGACTTATACTAAGAGAGGGGTGTAGGGGCTATTCAGGGAAGCCAGAACCTCTAGTGTGATGTTTTGCTGACCCCTTTTCAGAACTTCTCATTCACCTCTGGTGTCCACCTTCTCCCAACTCTCACCTGTGACTCCAAAAGCTGTAGCATGCACAATGGCAGCATCCTGGTAAAACTGATCTGGGCAGATGAGTTAAACCAATTTGAGGGTAACTCACAGGGCTCAAACCTGTCAGTGATTTAAGGGGATAAGAAGAGTTTGTTCCAATGGCCATGAAAGCAGCTAAAGCAGGTGCTTCTGAGTGCTTAGAGCTTGGTCAGACATCCAAGATGCCAAGGTCATTCACTGCATTCTGGGCTATCCTCAGTAGTCTTCACTTTTGTCTTGCCACTGGACTTCAATGACTCTGGAAGAGAGAGTGAAGCTGACAAGTTTGTGTAACTCTGCCTCACTTAAATCCAATTCAAGCACAAGTCAAAATATCACCCCATGACGTCATTAGTGGAAGGAGTAGGAGTATCTACATTGATAACAAGATCACAAATCTACTCCTTATGTAAGCTCCTTAAAAATAGGAATTCTTTCATTCTTTGCATTTGCCAAGAATTGGTACCTAGCATAGTGCCTAGAAAATAATAGATGTTTAATAAGAGACTATTGATTGGTTGATTGATTGATCTTACCCAAGCTGAAATTAAAAATAAAACCAAACAAACAAAATAAATGGTGACTCAGAATCATAGAACCATTAAATTTCGGATCTAGAAGAAATCATAGAGACCATCAAAATAGATTTCCTCATTTAACTAAGTTAAAGAAACTAAATCCTAAAAATAGTTGAGGGACTTACCCAAGGCTATGCTACTACTTATGATTTTTGAGGGACCAAAGAAATGAGTTCTGAGGAAAGATATTTAATTTCCCCACATTTCATAAAATTTAATCAGACTCCAAAGGTGTTAGAGAGAAGCATATGATAAAACTTAAAGGCTATTAGCATACTTTAAGACAAATGCTTCTTATCTTTTCTGAACTACAACTACAAATGGTGGTATTTGATTGAGGGGACACACATAGATACAACAGTTCAATAATGGCAACAATTCAACAAACATTTATTTAGTACCTATTGTATGCAATACATTGTTAGAGATACTGATAGGAAAGATGATATAGTCAGTGGTCATAAGAAGCTTATGTTAAATAAGAAGGATGATAGCATAGATACACAGATATCCATAATACAAGATGGATAGGGCAAAATAACTGAGAAGAAGAAGAAGAAAGGAGAAGAAAGAAGAAAGAAGAAAATGATGACAACAACGACTACAACAGCAGGGTGAAAATTTCTAACTGTGGGACAATAAGATTTAGTGAGAATTTTCCATGCTCTAAGCACAGGGTTAGGCTAGGGGTACAGTGAAAACAAAAGAGCCACTGCCTTCAAGGGGCTTACATTCTAATACAGAAAAACTCATTCTAATACGTGAGAAATTACATATGCTAATGTATCACAGTGGAGAGGGCGTGATAATGATAGTGATGACAATAAGTAAAAATAAAAATAATAAATATTTATATATTTCCTTAGAAAATATTTTTATTTCATTAAATATTTACTAATCATATTTGAAAGACAATAATCTTGTGAGGTAGTATGAAAGGTTAAGTGACTTGTCCAAGGCCACATAGCTAGTAAATGTCTAAGGAAGGATTCAAACTTATGTTTTCCTGATGCCACATCCAGTCCTTTATAGTCAATACCACTTATTAAATAATCAATCAGAAAACATTTAATATGTTCCAAAAACTAGGAGGGAATATTAATAGTGAAACAATTTCAACTTGAAAAAGCTTACATGTTATTAGGGAAGAAAAGTACAGAATGGCACAAAGTCCAGTTATGGGTTGAAACCCACCGCACTATTGGGGAGGACATATTATCCACCCCACTTTCCCCGCATATAACCACAGAGAGTTTCCTTCATCTGGATAACATCAGCTGAGAATAGCAGTGTAACCTGGGTTCCTGGAAGCCTAATCAAGCTCATTAAATGCCTGCCCTTCGGTGTCTGGTATGTGGTTGGCCTCATTCGGAGAAAGCACTTTTTGATACAGAGAGGCTTCAACTTACACACATGGGACTCATTTATAAATGACTGCCCTTACCCACCCCCCACCAGAGGACCTGGCACTATTGTGAAGCCATTGTGAAGAAATGCTAAGAGACTCCTGAGGGCTGAGAGTTGGAGGCAGGAACAAATTTGAGAAAAGCAGGAACAGTTTAAGAGATTTGACTCCACGCAGAGATTCCCCAACAAGTCCAACTTGTCTTCTTCATCACCCTCATTCCTAAAAACAACTTTCCCTAAATTGTGTACAATTTTCCCTATTCTATCATATTACCTTGAATTTTAACAAATACAAATGTTTCTTTCCCAAGGGGTCTCTGTCATTCTTAGCACAGAGTGGATTTGTTTAATCAATTCAATCCCCTTCTTATTAACACCTGACTATAATCAACAACACTGGAAGAATGGAACTTTTTTTATTAGATCAGGACAAGTTTTTAATAGGAAAATGTAGGACATTGAAAGGGGAGAGCCTTACAGCCCCTGAAAGTAGTGCTGCTTTAGTGGACCTTAGAGCAATAAGGATTCGCTGGAGCCTGAAGGAGAGGTACACAAGGGGGTAAGAGACAGGTTCAGAAAAGGAGATGGGCTGCTATCAAAAACAAATTCCATTTATTTCAAATTTTCCTCTATTGTTGGTCATGCCCAAGGTGGGAGAGAGAAAATCGCTTTTTCCTCCTTCTCTGTTCTGTACTACAATGGCCCCTTCTCCATGCCCAGCCCAATCCTAGTCAGGTACATTTTAGGTAAAACTGGCATTTGTGGGTTCATCCACTTTCTCTTTTACTGTCACAAAACAGTGACATTTCTGGCAATAAAGGTGGTCTTGTTAAAAAAAAAAAAAACAAAACTATAAAATCTAGCCTAGAATATAATGCAATTCAGTTTAACTCAATTCAACAAATATTAAGTGCTTACTGTATGCAAAGTACACTGCTATCTTTCAGAAGGAAAAAAAATACAGTACAAAGAGAAAATTGCAATATTTACCATCATGTAGCAGTGGGAGATTGACTAATTAACATATAATGAATATAAATAAATATGTAATATATGAATATATATTATACTTAACTAATTATTTAAGGAAGATATAAGATTTGCTAAATCAGCATAGATCAAAGGAAACTGATTTAGGGAAAAGCACTAAGGATTTAAGAATGTTTCAGGGAAGAAGTAGCATCTGGGCAGCTTGGTGGCCCAGTGAGTAGAGAGTACTAGACCTGGAGTCAGGAAGGTTTGAATTCAAATTTGGCCTCAGATACTTACTAGCTATGTGACCCTGGGCAAGTCATTTAACCCTGTTTGCCTTAGTTTCCTCACCTATGAAATGAGCTTGAGGAGGAAATGGCAAACCACTCCAGTCGCTTTGCCAAGAAAACCCCAAATGGGGTCAGGAAGAGCTGGACACAAGGAAACAGCTACACCTGGGCTGAGTCTAGAAAAATGACTAGGATTCTGAGAAGTAGAGATAAGTGAGGGAGGGGATTTTAGGGCCAGGGAAAGGATTCTGCAAAGGTATGGAAGCAGAAGATAGATTCGTTAGGTTCAAGGATCTGCTAATAACCTTGCTTGACTAGATATCAATTTTAATTTTGGGGATGTGTGAAAAAATTCATTCCTAATTCCAAATAAGGAATTATTAACTTTTGGAATCCAGATTTTCTTTTTGCTGGTTATTATTCATTCACTGTGTATTTTTTTTTTTACTTTAAAAAATAATTTATTCTGAACCTAAGAAATAAAACAAGTATTTCCATAATATAATGAAATAGAAAAATAGGAAAAAAATATGATTGCATATGAAACTGCAAATCTATTACATAAAATTTGCTATTCCTTTTAAATATATAATAAAATTCATTCATTGTTCTAAGTTATGCATGGCTTGAGCCACAACCATTTCTCTTGCTCCCAGGTTGTTTATATCTTTGTAGTAGTATCATGGTATCACCTTAGTCTCACTTCAGCAAGTTTTATTTATGGATATATAGCCTGGCATGTCAATCTTGCCACATAATTCATATCTCCCAATACCTTTATCATCTTTGTTGCACATCTCTGAACTCTCTCCAATTAATCTTCATATTTCTTCCAGATATCACTGTGTCTAGACATGAATGCAGGATCCAAGGGGTGATGTCACCAGATTTACACTTTTAGGCTTTCTTTAAGAAATGGGTTATAGTAGAACGAGTTTCCTCATCTTATGGTTCTCAAAAGAAGAAAGACTGACTACGTAAGATGACTCCTACCTGGATGGTTGTGGAAAAATGTGGGAGAAAAAGATGTAAATTGGAAAGTAACTAATCTGGTGCTTTGGGCCTTATTTTCAGTTTTAATTTCCTCTTTAGGGTACCCCATGAAGAGGACAGGCTTCATTGATTAAGTTGGGAAACATCACCTAAGCAACCTGAGACCAGAATACAGTAAGGTAAAAATCATGCTTTGAGACAATTGAATAATTCTAGACATCCCAAAATGACCTCAGTTGTCTGCCTCAATTATGCAAAAGTCTCTTTGCAGGTGAAAGAGAAGGGGCTGGGGCGGGAGGAGAATGGGGGAAATGATGAGTAAATTCAGGGAAGTGATGTGAACTAAATCTGTAAGGGAAGGTTGGAGTCAAGTTGTGGAGAGTCTTTATTACTAGGCCTTTGGAATTTGAAAGGTAGTGGGGAGCAGCTGAGAGTCACAGAGCATGGGAGTGATGAGGTTAGACCTGTTAATCAAGCTACTGCAACAGCCCAGGTGAAAGGTATTAACACCTGTTTTATTACCTGGAAGAAAGAATTGGTCTCCTGCTCTATTGCTAATCTGACTAGTTAGTAAACACTAGTTCCTTGATAACACGTTGCAGCATACCATACTAAATACTACTGAGGGATTACAAAAAAAAAGGAAGGATTTATTATTCAGTCAATGAGCTTATATGCAGTTTAACTGGGAGGGGGCAGTGAATCCATATGCAAACTAACTTGACAATAAAAATAACAGACTTTTAAGGAGCACATTAAAGTTCACGTTCCTTCTTCACAAAAACTTAGTGAGATAAGCATAATAGAAATTATAATTCCCAACTAACAGACCAGCAAACTGAGGTTCAGCAAGATTGTGACATGTTCATGATCATATGGTTAGTACTGGAGGTAGAACTAGAATGGAAGTGTTACAGACTCCAAGTCCAACACTCTGCTCTCTATATCTCTCTGTAATCTCTTTATCTTTTTATTTTTCTTCCTTCCTTCCTTCCTTCCTTCCTTCCTTCCTTCCTTCCTTCTTCCCTTCCTTCCTTCCTTCCTTCCTTCCTTCCTTCCTTCCTTCCTTCCTTCCTTCTTCCCTCCCTTCCTTCCTTCCTTCCTTCCTTCCTTCCTTCCTTCCTTCCTTCCTTCCTTCCTTTCTTCTTCCCTCTCTTCCTCCCTTCCTTCTTCCCTCCCTTCCTTCCTTCCTTCCTTTCTTCCTTCTTTTCTGTTCTTTTTCAGCTCCCTTTTTTCTCCATGAAGACATCACTCATTGCCCCCAACCCAGTCAACCCTCCCTTAGAATTCTCAAAGCATTCTCTTTCATATACACTTAACACATCACTTTCCATTATAGTTATCTATGTTCCTATCATATTTCCCACACCAAATTATAAGCTCTTTGAGTTTGGGGACCATGTCTTAATCATCTTTGCAAAGACTACATTACTTAGTAAGCTTTCAAGCATGTAGATTCACATTGTGTCAGCTTTACCCAGAATAATCATACATTGCTATGTTCCACGAAAATGAACTTTTACCACTGCCACCACCACAACCATCATTGTCATTGTCATTTTTATAGTGCTTTCTGGTTTGCAAAGCACTTTACAAATAATATCTCATTTTTATCCTTACAACTACTCTGTGAGATAAGTGCCATTATTATATCTGAGGCAGATGGAGGTTAAGTGACTCGCCCAGAATTACACAATTAGTAAGTGTCTGAGACTAGATTTGAACTTAGGACTTCGTGTTTATAGGTCCACTTCTCTATCTCTGACTGAATTATTAATTAATGAAATTAAACCCTTTAAGTCCTTACTTAAGAAAATTATCATTTGCAGTAGAATGTTTTCTAAAATCTATCAAAGTATCAAAGGCTTCTCTGTCTCCTTAACAGAGGACAAGAGATGTGCTTCTATCTATCGATAATAGTTAACACTTATAAAGTTGCTTGGTGGCACAATGGATAGTGTACCAGGCCTGAAGTCAGGAAGAGTCCTCTTCTTGAGTTCAAATCCAGCCTCAGACACTTACTAGCTGTGTGACCTTGGGAAAGTCACACCACTCTCTTTGTCTCAGTTTCCTCATGAGCTGGAGAAGGAAATGGCAAACCACTCCAATATCTTTGCCAAGAAAACCTCAAATGGGCACATTATTGACCAACAACATTTATATTTCTCTTTAAAGTTTGCAATACACTTTATAGACAGAATCTCATCTGATCCTCAGATGAATCCCACAAAGTTGATGCTATTCCCATCCCCACCCTCATTTTGAAGATGAAATAAATGATACTGACAGGTTAAATTGTGATACTTGTCCAGTATCCCTAATGTAGCTAGTACATATCTGAAGTAAAATTTGTACTCAAGTCTTTCTGAATTGTCTCAGTAGCGGTTATAAAAGTAATGGCAAAGCATTTGTTTAACATTTAGTAAAAGCAAGAAATAAAAATAGAAAATCAGGATAGTTCTTGAATTCAAAGAGCTCATATTCTAATTGGGGGAGCCAACGCACACACAGATACACATTAGCTGTGGGATGGATCGACATGATAGAAATAGAGAAATGTCTTGTGGTTCTTAGAATGTCTTTTAATAGGACTAATGGCAAGGTCAACAGGATATACTTTAGGTAAACAGGTGATTGATCTCTTGGTGAGAAGAGTTAGACTCTCTCACCCCCACACTGCCCATATGAATAATCCCAGACTATTCTGCTTTACCTGCAGCTAGGTGGTATGGTAAGCAGGTTGTAGGCCCTGGAGTGAGGGAGACTCATCTTCCTGAGTTCAAATCTGACTTCAGACACTTACTAGCTGTGTGACCTTGGGCAAGTCACTTAACCCTGTTTACCTCAGTTTCCTCATCTATAAAGTGAGCTGGAAAAGGAAATGACAAACCAGTCCAGTATCTTTCCCAAGAAAACCCCAAATGTGGTCATGAAGAGCTGGGCACGACTGAACAACAACATTCTGCTTTAAGAGTTCTTGTGTCTGCTTTTTATAGGACTACTGTATCTCAGATTGCTATCGGGCTCTCAGCTGTCCCTTTTAGATACTGCCAATGGGCCTGCCTACTGAAGCTCTCAGATCCACCTACCTTATGTGTTGCTTTCAATCTGCTATGGATGAGAAAGGCATATAACTACACTTTTAAAATTGTTTATGAAATATTCTCAGAGTGAGATTGACCTTAAGAGTCCTCCTAAGGATTCTTCTATGTGAATTTTGTGACAGCTATTTTGATCATCTATGGGCCTTTTAAAGCTAACTGGGTTGGGTTGTAGATGGTTAAAGTTATCACACCATCAGCTAAATGCAATGTTACTCTTCACATTACCTGCAAGGAGAAACGCATCAAAACCATTAACATCAAAAAGTATGGCTTACCTTAAAATGGTAACACTGTCATCTACTTAGACCCTGAGAGAATGAATGCGGTCAGGTATATTGTAAGATGAATATGCCCAGAATGTGTGGTAATTCTGGCAAGGAGAAGCCCAAGAAGGTGGTGATATGGGTTCACAAGCATGCTGGGGATCCAGAGGAGAGAGTAGGAATGCCAAAAGAGACAGGGTTGAATAGGATGTTCTAAATGAACAAATGTAGAACATACAAGATAAAGTCCCTTCACTTTGCAATCTTGCTTCAGGCAAGGCCTGTTGATTGTCATGGTTTATGTGGGAAATTACGTTTGAAGGATGACTTTTTTCCTGTCATCTCCTCAGGTATAGATAGAATTGTAGCCCAGGTGTTATAGAACTTGGAGTCATGGTCAGGCATAACTGGTAGTTCTCTTTCAATGACAATTTTCAACTGGCATGCAGTATGTGTAACTTGTGACTAAGAACCAAGGTTCTGTATTTACACAGATTGGGTTCAATCTGGGGCCTTAGCAGCCATCATACTTTTGGACTCATCTCTCCATTTAGGATTTCTTCCGCTATCTTCAGAATTTGACCCTTATCTAGGTTCTCTATAACAAAAAGAAAAAAAAAACCAACAGCACATTGTTCCATGAAGGGATAATGCTAACAGGCATGGATATTAGATGGACTTTAATCTGACTAAAGAAAGAAAAAGTTAAAACCAAGACCCATAAATAGCCAAGACAGCTCTTCCCAATGATACTTCCTCAACTAGATGTTTTGCTCCTTGACAAGGTTAATTAACTTCTTGAGAGCAGATGCATTTCTTGCCCTGTCCTGCTCTGTCCCATTGACACCTAGGTTGCACCTCCTGCATGGATGCTGCAGGTGCTGTCATCCAATCTTTGTATTTGTGTTCATTTTCACTTCCTCTTACTGTTTTGTTCATTATGAACTCCTATCCTTACACGTAATATGATGTCAGGCTTTCTCATCCACCGTTTGTTTTACTATTACCCAATATGGTAGCCTTTCCACCAATGAAGCCAGACTTCTGTTAAAACTGGACAACCACAGGAAATATAGAACCCTCCTCAAGTAATACCGCTAAGTAATTGAATGTGTCTTCCATTTTGGAATCTGAGCCACCCTTGATCTCAAAATTACTACTTTAGTTAATATTGGTATCAATTCATTTCCTGGTAATTCAGACCAAAAACCACTTCTACCTTGACAAAAATACTTGGGATTTGAACACAGGTAAAATGGTGCTTCAGACAGCTTGAAGATCTCATAAAGTTCGATCTGGCACACTGAGAAAGCTCACTTTCTCTATTTCACCCAAGACATTTGTTGAATTTGTGAAATTTCTGAAAATATATGTTCATGTTTAAATATCTAAATTTCATAAAAGGAATGACAAATCTGTTAAATGTACTCCATGGACATCTAGGCAGCATAGTGGATAGAATGCTAGGGCTGGAGTCAGGAAGACCTGAGTGCCAATTTGGCCTCAGTCACTCACTAGCTGTGTGACCCTAGGCAAGTCACTTAACCCTGCTTGCCTCAATTTCCTCATCTAAAATGAGCTAGAGAAGGGAATGGCAAACCACTCCATTATCTTAGTCAAGTGCTATATATCTGTTATCATTTATCCTTGTTGCACTACCTTCTTCTTACCATACATCTCTTGGATGGCCATCTTTTATCTCTTTCTTGTACATTAGTTATCATTAGAAATATGTTAAAGCCTACTCATTCCTATAATATGTTTCTTCAATGCCTTTTGTCTTACTTATAATTTTGAATCTTGAGAGGTTGTGTTATCCCATAATTCTTAGCCATAAAACAACACTTAAAAATACTGATTTTGAAAAGATGTTTTTGTTTAAATATCTCTGTATGTGACAGAAATTAAAGGAGCTGTGTCCAAAATGAATGTGTTCATGACATATAGGTAGGAGACTCTTCCAAACAGGTTCAGCTAAAATCACTAATTTAAAAACTCTACAATCTATACAGATCTGTTCAGATATTCCAACTTCCTACTTAGACTGCAGAAGGCTATACTGAGTTGTATTCGTAGAACAAATTATGGAATATGGCTTCTGTGGCAAGAAGAACCGTACTGAGAGAATATGCTTTTGAAATCCATCACATTCATGTCCAGGAACTGCTATAAAAATTCATATGCAGTGGCATCTAGCCACATTAGTTATTTAGATGATGGTAAGACTCAAAAATTATAGCATACTTAGAAGAACAATGGTGAGAGATTTAATCATACTGTAGTATTTACACAAGTTCTTTATAATGACTAAGTTTGCAAAGGTAGAAGTCAACTCTGTTTATATTATATCACCCTTGCGTCAAGAATCATTCTACTGTATTTTTTTTTCACGTGACCAGTTGAAGTTGCCTTGCAAGCTCAAGTTCCACTTGTCATGGTTTGGAGTGTGTTCCCAAATCCCCCTTTGTGGTTCATAACACTAGAAACCAATGTACAATGGATTCATGGCACCAGAATAGCTTGGCCATCAATGTCAGCAATAATTTGTTAAATACCACCAAGACCCCAGCTCCTTTGTTAAGTTCTTGTTCATATAAAGTTCATATATAAGTTCATATAAAGACAAAATTTAAACAGTCATTTCCAGGAAAAGGTCAGCAGAGAGACCATGGAAAGGGGACCTTATGCATCTCTTTCCACCTAGATGCAGCTGTTTCACATATTTAAAGGGAACTGAAATAGGATTTTTACTCTAAGGATCGAAAAGTGAATATGGATTAACTCATTCAGCAAACACTAAGTGCTTACTCTGTGCATAGCATCTTGTTGAGTTCCATCCTGGGACATTTCCAGTCATCCTGATTGATATCAAAAGGCTCTGGAGGAGAAAGTGAGACTGGTGACTGTGCACAGCCCTCCCTCATTTAAATTGAATTCAATTAGTCATGTCATCATCTCCCTCATGTCCTGGTCCTGTTAGAGAACAAAGTACAATGACGAACACACAGTCACAACCTTGTTGAGCTCAATAGAGGGAGGGCATTCCAGGTACTGGGAATAGTGTGAACAAAGTTACAAGAATCCGAGAGCAAACAAGATGGGGTGGATCCTCAATTATAAAATGTGGTTGGTAATGGCACCTATTTCACAGGATCAACTGACATAATATTTGTAGAGTAATCAACACATATTAGGCTCTTAGTAAATGACTGTTTCCTTCATTCCTAGAGTTTTCCATTATAATACAGGATTGCTTTCTTACTCCTTGGGAGATTTATTAGGGTTTTAGTTTTATCTATTAGAGTTTTGGTCTTTCTTTTTTTTACATGTGATGGTGATTTTTGAGTGGGTTTATTTTGGAGTAGCTGGTGCTACTAAAAGCCTGCCATATTCCAGTTCTTTCTGTACCTTTTCTATTTATTTTACTATAACCCAGTATAGTATGGCATTAGGAAGTGGTTCCCTCATTCCAGTTCTTGCACTGATCAATGGATAAGGCCAGTCCAAAGAAATAAAATTGGAAAAGGACAATGTGTTATGTTTGTGTTAACTAGTGGGAATTGTATTCTCCCTTCCCAACCATGAAGAAAAGACTCAAGCTGAATGAAAAGACTTTGTAAAGCCAGGGGAAAATACAGATATTGATTCCTCCTAATCCATGAGGCCCATTCCTCTCTCCCTCCCAGAAGGAATGAAGGAGGTTTGGAAGCTGAAGAATGGCACAATCAGGCAGGCAGAAACTGGGGGCAGGACCTTGGGTGGGTATTATTGGCAAAGGCCATATTGAACTGAATTTCTATTCATGAGCCAAAGACTATTAAACTGATCCATATCCTCTAGCTAGGGTAGGAGGAGAACTCACTAGACAGTTGATCTAACCCCAAGGTTTAGAGAGGCCTCTCTCAGTCTGAGTCCATTCAGAGAGAGCCAACAAGGGAATTTCAAGTCCATCAGACGAGTGCTGAGGAAAAATCAGCAGAGGCTAGTGTTGACGTGGCAAGATGTCAAGACTACCAAAGCAGCAGCTGTTGTCGGCTCCTTCTCTGCCCAGGCTCAGGCCTGCATCCAGACAAAGAGGAAGACACTGTGTGCTTCCAACCAGGCCCCAGTCTGGGCATGCAGGAAATGAAGGAGGGGAAGAGAGAGCTGTCTTGTGTGGGAAGGTATCTTTTGATTGATCCTCTGAGTAAACAAGTAAAGGGGATGTCAGTCTTCACAGGATCTGGGAAGGGAAAGGAATGTGCCAAATGCCATAAAGGCCTCCAAAGAATCAGCAGGAGGTTTATTCAGATGGCTATAGACCCCTGCTGAAAGCAGGCAGCTTCTCAACTCTTTTTCATGGGATGTGAAGATCAGAGATCATTCCTCATGGAGAAGCGAGAGAGAGACTCCTTTCTGACTCCTGAATGCTCAGCTTGGGAGATGGAAGGTTGACAGTTCATGGCAGGCCCTACTTGGAAGGAGAAGAGAATGGCTACATAGGCCTCCCTAGTGAAAGAAACAGAGGTGACTCTCATGCCTGTATGGAGAATTTCATCCCTGTACCTGTTCTTTTCCCCAAGTAGAATATAACCACCTTGAATTTAGGGGCTGTTGTTATTTTTGTCTTTATTTTCTACAACTGTGAGAAGCAATATGGCATATTAAATCGAGAGACAGACTTAGAATCTGAAAGACCTGTATTATAATCTTACTTTAGATATATACTGGCTGTGGGATCCTAGGTGAGGTACTTAATGTCTCATTAGACTAAGCAATTCTCTAGGCATTTATGTTGTGTAGCAGATGATAGAAGGACTTTTCTTACTGGAAGTTTCCTGTATGAATGAAATCATAGGTCTAGTGTCAATGTCTGCTATGTATATAGTGTAATAAAAGAATGAATCAATGAAAAAAAGCCTGAGCCTACTATGTGATAGGTACTGTACTGGGCTAAGGATACAAATGTAAAAATGAAATAGTCACTACCCGCAGGGAGCTTACATTCTAATAAGGAAAGATAATGCTTGAAAGGGTAGCCAAACAAGGGAGTTTTGGTCTGGTATTATCATAAAGATGGTGAGTAGAGCCATAAATCAGTTAACTGTCATGACTTTACCAGAAATAGTCATGGTGTTGCATCAATTACTGCCAAAAGAGTAAGCTTTGGAAGGCCCAGGTATTTGGGGAGAGAAGGGAGGAGAATACACATGCCGCTGGTAGAGTAGATGGCAGGATGCCTGATTTTCTTGATGAATAAATGGAGAGGATGTGACTTATTGTTTGGAGCTGGCTAGATATGATGAATTAGGTTATTTTTTTCTTCACTCACTTATCAATTGGTCATTCGCCAATGAGTTCAATTCAACCCCAGTATGAAATTTCACTGTTAGGTGAGCCTCGAACATAATAGGTGTTTAATAAATATTTGCTGAACTGAAATGAATTTAGTAGGACTTGTGACTGATGGGAGTCTAAGTTTATGACTTTTCAATAGGTCTCCATCTCTTTAGTAATTGTGGCATCATTAATGCTGCCAGCTCCAGTAGTACAGATGATAGAGCACTGAACCTGGAGTCAGGAAGACTTGAGTTCAAATTCGGCCTCAAACACTAAATAGCTGTGTGACCTTGGATAAGTCACTTGACCTTTATCTCCCTTACTTTCTTCATCTATAAAATGAGGATGATAATACTAGTGCCAATCTCCTAAGATTGTTGTGAGCATAAAATGAAACAATATGTGTAAAGTTATTTTTCAACCTTAATGTACTACATAAATGATTATTATTATGTTATTGTCAATTATTTATCACTGTAATTATTATTATTTTATGATAAATAGGTTGGGTCAAAAGGCTCTACAGATATGAATGAAGGAGGCAAAAGGGTAAGGAAACATCCCTCTCCAGTCTTCTAATTAAACAAAGCAAGAGCAGCATATAAAACAAGGAAATAAGCAGGAAATTAACAAAATAAGCTATTTCAGGAAAGTTTCTCCCATAATCCTTGTCAATGACAATGTCGACATCAATGAATTTTGTGATATTCTGGTATCTTAGATCCTTAACTTTTCAACTCCTACAGTCCCTACTCTGCTTTTGCTGGCCAGTGCAGTGGTTATACTCTAGACTCCATAATCCCTAGACATTGCTCTATCCCCCAGATCAGCTGTGAACTTCCCTAGTCTTCTTGCCACAACTTCTGGTCTCTCATTCCTTCTGGATCTGCTCTTTGACCTGCTAATGATATGTATTTATTCCCTGTTCTCCCGGTCCACTTTCCTCTTCTAGCTTCCTTCATAGTCTTAATCCTTTAACTAAGTCATATTCAGAGTTTACTCTTCTCTCCTTTTGGGTCCTTCACTGTTTCACATTTATTTATTTTTCATATTTCCTGTCCTGCTAAGGCCCAAGACTGATGATGATGGCGATGGTAAGAGTGACAGTACTAGTAACAACAATTAAAATAGCCATTCGCAGTTTTAATATAAAGATTACAAATAACAACAAAGGATAATAGATTTTGATCAAGAAGGGACCCTAGAGTTCAAGTCCACCCCCCCTTCATTTTACAGATAAGGAAATTCAGGCAAAGAGTAATTAGGTCACTTGCCCAATGTAACACAGCTAGCTAGTGTATGAGGAGCCTCAACCTCAATCTTACATTTTTTCCGCTATGACACCAATCTGCTCCTTACAATAACCTTGTAATTGTAAAACAAAACAAAACAAAACAAAAAACCTTTGTGATGACTCCATAATATTGCCTGGTATTTATTTGCATCTATAAGGTAATTGTTCATACTAATTAGGGCTTATTTCCCTCAGGGATTTTTTCTACACTAGTAAAGTGGATTTCCAAGCTTTATAAGTGTAAAAATTGAACAATATTTTAGTTATATTGGCTGAATAATTGTACTACCTCCCCATTCTCCCAACACCCCATCCTGAACACACATACTCATCTATCTCCTCCACTCCTATTCCTCAGTAATGCAGCACAGTTGGAGGAAATCATAAAAATTGTGGTGACTTTGTCTCCTAAAAATAGTATACTATCTTTAAATTACCTCCCTCTGCTAGAAAATGATCTTTTAAATAATAATAATAAAGTAAGTTGTTTATTGCATATCACATTTCTCCAAGTAATTATTCAAAATCTTCTCTATTACGTCCTTAACCATATCCTATTCCCCTCTCAACAGATTAACTGACATGTTTCTTGCTTTACTGAAAAGCTTAAGGAAACATTACACAAAACATTATATCCCAGTCCTTTCTTCCATAGGTCATAACATTTTTCATTGTCTTCTGTTCTCTTTTCCTGCCCTCCTTTCTCATAGGATAAAAGTCCTACAGCTCCTTAAAAAAGTTAGCCTCTCACATGTTCCCCTGATCACACATCCCAACCATCTCTTCTAGCAATCTGCTCCATCAATGATTTCCCCTGTTTTATAGTTGCTTCCTTCCTATTACCTACGTGTCAAAAAAGAATGTTCTGGTTTCCCCTTCTCTGACACTTCAGTGATCTGTAATTTCATTAGTGTGACTACACATTTCACCAGCTTCCTATAACTCGGTAGTAGATCTTAGAAAGTTACTTGAGTCAAAGCATGATCTTGCTGGTAAATTTGGTGACAAGTCTCTGGTTACTTTAGCTTTTGGACAATCAACATAGAGTCTATCACCGAGCTCCAACTCAAAGCCTTGCCTTTTGAGGACGATCAGGCAGATCTATTTGCTGGCCTAGCTTTTGAAAAACCTAGCTTTACTACTATGCTATAATGAAACATCAGATTATTAATGAAGACTTTCTCTTTAGATTCAGACACTGTCTCTACATCTCATGATCTTTGATAGCCTTATTTACTTTCTCCCTCTATCTAGAATGCTTGAACATCTCTATCTCTAGCTATCATCTACTCCCCTGAGCTCCAGACTCAGCTCTCCTATTGGATATTTTCTTCTAGATGTCCTACCAACCACTTAATCTCATTATGTCCTAATCTGATTCATCTTTTTCCCATCGAAATCTACCCTATCTGCTATCTTCCTGATTTCCATTGACAATATTGTCATTCCCAGTTACTCAGACTTAAAGTAAACAAGTTATTATCAACACTTCCCTCTTCCTCCTACTCCCACATGGGATTCATTGCCAAGGGTGTTCAATCCTACCTTTGAATATCTTCATCATTTCAACCCACATCACTGTCAGGCTAGTGTAGGCCCTTGTGACTTCTCACCTTGACTATGGAAATAAATTCCTGACTGGTAAATATAATATACCTCTTCTATAATCAGTCTTTCTAACACACACGCCTGACCATACTGAAAACTTTGAGTAACTACATATAGCCCACCAGATACCACAGAAGTTTCAGAGTACATATTTCAAGGTCCTATCAGTCACAAAGGAATTTCACTATACTCCTAGGTGAGATCTTACCTTGATAATATCATAAGGACTAATGGACAACTCAGTACCCTTTAAATATTTGCAATGATTGCTATAATAAACAACCCTTTTCCAGATGAATGAAGGAATCATCTCACAAAATGGAGTAGCAATGGAATATGTGTCCAGGTCTAGGCTGAGTATTGGACTTTTTTTTCTTAAAGGTTTATTACCTTCACTCAGAATTGACCGCCAGAGGCCAAGTTTCTCTGTGACCAAGAAATATCTGATATGCTCAAGATTCTTCCTTCCTTTTCAGATGAATTTGATTGTTTCTTGTGCCATGGACAAAGAAGGACAAATGTTTGTATTATAATACAATGAATTTTAGTAACCTTAAAGTTGCACTCTGATTTTGGGATACATTATGTATTTAGGCCTAACAAGATGGTGGAGACTTTCATTGCATTTACTGGCATTGATGTTGAAAACACAGAGTCCAGTTAACCTATTCCATTTTAGTACTTTTAATTATTCATTCCTTACATCAGGAATCATTTTCACCTCCCATTTATTGCTCAAGACATTAATTAAGGTTTTTCCCAAATACTATATGCCACGCAAGTCAGATTTTACCTCCTATAACATTTATCTCCTCCACCATGCATCTTGTAATTTGACTTCTACCATCTTATATTATTATCTGCATATTTCTTATTAATTAATCTTACCTTCCCAACAATATCACAACTTTCTTGAAAGTCAGTACCATTCCATACACATCTTTTTAAATCAAAAATTGCTTATTTTTCTTAAAAAAATCAATCTCTCCTATTTGTAGATTTCAAAGTCTTATAATAACTACTTCATTAAACCCTCTTTTTTACACCTCATCTGTATCCTAGAGAAAGGTACAACTATGTTAGACACTGACCAAACACAAATTGCATATTAGAGCTTACTCTAAGATTCTTGCACATACTGACTTGCCCCTTACCTAGAGAAATATCAGGGTCCCACGGGATTCTGATTTTTGAAAGTCATCTACTCACCTCAACTTTGGTTTATCCTTAGATATCTATGGGTGGATTATTGTTTTATAAAAGATCAATGTTGCATTTATCAATATCATTTATTCCACACTTAAATGTTTGTTGACCTTCTTACGTTTACCTGGCATGCAGAGGAGACCTTTGCCAAAAAAATACTTGGCCACTTTCCCCAATCCAGGTAAAATTTAAGAATAAGTAAAACCTTACATCAGTCTAAGAAAAAGTCATTGATTTCCAACAGAGAATATTTGAGTGGAAGAGAGGATGGGGGCAACTGGACAGCTTCCCAGCTTCTTATAAATCACATCTTCACCAGGGTGGCCTCATTAGTCTCTTTGAGATGAGACCCCAGAACATCAGATAAAAGGATATTCAAATATATTTCTAAAATCTCAAAAGCCATGTGTGTACACATGCATGCACATGTGTATGTATGTATGTGCGTATATGTGCACACATGTAGATACACATGGCTCTCTGTGTGTACATATGTGTATGTGTGCATATGTGCATGCTTATATGGGCATGTATATGCACACATATGCACATACACACATGTACATATGTGTGTAGACATATATACACGTGTACGTGATCTTTGTGTAATACATATCTCCTTCTCTAGAGTTCTACTCCTATGCCTCAACCTGGCATGGAAAGGAAATTGTTTTCCTGAAGGTTCTTATTAGGTTAGATAGCAAAATTTTGACATAGTGATATTATTTCTGTTGAACATTTTGTGATTACTTTGCATACATTTTGAATTTAATTTTCTGTGTGCACCCTATTTTATCCCTGAAGAATGTAAGCTCCTTGAGGGCAGGAACTTTTTTCATTTTTGACTTTATATCCTCAGAGCCTAGTACAGTGTCTAACATATAGTGAATACTCAAGGAATGTTCTTTGTTTTGAATTATCTAGCCTAGCTACATGTGAAAAAGTTCATTTCTAGAAGATTGACTACAGTACAGTAAATTTGGAAAGTCTACATCAATCAAGAAAGTACGGACACAACTGAAATCATGGATCTTAGAAGTTAATAGAATTTACACAGACACACACAAACACAGACACATACACAATCACATGAATCATTAATTGAGAGATACTTCAAGTATACAACATTTTCCATTAAGAGTTGATTGACCAGCATACTATGAGTGCTTTCACTGTGAATGTACCATATTGTGTCATGGCTATGTGGGAGTAATCTACTGATGACATCTTAGAAGCCAACTTGCTATTCAGCCTTAAGGCATAGGATAGCTCTGTGAGCCCAGGTGTCATGTAACCAATTAGGTGAGGAAGCAGCTGCAAATAACCCTTGTTGTTATTGCATAAGGAATTGTTGCTACTCATTAGTCTGTCTTTCTGGTCAGTCCTGGATAACAGAACCAGTAACTACCTCCAGGTCACACTAATGATTAAACACCCAATCTCTGTCCAGACCATAAAAACCACCAGGAGGAGCTAATGACTGATGGAGCTTCGTGCATACCAATATTTAAAGTGAATTCCCTTCACAGAACTTCCAACCTCTTGCTGGCTCAAAGTGTTTAATTATTTATGTGGTAATGGATGGAGCAGGAATAGCCTGCCCTTCAAACAGCTTATTGAGAAGAGCAACTGTACTTCATTGTTTCTTTTGTGGGTTCTTTCCTGGGAGGAATGCATTTCAGCTTTCCTAGAGACAGAATGGTGTAGAAAGTGCTGCATTAGCAATGCTCCCAAATGACTCTCATTTTAAATTAAAAACATGCTGACTTCTGGGGTTTTGATGCTTCCCACAAGCTCTCCATGTGCAGACAGCTCTGAAAAAGGGATGGAGCCTTGAGATGACGAATCAATCGCCAGTATGGGAGAACGGAGATGGGGAAAGCAGAACTCTCATTCTTAACACTCTGCTTTTAAGGAAACAACTCACCAGAGCGTCTTGGGATGGAAGAAGGAGCCTGGAAAGGCCCTGCAAAATCTTTCAGATGCAGTGGAAAGAATGGTATTATAGTAGAGGGAAGATGAAGGTTTCTAATCTAAAATCTGCTGTAAACTAGTTGACAGCTAGGTGGTACAGTGAATAGAATATTGGACCCAGAGTCAGGAATATATAAGTTCAAATCTATTCTTGAAAACTTACTGACTGTGTGACCTTGGAAAAGTCATTTCACCGTTGTTAGCCTTGGTTTCCTTATCTGTAAAATGGTGAGAATAATAGCACCTACCTCCCAGGGTTGTGGTGAGGATAAAATGAAATATCTATAAATTGTTTTACAAACCTTAAAGTGTTATAAAAATGTTTGTTATTATTATTAATTATTATTATTATTACTATTATTATTTGATATAGGGAAGTCCCAAATGCAGAGATCCTTCTATCAGAGCATTGTACATGTGTGTCCCATCTTCTCCACAGGTCCTTGGTCATTCATCTTTTTGATTACTTATTAAATGTCAATACTCCTGCAAAAATCATCATTTGTGATTCATTACAGCTTGCTTTTGAACACTGTATACCCCTCCTTTGCCATGTGGGTGATCCTTAACTTCAATCACCTACAGTTATATGAAAATCTTTGAAATCATATTGTTAAACAGATTGGTCTTTTGTTTCAGGAAGGAGCTTGGGGTCATTCAATGTACTGGATAATTTCTGCAGTTCTTGTTCTAGTCTAGGCACAATATATTGTCCATTTACATAGATGGTCCAAGATACGTGTTTGCATAAACACATATATGCATATGCAAATATATGCAAATATACACATATAGATAGATGTCCATATCTATAGATAGATATTCCTGGATGAGCTCCATAAATAGACAGATATTCCTAAATAAGAACCATAATAATTTATAGTGACGTGTCTGAAAGAAAACCAAATTATTATTCATTATTCAAATGAAACTAAGCAGCTCAATAAAAAAACCTATATAATTTGGTATATGTATATATACACATGCATATGTATATATGTATCTACATGAATGTGTATATATAAACATGTATGTATCAGTGTACATATATGTATATGCATTCATATATGTACACATATAAATTTGTACTTATATATATATATATACCAAATTATCTAAATTTCTTTTTATTTGATTAATAGGCATTCTTCATCTGCTTTGTTTTTCTTGTGTGGAAAGTTAGGTTACCATTAATGAGTATGGATTGCATTTAGGATCTCTGAGTATTTCAGGGATTTATGCAATGATCATAATGCAATATGTAAATGACATCCTCTGGGGGATTGCATCCCTTCCTTATATGGAATCTTCATCCTTCTGGCACTCTTTCATGACTGGCATTTTTGACAATCACATGTCTCTTATATGCTTCACTTGATATTGATGATATCAATGTTATTGACAAGTGAAGGACTAAGTCAAAATTTTAGTTACTATTAAACAATTAACTAGAAAAATTAAAATTTTCCAGGATTTTTTCCAATTTTACCTCATTTTATTTTGCATAAAGTCCATAGAGAAGAATTACTAATACAGAAAAAATAGCATATTTTAAAAGTTGTAAACAATAAAATTTTGAACAATCCAATTTATCTCGAAAGTCTTAGAGGAGTTTTAATCCTTTAATAACAGAAAGGTGCACAAGGATATTTGGTTCACCCTTTATTTCTTGAAAGTTTCTCTTTTGTCTAACTGAGCAGGTCTTGTAGTGAGGCAGTCAGGCAAAACTGATGACAGGACATGTGTTATAGGTTACATACATGATTTGATAACGAAATTTCATATCAACATTTTATTGTTTGTTTCGTGAAATCTAATTCTATTGACAATGGGCTTTATGGCCCTTTTTGATGCGAAATGTGGCTCTGAAGAACAGGAGTATGTTGTGATGTTGTTGTCCATCTGTACCGAATTTTTGTGACCCCATTGACAATTTCCTTGGTAAAGATACTGGAGTGATTTGGATTTCCTTCTTCAGCTCATTTTACAGCTTGGAAAACTGAGGCAAACAGGATGAAGTAACTTGTCCAGGGTCACACAGCTCATAAGTGTCTGAGGCCAGATTTGAATTTAGGATGATGAGTCTTCCTGACTCCAGACCCAGCACTCTATGCACTGTGCCATCTGTTGCCCCATGGTGCAATGCCGCTAGACCAAAGAGGCAAGTGATTGTAAGAACTTGGAATTGGAGAGAGAGATGATCCAATCAGACTGTACCTCCTCTTTTCCTCTCAAGTCTGCATTCTCTCCTTCCTGATGCTCCCTGATTTGGACAGTTTTTAGTATTATCTCCTTCCATCAGTGGGAGGGGGTAAGTAGAGTCTAGGGTCAAAATTGTGAAGTAAAAAACAACTCTGGGATTAGAATGAAAACCCACCCATGTTACTGACTAACTGTTTGACCTGGTGAATATAAGACCATAGATTTAGAGCCAGAAGGGACCCCAGAGGCCACCTAGTCCAACCCCTTAATTTTACACGGAGGAAACTGAGCTCCAGTATGTTTAAATTAATTGCTCAAGGTCACCAAAGGAGTACACATCAGAGGTAGGATTTGAACCTCTTACATCAGAATCAGTGCCTTTCTATAATGACTCCCTTGGGCAAGACTCTTCCCATTTCTGGCCCTCAGTCTCTCCATCTGTAACATTAGGAACTAGATGATCTTTGAAGTTCCTTCATCTTTAAATCCGCAATCCTATGATACAATTTGGACGTCATTAACTCTATCCCTGGGAGGATAATAAGGAAAGAATTATCCAAATGGATATAATGAAAATTGGAATTACCTGTAATTTTTACTTACCCATAACTCTCTTAACCATAATACTCCTCTGCCCCTCCCCCTTCACTGACTATAATTAGTGAGACAATAAAACCAGTGGCTGCACATGTAATTTTTAGAATGCATCATTTGTTTCAAAGAAGGCTAATGTGATTTTTCTCACGGTGGAGCTTGGTGGTAGCTAGCGAGCAATGAGGAAAATCAGGTTTAAGTTATTTCAGAAGCAACAGAATTCAGTGGGGGCCTGGGCAGATGGACAGAACCCAAGCTTGGCAAGTTCCCTTCTAGAGAAGGCAAAACTGCATCTCACCTTTCATTCATGTTGTTGGCTGAATGGTTTTCCTGGGTGACATAGGCGCCAATGAAAATATGCATAATGAAGTTCTCTGTTTCCAAACAGCATGTGAAGGTTCCCCCACCACAATAAAGCCCAGAGATTTCACTCAGCTTAGACCAAAGCAGAATCCCAGCCAGTTGGGGCCCCCGACTGGACCTGAATCAATGAGGGACCAGGGCCATGGCAGGCACTTTCTAGCTTCCAGTCCTAACTAAGATAGATTATGAGAAATTCCTCTTTGACTTAAGCAGGCCCTCATTTGGTGGAGGTAAAACTGTTTAAATAAAACATGAAGAATTGCCAAAGCCTGTATGATATATAAAGTAAGGTACGTTAATAAAGCCTTATGGTATGTTAGCAAAATCCAACATGTTTGTGCTAATGAAATCTATGATTCAAAAAACTCACACTTCTGTAGTCTCCCTGAATGAGAGAAATGCTTCCTAGGTGTGAGTGAGTCACATCACATACATGTCCAGACATTCCAGGATTTTATGTACATGAATTCCATGTTATTGGAGGAAGGCTAAGCTGGTGATGAACATAAAAATGATTCTGGAAGCCCCATAATACACTTTCTCAGAAAGAGATTTATTGAACAATTAATCAGTCCTGACCATTGCATTTCATTTACTGGTGGTGATAACACACTGACATTAATGACTGGGAGAGGAACTCACAGTCACACTCAAGTTATTTAAAGAGCCTCAATCCCTACTTAGAGATCAACAACAAACTCCAGGAGAAGAAAGCGTTCTCTTTCACACAAGGGGTGGTACACTATTTCACACAACACAGACTTTCCCCTGCGATCACCTTTTAAAAGGATTCAGCTTTTACCTCAACCTTGGGGTGACTTTCCTTTAGAAAGGATAATAATAATAAATGTTTGTTGGCTGTTTTCCCTTTGGGTTAGACTAACAGTTTAGGTAAAAAAATAAAGTCCCTAAAGACATCTTAGTGTAGTTTGTTTTTTTTTTTTTCCTCTATTGTAAATAAGTGGGGGAAAAAAAATACAAAAACAGAGAAATTAAAGGAAGCTGGAGCAGTAAACCAAGGCTTGGATGCTAGAGTAAACCAACCATGCATCACAGAGAAAACAAAAAAATTGGTGCCTGACAGTGTGCCAAATGGCATCAGTTGCAGAAGAGACACTTTGCTACTTGTTTTTGCCTCAAAATAGGTGATAAATCTATGATTTGGACTTGGGATTTCATTTATATAATGTGGAAACTATTCATGTATACAGAACAGAAATTCATCTATGACTTAGAGTCTTAGAACGTGTCATTTGGGTTACAGAAGACAAAGTAGCTAAGTGAGGCTCATCTGTAACCACAGAAGTAGTAAGGGTTGGAGGCAGGACTTGAATGCCATTCTTTCTGATTCCAAGGTTAGTCCCCTAACCAGTAGGCAATATATATATATATATGTGTGTGTGTGTGTGTGTGTGTGTGTGTGTGTGTGTGTGTGTGTGTGTGTGTGTGTGTAAGTGTATGTGTGTATGTATTTATATATAGTGTGTGTATACATACACACATAATACATATACACACATACATATGTATATATCTGTATTTATACACACATGCATATACACTCATATTCACATACATGTATGGGGTATGTGAGGTGATCAGGGAGGACCAGCACTTCTGGTGTGAGGACTTACTGAGCCCCTCTCAGCGCTGCTCATCCACCTTTGGTGTCCACCTCTCACCCAACTCTCATCTGTGACTCCAAGAAACTATAACCTTGACAGTGGTCACATCCCAATAAAACTTTCTTGGCAGGTAGATGGAGTAAACCAGGTTGAGGTAACTAATGGACCTCAGACTTGTTGGTGAGTTGGGGTTGGAATGTCTAATCCAAACATGAGAAGACTTGCCCTTGTGGAATGACTGAATTAAAATATTTTATTCTCATGGCCATGAAGGAGGCTGAACAGCAAGCAGGTGCTGTGGAGTTCTTAAAGCTTGGTCAGATAACAAAGACTCCAAGGTCATCCATTGCATCCTGGGCCATTGCCAGTCATTCTGACTTTTGTCCTGCCATGGAAGAGAGAATAAGACTGACAACTTTGTGCAATTCTGCCTCACTTAAATCCAATTCACACGCAGATCAAGACATCACTGCATGATGTCGTTGGTTCTCTTTGAAAATGAAGGATTAACAGCAACATCTATATAGGTGTGCATGTGCCTATATCTGAGTGTGTATGTTCATATGGATAAATACATACAATATCAATCTTTCCATCTCTAGCATCTCTCTCTCTATCATGTTTTTTCTCTATCATCTATCTCTACTATTTCTTTTTCTCCGCATCTTTATATCTTTTTTCCTTTATCTCTACCAATCCTAGCTACTATTTCTATCTTTATCATCACTCTTTCTGTCTCTGTATGTCTCTCTGTCTCTCTTCTCTCTGTCTCTCTGAGTCTCTGTCTCTTTGTCTCTTTCTCTTTCTCTCTTCCCTCCCCCCTTACTCCCTCTATCTTGCTATCTCTGTCTCCATCTCTGTCCCTTTCTCTTTATCTCTGTCTGTCTCTCTGTCTCTGTCTCTCTTTGTCTCTGAATCTGTCTCTGTCTCTTTCTGTCTCTCTGTCTTTCTGTGTCTCTGCCTCTGTCTCTCTCTCTGTGTCTTTCTGTCTCTCTGTGTATGTTTCTTTCTCTGTCTATGACTGTGTTTGTGTGTGTGTCTCTATCACTCTGTCCCTGTCTCTCTCTGTCTTTCCCCCCTTCTGTTCCCCCATTATGATTTAGTCCATAAAGAACTGACTTGGGAGATAGGAAGCCCTGAGTTAAACTTCCCTTTGATAAGTCAGATTGTCTAATCCTAGGCAGGTCACTTTTTTTTTTTTTTGAGCCTCTGGACACTTTCTAAAAAGATAAATTACAGACTAGGTTGGGAAAGTGCAGTGGAAAAATCTCTGGTTCTAGACCTAGGATGGAAGTTCAGTTCCTACCTCTTCTGCTAATGATAGGTAACAGATAACATCTCTGTGACCTTGGACAAAGCAATGAAAGACCCTGGGCCTCTATTTCTCCATCTGTTCAACTAGAAGTTTGGACCAGAAAGAATTTTTGTTGCCTGTGTAGATCTGAGTCTGGTGCTCCTTATACTGAGAAAAATCACAGACTCAATTCTACACTTGTACATATAATACAATGCATATACATGTATACATGGATTGCATGTTATGGTTGTGTGTTAATATCTAATATATAGCCTTATGTGTGTTTTTGTATGCATATATTAATCAGCTGTTTCTCTAGTACAGTGAATGTGGGTATTGGTGTGGGTGTGAGTGCATGCATGTGTGGGCACAGATTCAGTCTCTGTCTTCCAACCCTCTAAAAAAAGAAAAAAAGGGTGCCTGCTGGATGCCTATACTTCCCTTGGACAGGTGCAGAATGTGATATGTGTTTCCTCCTGCCTTTTACAGGATCTGCCCTCCAGATAAATACAAGAACTGTCAGAAATGACACCTTCTGCAGGAATTAAGAAGGAAAGAACCGAATAGCCAAACTTGGTCAATTCTCCCCAATATTTCATGAACGTTTTCCTCAGGAGATGCTGAGTACGTTAATTTTTTTCTCCCCCAACTATGCTAAAGAAGTTGTGGCATTCATCTGAGTAGATGGGAACGCTGTAACCTCTAGGGAAGGGAGGGCAATATTTTGCTAAAACTTTAAAGCTAAACCAAGTAAATTTTTCTACACTGAATGCCTCTGTGCAAGAAGCTGGCTCTGCCCAAAGGCTTCTTGGGAAAAGGTGGCTTTCAAAAGCCTATTCTTTGGGGCTTAGTGCAGTGTGACTTTTGTGTAATCTCTTCGGCAAAATGGGGATCAGCAAAGGAAAAGGAAACTCCAACAATGGCCGCTGGCCCCTGGGAGACGGGCCTGATTAATGGGCAATTTTATGGCTCATTTGTAAAAAGGGAAATTCTAACAGAGCACTGTGTTTACTTTGGTCATACGATTCATATCAGGACTGCAAGGAGAGGGTCCGCAATGAAAGGCAATGTTTTTAGGTTTTAAAACACTCAATGGCTTGGCTAAGCAGGGTAGAATAGATTATGGGTATTAGCATTAAGGAGTCCCAACAACCTAAAGATTTATTACAAATACTGATTGAGTTGGAATGGTAAAATGCTAGCCCATTTTTCATTTAGCAAGTTAGGTAGTGTAAACTAAAGTCCAAATGAAACATTGGAAGCTTAAGACTGAGTTCCAGTCTCTCCCTGCCCCCACTTTGCCTCAGAAGACTGCCACAACTAACATGGTGGCCTAGGGAGGCATCAGGTCCTGCTATCTATCTATTTTGCTTTATTTGGAGCATGCAATTGGTGGTTTCTCAGTGTTTTGGGACTGCAATGAAAGGTGACTGACAAATAAGTCTTTGTAGAATCTAAACTGCTTGAGGACAAGAGCTGTGCTCAGTTTTTTATTTGTATCTGGAGACCTAGCCCAGTGCCCTACACAAAGTAAACAGTGGAGGCTTGTTGAATTGACCTGAGTCATAAGAGTCAAGAAGACTCATCTTCCAAAATTCAAATCTGGAGTCAGACACTTATTAGCTGTGTGACCCTGGACAAGTCACTTAACCCTGTTTGCCTCAGTTTCCTCATCTGTAAAATGAGTTGGAGAAGGAAATGGCAAACCAATTCTTTGCCAAGAAAGCCCCAAATGGAACTGAAGCTTGTAAACTAAAAGTAAATAAACAAATCAATTAAAAATTACAGCAATAAAAAAAAAAAGAAAACCCCAAATGGAGTCACAAAGTCAATCATAACTGAAATGATTGAATAACAACATAGAATCATAGGATTTAGAGTTGGAGTATTAGAGATCAGACAAATCTAATTATTTTAGAGATAAGGAACGGGCCTGCAAAGGAGAAATGCAAACAGGATACAGCCAAGAGTACTGGATTTGAAAAGTGGACATCCTAACTCTGAAATTTACTACTTGGACAAACCCCCAACTTCTCTAGGCCTCAATTTCCTCATCTGTAAAAAGGAAAATTGCCTTCAAGCAGGAATTCTTAACCTTTCTGTGCATGTGTTATGGATCCCCCTTTGGCAGTTTAGGGAAGTCTACGGACTCTTCAGAATAATGTTTTTTAAAGCACATAATATAAAATACATAGAATTATAAAAGAAAATAATAATATCTAATTCAGTTATACAAATATTGAAAAAAAAACAAATTCACAGAGGCCAGGTTTAAAAACAAACTAATAAACCCTTCCCTGGATGACCTACAGATATTGTCTGGCTCAAAATCTAGACTCTTAGGACTTGTTCAAGGTCACACAGGTAAGAAGCAGCAACTAGACCCTGGTCCTCCAGTTCAAATCCATTTTGCTGAGAAGCAGAGGTATTGTCCCAGAAAATCATCCCTTCTTTTGCCTCCACCCCACTAATAATACAGGAGCTACTTGGATAATGTTTATACCCACACTTAGACATTTTAGCTTTTTTTTTTTTTTTTGAGTAGCTGTTCTGTATTTCCTCTTCAGTTCAGGAGAATAAAAACCCAGATGGAAATAATCAGGCTACTTCAGTCAATGTGAACTAACTGAATGAGCAATATTGTTGCTGCAGAGTCCATAGCACAGGGGTTATTTGAAACAGCCTTGCTTCCAATCAGTCTGGTCTCTGATGTGTATACTCTCTCTCTCTCTCTCTCTCTGTCTCTCTCTGTCTCTCTCTGTCTCTGTCTCTCTCTCTCTTTCCCCCTCTCTCTCTTCCCCCACCTCTCTCTCTCTCTCTCTCTCTCTCTCTCTCTCTCTTACACACACACACACACACACACACACACACACACACACACACACACACACTCTAATACACATAGATAGAGAAAACATGATTATGAAACTCAGACGATAACATATGTTGTCAAAATTCCACAAGTCATTAACAGCTGGCTGCCTCCTGATAAGCTGTGGAAAGTCAGAATATTTTCCTAAAGTACTGGAAAGATTACTAACACCATTCTGATCTGGGCATCTCAGTGCTAACCCATATTTTTCCAGGGCCCCATGGTCACCAGCAAATTGTCACACCTTTGAAACCTCACAAGGCATTGATGTCAGTCACACTCTTTATTTTGGTGAGGGCTAGAATAAAAGAGGAAAAGCATCACTGACAAAGTACATAAAGTGGAGTTTTAGGGACGGGAAAAAGTCTTTTTTCTACTACAACAGTGATTTTTTTCAAACACTTTTCCAACTTTTATTTTATCAAGTGTCCAAGAAAAGTGCTGTGAGACTCAACACCAAAAAGAAATGATAAAGTGAATTCTTGATTGTTCTTGTCCTTCTTCTGCTACTGTTAGTGTGTCAGAGACAGAGAGACAGAAAAAAAAGGGAGAGAGACGAGAGACAGAGAGAGAGAAGAGATAGGAACAAAAGGCAGCCATGAAGGGCTTGTCTTAAACAAATAGTAATGGAAGTATTTGACTACCTAGAGTAAATTGAAAAAGCTAATCACCTCGCAGAAAATACTCCAATATTCAGTACCCACTGGGGTCTTTTCCTAGAAAAGATTTACAATGAATAGCTGTATTGAGTCTCTGCTACTTAACAAATTTAAGCTTCTATATTGTCGTATTATTATGAGGCAACACGGACTTATAAGGAAATTTCATTACTTGTGCATTTACCAACCATGGGGTCTATTCTCCTCTCAACACTTGAATGTGACTCATATTAATTTCAGTGGGAGCTGAGCATGTGTATCAACGGGAGAATAAACCCCTAAGTATATAATTAGTAATTACACACTTATTTCTAGGTCTTGACTTGGAGAGATCAATTTTGTTTTGTCCTAGAATGTACAATGATTGCATTGACAAAATCTGGGGCCAAACAATTTGCAAGGCTGGTTCCTCATGGATTTGGGGTATTTACTAGACTTGTCTTTATCATCAACCAGTTGCACCCTTGAACAAATATAAATATGCCTTTATTTTTTTCAGATTATATTTCCCTCTCTGCTCCATTTGCCATTTGAGAATCTGAGTCATTTCTAGGATACAAATGGACATTTGTTAATATTAATGAAATATAAAAGTTGTGCAGGAGAACAGAAGAGATCCCCAGGACGTGTCTGATCATATTTTATGATTGGAGAGCATGGAACCATGGCCATGTAGACCATCAAACTTAGAATCAACCAACATTTTGCTACCTTAACAGTTTTGTATAGTGTCCAAGTAACTGCTCTTTGTTTCTGGAAACCAATCTATCCTTGGTAGAAAGATGGAAAGGAAGTGGAACTCCTTTATAGTTTTAATTTTTAAAGAGACTTGAGATAATATCCATCTCCCACTGGAGACAGATACCAGAAATTCTTCTTTCACCTATAGCCTTGGGCCACTAGGAATGGGAAGAATACCTATATTCATGTTCTTGTAGCATTCATCCATCTCCTTCTCCCTCAACTAAACACACATACACACACACACACACACGCACACGTAATCATAGCAAAAGCATCAGTAGCTACAGAGAATTCCGAAGAAGTCCTTGATCAGTCACCATTTATTGAATACCAAGTGGATCACAGAATTATCTCCTTCACTATTATTATTTATTATGAAAAGATAGATGGGCCAGCTAGATGGTTCATTGGATAGTCCTGGAGTCAGGAAGATCTAGTTTCATATCTGTCCTCAGATACTTCCTAGCTATGTGACCTTGGGCAAGTCACTTGACCTTTATGTGCCTTAATCCACTGGAGAAGGAAATGGCAAACCACTCTAGTATCTTTGATAAGAAACCCCATACTGTTGTATGGTCTACGGGGTCATAATGAGTCAGGCCTGATGGAACAACAACAACAAAAAAAAAAAGGTAACCCAAGCATAGGGCTAATGAAGCCAATATCAGCTGGTTTGATTCCTGAGTAGACCAATTAACTATTTGTTTGTTTTTGTTTTGTTTTTGCCGTGGCTGGCTGTACCTCTGACCTTGGTTATGCTAAGTGCATGGTCATACTGTACCTGTGAGGTCTGTTGTGATCTCCTTTAAAGCTACTAGAAAACAATTATTGCCTTTATTTTCACCCAACACAAAGTACAAACACACACACACACACACACACACACACCCTTTTATTTTCTCATTTTTTACAAAATAAGATAATTTTAGATTCAGATGGATTGTTTAAAAACCATCTAGCCTAATTCAGTCACGTTACAGATGAAAAAGCTGGAATCAGAAAGGTAAGTTACTTGCTTAAGACTCATAGCTAGTTTTATATATTCACTTTATTACAGTTCAGTAATATTGAATTCTCATACTTAGTTTAAATTATGTCTTGAATATTAATTGTCTTTTTTTCTAATCTGATTTTTGATTATATGAGGCAGCCTGGTGTAGTGGTTAGAGTTGGTCTTAGATTCAGAAAGATCCTATTTCAAATCCTGCTTCTCATACTTAGTAATTATAATACCTAAGACAAGTCATTTTTTTTTTTACCAATGCCTTAGGCAATTTCACATCATCATGGATTTTGAGCTGAAAAAGACCTTAGAAGCCATCTGCTCCAATGCCCTGACTTTATAAATGAGTAACTCAGACTGAGAAAACTTAATTTATTTGCCTAGGGTCGCATAGCTGGCAAATATATGAGATAGGTTGTGAAACGAGTTCTTTCTTACTCCAAGTCTAACATCCAAGGAATCACAGACCCATCATGTATTTCTTCATGTGTCTCACTTTTGTATATACTTGAGATCAACCTGAAGAAAGGTTATTAATGTAAATTTAATGTGCAAAAAGAACTAGATGGTAACATCCATGCTCATAGTGACCATCTTAGGCTTCTTCCAGTACTTAGTTCCTGGCTCTGCACAGAGTAGACTTAACAATTTTCTTGTTGTTATTGCCTTAGTATTAGTGCAAGTGATGATTGCAGTTTCTAAAATTCTGTGTCTGGATTGCTGATTTGTCTAAAGGACCAGTGAGGAGAGATAAAACATAACCAATCATAGAGGAGTAAAAAAAAAAAAAATTAAAAGAGAAAGACTGCTTTGTTTTTAAGCAATATTCTCTGCCAAATAACTCTAAACTTAATAAATATTGGACACAATCCCAGTGGTGAGAAGGGAATGAGTCATTCAACTTTTAGAGAGCTTATTAATTCTTTCATGGATCCCCATAGCCAACGAATTCATCACCTAGTGGTCAAGCTACTGGTTTTTCTGAGCTTGTACGAGTTAGTTCTTGGGTATTAGACTCAATTTGTTCCCAGAACTGTACTCAAACTCTTTTGAAGTTTGGTAGACCTTGTCAGAGTTTACATTCCCCTGGCATAGCCTTTGAGAATGCAGAACAGCTCCAATACATAGAGCGACACTCATTTTGGACTTTGGTGGTGAGAAGTGGGAGAAGAAAGGTAGGGAGAATGTAAATTTTGGAAAATCATACATTATTTTGTGAAACCATCCCAAGCTTCTCCTTGACACAAGATTCATCTTTTTTTCTTTTAAATCTCAGTGTTCTCCTGGTGAAGTTCTGTGGTTGAGAATCCAAGAGTATAACAATCCCAAGTAATCAAATTTCCTCATATTTTCAAAGGAAATTTACACATAAGAAATGGAATAAGAAATATAATCCAGAAAATATATCAAGAAAAAAGAAAGTAGATTGGTCAGGTCGTGAGAAGAAAATACCACAGCTTTGCTAGCTGCACTGTGACCGTGAAATATGTTGACCTAGACCAGTGGTTCTCAATCTTCCTAATGCCGTGACCCTTTAATACTTGTATGTGGGCATATCTGCATGTGGGCGGACCCACCTGGAGACAGATAGAGGAGCAGTACCTTGGTTCCTAAGACCATTGGAAATATGTGTTTTCTCATGGTCTTAGGCAACCCCTTTGACCCTTGTGAAAGGGTCATTCGATCCCCAAAGGGGTCACAACATACAGGTTGAGAACTGTTGATAAGGTTCTCTATGTATGATTCATGGGAAAACACGGACAAGAATTATTTTGTTGTTCCATCATGTCCGACTCTTTGTGACTCCATGGATCATAATTTGTCAGACCTTTGAATCCTCCACTATCTTCCGAAGTCTGTCCAAATTCATGTCCATTTTTCAAACTATCCTTCTCACCCTCTGCTATCCCCTTCTACTTTTGCCTTCAATATTTCCCAACATTAGGATCTTTTCCAATGAGTCCCATCATCTCATGATGTGGCCAAAGTAGTTAAGCTTCAGCTTCAGTATTTGACCTTCCACGGCATAGTCTGAATTAATTTCTTTAAGAATTGACTGATTTCTTCTCCTTGCTATCCAAGGGACTCTCTGATGTCTTCCCTAACAACATAATTCAGATGTTTCATTATAGTTCAACTCTCAGAGTCACACAGTTCTGTTGGGAGAAAACAACAAGAACAACAGAGCTCTGACTATATGAACCATTGAGAAAGTATCAAATCCTGCCTTAGACAACTAGCCATGTGACCCTGGGCAAGTCATGTAACTTCTATTTGACTCATAATAGCACCTACCTCCCAGAGTTGTCCTGAAGATCAAATGGGATAATACTTATCAATTACCTAGCTCAGTGCCCAGAACATAATAAGTGCCATATAAATGCTAGGTCTAATAAGCAGACAATGATTTTGAGATAGGGTGGGGAGAAAGGGCAATAAAGTGAATTAAACTGTTCACTCTGGGAAGAAGGAGTTTTGGAGATTATTTTATAGTTGAGGAAATAGGCCAAGAGAGAGAATGTGATTTATCTGAGCCAATTCATGGCTAATGGTTAAAACAATGAACCTAAATGAGTCACAAGTACAACGTCAGGTGATTATTTTCATATTGTTTTTTAAAGAAATGGTAAACAATGAGATTCAAGGAATTAATTACTACTATCTACTAAAATAAATGGTGTTATCATCCCATATTATGATCCTAATAAAGACAGCCAGCAGTTATATTGCAGTGTAAGGTTACAAAATATTAGCTAGTCATTTCATCCTCTCAAAGACCTTGCAAGTCAGGTGCTGGGATTATCTCCTTTATACAGTTTAGGAAGCTGAGGCAAATTGTTAAATGATTTGCCCAGGTCTACAAAGGCAATAAATGTTTCAAGTTGGATTTGAACTCAGGTTTTGTTGACTCTAAGCCAAGCATTCTGTTTACTGCACCATCTAGATGGCAAAGAGAGTTACTCACATTAGTCTAGTCACAGGGTCATGGAAGTATTGAAATATGTATTCTTTCAGGTTGGAGTGAGGTTCATCAAAAAGCTAGTTAATACAGTGAACAAACCGGTCAAATCACATACCAGACAACCTCATTAATTTGAGGGTAAGGTCAGATTAAGACAGAAAATTATGTTATCTATTTTTAAGAAATAAATCTTTTTAATTTTCAAAACTACGCCGCAATAGAGGAATATATTACCAAATTAAGGCCTTGGCAAGTTTGCTATAATGAAGAAACAAAATTAATTTAGCATTTTTTTCTTCTTTGATTTACATGGAAAAAGGAACAATGGGAGTCAATGGGGTGATAGGTTTCTTAGAGTGCTGGATCTGGTGTCAGGAAGAATTTGGCCTCAGAACCTTACTCCTCTGTCACCCCGGGAAAATCACTTAACCATTCTCAGACTCAGTTTCTTCTCCTGTAAAATGGTGATGATAAGAGCACCTCCCTCTCAGGGTTATTGTGAGGATCAATAAAACACATGGAAAGTATTTTGTAAATACTAAACTCCTATTTCAACGTTAGCTATTACATTTAAAAATACATTTGTTTTACATGTATTTTATAACTTGTCATTATTATTTTCCCATTAAAAAAGAAAGAACTTTTAAATTAAAATTTAATTCAATTAAGTAATTAAATTAAATTAAAAACAAGAAAAACCAAACAAAATTTTCATCGTAAGCATGCATAGTCTGGTGAAACAAATTCCCACACTGACCATGCCCAAAAATGTGTGTCTTTTTTCTATACTTTAAGTTCAACACTGCTCTGGTGAGAGACGAGTGATATGCTTCATCTTTATTCCTGTGGATTCATGGTTCATCATTTCATTGACTACAGTTTCTAAGTCTTTCAAAGTTGTTTTTCTCAATAAGTTGTTGTCATTGTATATATTCTTCTCCTATTTCTTTTCACTTCACGATAGATATCTTACTTTGGCCACGTAGGTGGTGCAGTGGATAAAATGCCTCTCTTCTCGAATTCAAATCTGGCCTCAGACACATACTAGCTGGGTGAAGCTGGCCAAGCCACTTAATCCCATTTGCCTCAGTTTCCTCATCTGTGAATGAGCTGGAAGGAAATGGTAAACTATTACAGTCTCTTTGCCAAGAAAACCCCAAATGGGGTCACCAAGACTTGGACAAGACTCAAAACAACATATCACTTTATGGAGTTATTTCCAGTTTTCTTTGAAATTGTTCATTACATAATTTCTTGTGGCAGGACAATTATCCATTATTTACATACAGCATAATTCATTTAGCCATTCTCCAAGAAGAGGGCTCATCTTTAGTTACCATGAAAAGAAGTATTGGCTTTCATCATCATCATCAATCAAAATAATTCTCTTAAAGTTGGCCAACAGCATAGTACAGTGAAAAGAGTCCTGAACTTGGAGGTTATAGGAAGTGGGTTCAAATTCTAGCTCTTGATACTTGCTATTTGACCTTTGGGCAGCTTATTTGATCTTTCTGTTCCTCAATTTTCACATGTAGGGAAAGTTGGGGGTGGAGTTAGAACAGGAGGACAGAGCTACACTCTGGCCTCTATGATGGGGGCAAAGCATAAGTATACCTTAGTTATCATCTAACGATTTTTATCAAAAATTGGTTGACATTCCACTGAGTTGGGAAATAGGACCCAAGGTAGGGGCTTGGGAGGCGGAGGATTGGGATCTCAGAGAGGAGAGTAGGGCAGGGCACTATAAACAAACTGGCTGCTTCCCAGTATGGCCAGAGGCTGGTCCTGCTGATTTTCCCTGGCTGGCTTCAGTTCCCAGAATCTGGGAGCATTCTACCAGCATTGTGCTTCCCAGCTCAGTTCTTATCATGCTCCTGGCACACTTAGGCTGTTTAGCCTCCGTTCTGCTATCAATGGAACAATTTGTTACTCCTGTGTCTGTTTTAAGTGGGTCTGCCCTAGAAAGATAGAGCTAAAGGAAAGTGTACAAAATATATTTTCTTCTGAGGCATGCTATGCCGGGAAAGAGCTAAGAAGAAACCTTTGAACAGGTCTCTCTGGCCCTTAGCAGCTGAAATATGTATTGGGTCTCCTCCCTGCAGGCTGCAGGTTCAGCAACCACTGGCATTTCTGTGTCCTGGACTTTTGGAAAGAAATAATGTGAATCCATTCTGTTATTTTCAGGAGATACATAAAGACATAGCAAAGCATTTGCATTTTTAAGATTTTTCTCCCCTCCTCTCTCCACCACTTAAAATTCTCCCCTTTTTCCAGGTGACCCTTGAAGACTTTGCAGCAAAATCCTTTTGGGGAGGGGTGGGGGTGGGGGGGGTGATGAGGCTGGACCCTCCACAAAATCCCCTGTGGCCCCTGCCTATCCATATCTTCTCTGATTCCAAAGTGAAGCTGAGCTGTCTTGGCAGGGAAAACTGGCTGGAATCAGGTATAATCCTCTGGAGAAAACAATTGTATGCAATGAAAACTCGAAAGCATAAAAGAAAGAGATTTTCAGCAAGAAACTCCTCTATGCAAGACTTTATTGACTAAAAGAAAAAGTTTTTTGTTGGTTTTATGGAGTTCTTTGTTTTCTCTTTCATATCAAACAGAGCCTCAAGGAAAAACACAATGGCAACACTTTTTTTTTTAAGCAAGGGAATGGTTTGAATTTCTAGAAAGAAAACTTAAGTAAGATGGAGGGGATATTGGTGCAGAGAAAGAAAAAAATACACGTTCTACGAGTTGTGATGTTTAGAGCTTATTGTTCTTTTCATCATCACCAAAATAATCTGTGACACGGCTTTCCTCAACTCTAAAATGTAAATAATAGCGCTGACTTCACAAGGTTATCGTGAGGATCAAATAAAGCATTAATTGTTTAAAAAAAAAGCATTCACTACAGTACCTTGCACATAGTAGGCATTTAATAAATAAAGGCTTATTTCCTTATTATCATACCCTAAGTGAGTATAGTGAGAGTCATGGAAGGAAGATCAATAGCTCCATGAGTGTCACAGTTAATTGGAAATGGAATGGGGCCTCTTGTTTGGAAGTCTTGAAGACACAGTCCTACATGGAACCAAATGGGGAAATTGTGAAATAGGCATATGAATTTGAAGGCCCCTTATAGAGGCTATGGCTGGCAATTTTGTGAGAAAAGTAAGCCTAAGAAATATTGAAGATGTCTGTTAGAGGTGACTTGATTATATTTCTCTTATACTTTTATCACAATCTATTTTTCCTTAATGACCTGGAGTGGCCCCTACTAGACTAAGCTCCATGAATGGAGGGAGCCTATTTGAGTTACTTTTATTTTGCCTATCCCTAATATAGTTCTCTAAGCCCAGCACACACAGTGGATATTTCGTAAGTATTGAACGAAATTAATAAAAACTGAATTGAGATCTTGTAAGAGGAGTGGTGGATTGAACAGTCACAACTTCTTTTCATGTAGTTCTTTAAGGATGACAAACATTCCTCACCACACCCTCCCAGAGAGGAGATCAGTAGATAATAGATTTAAACCAGGGAGGAAACTTCGAGATCATTTAGTCCAAATTTCTTCATATCACAGATAAGGAAGTCAGGGGCCCAGAGAGGTTAAGACCATAGTTATCAAGTCACAGATCCAGACTTTGAACCCAAATCCTCCCACTTTAAATCCAGTGCTCTGGACCATTTAACAAGTACGGTGAATCTCAATCTAAACCTGGGATCATGAGACTCACAGAGTGAGTTCCTAATGGCCACACCAGAAAGTGTCAGAATCAGAATTCCAAAGCAGATCTTCTAATTTTAAGTTTAATTGTTCTTTCTACTTATTAAGGCAAAGCAGACTAGCATATTTTCTTGAAAGTCATGCCTGAAAATGGTCTGGAAGACTGGTAACAATCTATAGCGATGGAAATGTGTGTGTGTATACACACACACATATACACACATATAACATATATGTGTATGTAAATATTATATATGTAATATATAGCATGCTCACACATGTATGTATATGCATATTATAATGTGCATATTATGTATTTCTTCAAACCACTCTGGCATAGACCTTTATACCTTCTAAGTTAGAAGAGCTTTATATAAATCATGTTTCTTCCCTGCCACAGTTTAACAACATTTTAAGTTCTAAAATTCATAAACATATAAATGTGGGGACTTGATCCCAAAAGAAACTATCCCCTTCTCTTTAAGGTATGTCCCCAGGAAAAGATAGATCCAGATAAGTATCAATACATAAAACTTACCTTTAAAAGAATCCTTTTTAGGCAAATAGAAATGTGAATTTTCTTGTGAAAATTGTGGCATTAGCAAAAGGGAAAAAAAATGAATCATGAAGTATAATAAACTTTCGAAGTGATAGAACTTGGGGCGGCTAGGTGGCACAGTGAAGACAGCACTGGCCCCAGAGTCAGGAGGACCTAAGTTCAAATCCAGCCTCAGACACTTAACATTTAATAGCCGTATGAACTTGGGCAAGTCACTTAACCCCAACTGCCCTCCGTCCCCCTCCAAAACGCAAAAAAAAAAAAAGTGATAGAACTAAGTAAAATGGAATATTAGGGCAGAATCATAATTAGGATAACTAGGGATTTTTGTGCCAAGGGAAAGCAGTTTAAAGTAGCCCTCTGGAGAGAAAATAGGGATACTAGCCCATGGGAAAGAGACCAGATATACTTGGTGGCAGCCAGTGTTGAGGAGGTTGGAACAGAGCGGGTCAGGAAGACAGCAGGTTTCCAGAGACCACTGTCTGGTAGTTTCCTGATTTTAACCAATTCTTTTGAATAAATAGGAGGTAATCTTTGCTGTTTCTACCCTCATGAAGGACAAAAACTATTAATAAGCTAAACATTTTACTCCCTGAAGCAAAGTTCTGGTCAACTCCAAGCTAGTTTCTTTTCTAGGTGAGGGAGCAGAACATTTCCAATGAGAGACAGAGAGAGACAGAGACAGAGATAGAGAGACAGAGACAGAGAGAGACAGAGACAAAGACAGAGACAGATGGATAAAGAGAGATTGAGAGGGAGAAATCACCAATGGCAAAGAAAAATAAAAAATAGCAAAAGCTGGTTTGTTCCTCCAGCTTGATCTAGGTCCATTCTGTGGCTCATATATAAAATCATCAGAAAGTATTTATGTATATATATATACATATATATATACACATATATACATATATATGTGTGTGTATGTACATATACATAAACACGCAGATATATAATGCATATCTGTATGTATATGTATGTTTATACGCATATACATACACTCATATACATGTGCACACATATATCTATATACATACAAACTGCTTAGACTCTCAAGAATGGCAGTTTTTATTTCCTATCCTTACTAAAGCTGCAGAGAGGTCAAGCCATGTCCTTCTGCAGTGATGGGATTCTCTGTCGCAATCATGAGTACAGGCTTTGCGGAATTCAGGGGATGAAACCCATCCTGGAGAGCATCCAGATACAAGCTGGCTGTTAGGTAGTCACTTCACAAAAGCTTAAAGGCACATTCCAGGAGCTTGGAGGTGAAGGGAAGGGGGAGGATGGTACACTGGCTGGTGGAACAGAAGGGGCCACTGTCCATTTCTTCAGATGTGGCCTGAGTTAGATTTGTTTTTATAAAAACACAGCAAGGGACTAACGGCATCACAGCATCCTTTGTTCAGTGTGAAAGATAAAATTATGTTCTTCATTTTTATTATAAATAAAGTCATATGCATGATCAGTGTTTTTATGGGCAAATTTCACATTGGGTGAACAGATATGGGGCTTGTACTAAAAGTTTAATTTTTTTATGTGTTCCACATTCCAACCTTCACTTCTCCATACCATTCCACCAAAAATTTTTATTGCTTCTAAGATAAAAGGGTCTCATGTAAATCATAGGTTCTTTCCTGCCATAGCATTTTCAATTACACTGTTCATACCCAAACGGTCAATTGTTAAGGGTTTTAGTTTTGTTTGTTTTGTTTTTTTAGCTTACATAATACACTCAAAATGACTGGTCCACAGAAGAGGGAGAGAAAGAGAGAGAGAGAAAGAGAGAGAGAGAGAAAGAGAGAGAGAGAGAGAGAGAGAGAGAGCAAAATCCCTTCCCTATTGACTGAGTACCTAATGACTTCTCACTGCTGAAAAAAAAAACCATACAACTGTCACTACTCTTCCTACAAAAAACAGAAAAGAAAACTATCACCTGAGGATTTTCATAAAGTGCAGAATCACACATCCTAAACACACACATACACATACACACATATATATATATATATATATGTATGTATGAATATATGTATATATATGTATGTATGCATGTATATGTATAGATACACACATACATACGTACATATTATATATCCCACTAAAAGTTAACATCTTTTTTTTTGAGACATAACTTACCTGCCAGCGCCTTTCTGTGTGACTAGTGCTTTAATAATCTCTCTTAGGCTTAACAGAAGCCAGGAACCAGTACATCCAACTAGTCCACTTTTGTCTTCCTATTCCTGACTTGAGATGCACTGGTTGTCTATCCTGTGAATTCTCTCTTTTTTCCTCTACTTCCATGAATGTTCTAAGGCTAGAAGGAAGAATGGATTCCCTGCCAGGTTATCTAGGAACAGACACATGGGCTAACCTGGAGAGCTGACCACAAAATTACCTTGCCATCTTTAGTTTTGAAAGCTAACAGCAACGAGAATTGCATGCAGCTAAATTAGCATTTGTTGGTGGACTCACAGTTATTTGGGGTATGTGTTTAACTAGCTTCTTAGGTTTATCTGCTACCACTATCCTCAGGATCAGTCTGTAATTTCAGAACATCGTTTCACAGTTGTAGGGAGGAGATGGACCATTTGAGTATCTTGGGTTAGAGGGAAATAGCATTGGAAGATGTATTTCCTTTTTTTAATTTTAAATAAATATTTCTCTCTTCTCCATTAATCAAATACTGGTATTAAAAAAAAAAAAAGAAAAACATCTAAAGATATATTTAGAAAGGTCCGAGATTGATAGTGAAAGCTGTGTCCCTATTGGTTGGGGACTTTACTTCAAATAATGATGGAGAGAAGAATTTAAAAATTGGCCTTTTAGATGACAAAGCTAAATGTAACAATTGTCTACTTGTTTGTAAAACTGGAGTCTAGGTAGACAAAATCCAACTGTATGCACTGTTAATTTGAGATGGGGAGGGTGCTCATTTTTATTTAGCTTGCCAGATTTTTACCAATTCCTATTAAATCCAGTCCAACGAGGCTTTACCAAGTTCCAACTATGCCCTGCTGGGCATTGGAGTTACAATGCCAAAGAAATAGCTATGAGTGATTAGGTGTACTGTTTGTTTTAATTTATGCAAAAGGCTTTCTGCTTCCACTAATAAAAAAGAAATCTCAATATCGTCTGGTTCTGGTTTACTTAGGTGTAAATTCAGGGTTGAAGTCTGTTGTGAGATATTTATATTTCATTCCCCAGGTATCAGTGAAAGCTTGATATTGGTGCCGCTGGCTATGCATGACTACATCAAGGTAGAATTTGACCCTTCACAATGATGTCAGCCACTGTGATGCACTCTAAAATCTATAAGTTAAATGATATTCTTTTGTCCTTTTTAAAAAATCTGCCATGGTACAGGTTGGAATCCTCTTTTGCCTATTTTGGACGATCTAAGATACACCACTTCATACCACAGGAATGTAGAAGGTATGTTTAAGACTTTGCCATTACATAACCAAGAAGCTCCACGAGTGACTTGAGATCAAGATAATGTCAATAGATAGACTCTTACATAACAGAGACGCAAAGTGGAACTCTCTGTGGGTATTGGTACTTCTACTATTGAACTACTACTCCCCAGAATTTTATTCTAATATTTTTTCTGATTGAAATTACTTTGTATATGCTTTTTGATAATTCACCTGGATACATTCTGCATCCCTCTAAAGCAATATAAGCCCCCTCAGGGTGGGAACTCTTCCTGCCGCACATTTTTGGGTCATTTTACCCAAAAACCTAGCACAGTCTTGCATATAATGGATATTTAATAAATGTTGAATCAAATTAAATTAACAGGCATTGAATCTTTTCACCCCATTAGATGATGGTTTTATTTAATCATATCACCCTTGGCAAAATTGTGTTGTGGATAGTTTGTATTAAATACCTTCCCACCTCCATTTCCCTTTGTCGATTTTTTTTTCTGGTTTCTTGTCCTCATGGACCAGCCTCCTCTCACCCCACTCCCTCCATATCATCACCAATACTACAATCATCCTTTTTTCCTTCCCTTTCTGCTATGAAAACTTGATCTCAGGAAAGGGTATCATGCCAATCAATTTGCAATTAAATATGAATAAAAGTCAATATGTTACTTCCCCTAGGAATATTTGTAATTATACCCATATTTCTGATTGTGGAAGGAAAATTTTAGTTCCTGCTAGTCTCCATTCCAACAAGGGAAAGAAAATGTTTTGGGGAGGGGAGCCATTTTCTAAGTGTCCCTGAAACAGCCATGTCTACCATGCACACTGGTGATCATAATAAATCAGAAATAAGAATATTTTACCTAGAAGAGCATCACTCAAAAACATCAGTGATCTACTCCCCGCACTTTAAGGGGTATGTGATTAGTTCAATTGGTGCCACTACCATCAACATTGATGATTATTCTTTTCCCCAGTGGTTGTGCCATAGGACTCATGCAATCATAGAGACCCCTCAAGCATGTCTTAGACCAGAACCATAAATAGCTTCAGACCAACCAGCCTCTTTCAAAAGATACTGAGTGTTATTTGGAAAGTAGCCTTATACTTCTATATGTAAGTCTCACAATCTTCTGGACTCTGAGCATAGTGATTCCCATGATGCAGCCATTCATTGCTTTTCTACCCCTCCTGGATTTGTCCCAGATGCTATTTATTATAGCTTTGTCTTGGAAGTCTCCCCTAGAAAAAAAAGGGGAGGCCACTGCAATTCTTTCTGACTAGCCCCTTGCAGAAGAGAGGACAGTATTTAACAATAGCCCATCCAAAGTACAGAGGAGATGCAGATGTCACTGGAACCAATCTAATAGTGTCAGGGATGGCACCTTTTGTCCAGTGCTCACATCAGTGACAGGGAGATGTGATTTCTCAGACACAAGCTCTCTGTCACCCTCATCTCTCTTTGCTCGAACTATTTGCTTGGTGACAGATGACACATGATTGATGGTCATAGCACATCCCCAGAGGGGGGAAACAAAACAGAATTTTCCTGGGTAATTTAAATGATACCTGATTGAGTTCGCTGCCTCATTGTCAAGGGCCATTCAGACATTACCAAGTTGCTGGTCCTCCACATCCTTGTTTGGTGATGAGAACGCCATGTGGACTGGAATCAAAAGCCTTACTAAAGACATCTATATGTTACGTCTGCTGCTGACTGAGAATGAAATGAGACAAATGCACAGTATAATGAGATGTGTGTCTGGAGTGTGCAATGAGATTCTTGACTCCAGTGTCTAATGAGGCCCGTAGTCTAATGAAATGTATAGTATAATGCCATGCATGACTGGACTGTATAGTACAGCCTTGAAAGTAGTTTCTGAAATCGTTTGGGCCCGCAATGTTTTCTCCCGTCTGCCAGTTAAGCATTAGCTCCACGGTTATTTCCCTTCTAGCTTCTGCTAACAACTTCTCCTAGCCATTGATAGCTTAGCCTTGGCCAATCTCTTGCTACAGCAGCCCATGTCATTAGCTAAGAGAAAGGAATCTTCTTAATGGAGCAAACGTGCACTGTGATCTTTTTGGGTAGCAGACCCTTTCTGTCTTGATGGATGAAATACGCTGTCCTTTCCTTGGTGTTTGCCAAACAAGAAAGAAAATGGAGTCAAATACTTTAGGGTCCCCCCAAAGAATAAAATGGCTGATACACCCTGGGGAGTGATTTATAAAAAGCTGCTTCCTCTTCAAATTTATGGGGATTCTGGGAGAATATCAGCTCCATTTTGCCCAGCGGGAGGGGAGAGGTATTGGGGTATAGGCATTTTACAGTTCCTGTAGCTGGCTCTGATAATTCTCAGGGGCCTTGCTGGTTAGAGAGACAGGATCCTAAAAAATTAAAAACAAGTGTTATAGAGGTAAGATGTGTTGAGCTTGAAGAAAAGGAATTCATTAGAAAACAATTTTTTGATTCATTTTCTCTTTTTTGAAAACATGACAAATATAGTATGGTAAGAAAAAATGCTGACTTGGCATCAGAAGATCTGGTTTGGAGGTTCAGTGTTTCCATTTAATAGATGTGAGACTGACATCTCTTCTCACATTCATCTGGGTCTCAGTTTCTTCATCTCTAAAATGGGGGTTGAACTCCTTCCAGCTCTAACATTCTGGGATTTGCAGATTCAGCATCCAAGGGGCAATGCTACTTGTCCCAGAATATAAGGTAGACTTTTATTCTCCTGCATATTTTTGTTCTAAGTGCACCAAGGGTCAATTCTGTCAAGAACAACTGGCGGCCAACCCATGGGACGTGGTATAAGTTACACAGGCTGACTCTCAACTTCCAGAAGAGCTGTGGAGAATTTGAGCTGTGTGTATCCCATTTATAATAGTCTCCTGGACAAAACCCAGGGCACCCTTTTGAAAATTTATAGGGACTAGTCTATCCAACAAGGCAACAGGCAGTCTGAGATTCTTCACATACTCTAGCCAAGATTTTTACCTCCTCCCCTGCTTCCAGATTGTATATCCATTATCTCTCAAGATGCTATTACCCTCAGATGTCCTCAGATTTATTTGTCTAGCTATTCTGTAGAATAAAAGGTCTAATAGGGTATTCTTTAAATATACATCCTAACCACCTTCTAGAAACCAGCAGTAAGTCCAGTCATTTCCCTAACTAAAAATTATGTTTTCCAATTGTGCAGGGAAATATAAATTTCAGCTCCATGTGCATGTCACAATTATAGAGAAGAATGAATCAAACAAAATGCCGAAAGATCAGAAGCCTTTTCCAAATCATTTTCCAGCTGTAGTAGGCTCCCCTCAACCCCCAGCCCCCTTCCACTATCTATGAGACAGAGATATGCACTAACGCATGGTGCTTCTTTGAGTATCTGATAAAAGATTTATCAGGTGATTTTGAGCAGTGTATCTGGCTTGACTCAACCAGATTGGACTTTTCCATTTTATTTTGGACTATGAAATATCCATATCTGAGATTTGCATAAGACTCTTTTTTAGCTGCTCAAGTCCCAGTTAGCACCAGGGAATCACAGTCACAGAGAATTGGAACATTGTAGGACCTTTGAGATTTCCTAGCTCTGGGTTAGGGAGCTAAAAGTTGTTAAAAGAGGCCCCCAAATTTGTACAGGAAGCAAGCATTGATTGTTGGAATCTTCTACTCCAACAACAACAACCACCACAACAACAAAACAAAGAATGGGACGTAATGCAAGAAATAAAATTACATATTGTACTGGTTATAGTCTAACACCTATTAAATATCAAATACCTGAATAAATGCTGACATACAAGAGTATTGCAATTTTTCAAGCATATGGAGATACTTTTGTGGTTAGTATTAATGATAGCCGCTAGTATTCACATATCACTTTAATGTCAAGGGGATAGAGTATCAGCCCTGGAGGCAGGACTGATTTGTCCCAGGACACTTATTAGCTGTGTGACCCTGGGCAAGTCATTTAACCAGATCACCTCCAACAAACAAACAAAAATACTTAGCCTTTAAGGTTTGCAGTACTGTGTATATGTGTTCATTCCACTTATGTAATAATCCTGTGAGGTAGATGCGACGGCTATCATCTCCATTTTTACAGATGGCAGATATTTGGGGCAATAAAATGAGTCTTCTTTTTTAAAACTAGTGCAAGTCTCTCACTTTACAGATGAGGCATATCAGGCCTAGAGTGGGAAAGTGATTTGTCCAAGATCACATAGCTAGTTAAAGCACAGGTGCAATGATTTCACCCTCTACCCAGCAAACCTCTGCAGCTCCCCATTACCTCTAGGAACCCTATACATCTAAGATCAGACACAAAAACCTATTTGGGATTTAAAACTCTATATACTTCCTTTTCCCCTCTGTCTTCAAAAACATCTACACATTATTCCACTGTGATTGTTAGAAGCAAATAAAGGTAAGAAAGATCCATTAGGCAGTTAAAAAAAAAAAGTCTAGACTAGGAAGCCAGTCACTGTGAACCTGGGGGTCTGAAACCAGAAGACAATATAGCCTCAGGAATTCTTAAATGAAAGACCATTAGCTTGTTTTGTTTTTTTTAGAAAAACATACTTAGATGTTATATTTCAATATAATTTGTTTCATTTTTGATCACCTGCATTTTATCTTGTGCTTTTAAAAACATTATTCTGGCTTCATCAGACTGCAGAGTGGTCCATGACACAAAAAAGGCCTGCAAATGCTGATTTAGGGCATGTGTTTAGAACTACAGGTTCCAAAGAACAAAGCAGTAAATTAAGGTTGGAGGCCAGGTAGCCGGGTGAGTCTTTTACATTAGATCCAGGCACTGGCTCGAAAAGTCCAAGTAATCAGGTGGTAGGAATTAGAAACCACGATAAGGAAATTAGAAAAAAGGAGTTTGAAACTAAACCAGAGACTGTCTGAGTAAAGGAATATTGTGAACTTCCTGCCAAGGGTTAGAGCTGGTCAAAGAAAGTGGGTAAACCTGAATCCTGAGGTGAATGAGAGCATGTGGATGGAGGGGGTGGGAGAAGGGAGGTGGAGAGAAAGGCAGCTCCTTAGGTAGATTCAATCTGATGTAAATCCATCTTGTTGGTTGTGTCTAGGATGCGGAGCTGTCTGGCCCTTCCAAAGTATTAAGGTACAAAGATGTGAAGGAGGGGCATTCAGACTGACTCCTATAGCCCTGATAAGCAATTAACCTCTTACCTGCTCTTCAGACAGTAGCAAAATCAACCTACAGTCAGATTTCTCTCATTCCTATATGAACCACAGGCTTTATCCTAACCTGCTTCTCCGGTACCCTGTCACCAAATCAAAAAACAGAGAGAGAGAAAGAGAGAGAGACAGAGACAGAGAGAGAGACAGAGAGAGAGACAGAGAGACAGAGACAGAGAGACAAAGAGACAGAGACAGAGAGACAGAGACAGAGACAGACAGACAGAGAGAGAGAGAATACATATACCAGCCTTGCCTCCACTACCTAAAGATAAAGTTCCGGTAGGTTACAGGGTTACATTTCACTCTAACACAGAGATTGTCCAGTACCCTTAAGGGAATTGGGTATATGTCTAGGCAATCTGCCAATGGCTCTAGCCCACACTGATAGTGTTACCTACAATTGTAGCAGGTGGGTCTCGAAACCCCAGTTCTATTGGTCACTAAGAGTCAAAAAACATAATCTTCAAAAGGCATAATCATGAACATACAGACTCATTCCTCATTCCTCATTTGTCAGCACAGTTATTTGCCTGATTTGGCAAGCTAGGTGGTAAAACCTGAGATCAAATTCATCCTCAGACACTTACTAGCTGTGTGACCATGGATAGGTCACTTAATCTCTCTCTGCCTCAGTTTTCTTATCTGTAAATTAAGGATAATACTAGTACCTGCTTTCCATGGTTGTTGCAAGGATGAAATGAGTAGGTAGGTAGATAGATAGATAGATAGATAGATAGATAGATAGATAGACATAATTTAACACAATGACTGGGACACACCAGGTGTTATTAAATGCTAGGTAATATTACTATTATTATTATTGATTGCTCGTGTACCCAATCTCCAGTCTGTTTGTGACATCTAGAAAACAAGACATTTATATCCATGATCATGAATACTGTCTGCCTAGCCAAGGTCTGTCAATCTCTGCTACTCCTCATGACTATGATCGGACAATCAGGAAGATTACAATTGACCTCATGTCATTGCTAAAAAGGTTAAAACTATAGGAAATTATTTCCCCCATTTTTGTGTATGTGTGACATAAAAAGAATCCTTTTGCCTCATCACCATGGTTGTGAAAATGCAACAAAGAGTTTAATCTGTTTTGCTTTTGATCATTGACATGTCAACTGAGCCAATCTATTAGATCTCAACTGAAATCTATTTTAAATATCAGTAGCTTTTGGATCTGTTTCCTTATTATTTTAAACCAAGCACAATCCCTCTAGATATAAACACTACACATGGTGAAAAAATCTAGACAGAGGTAGAATTAAATCATAGCATTGCAGGGCTGTAGACTCTTCCTAAAGATATTCCACTTTGATGGGGGTGGGGGGAGGTAGGGAAGTGGGGAGGATGAAAGCTTTCTGTTTGTTAAATCTAAGGAAACACAGAAGGGAGGCTTGTGGTTTACTTGCTGAGTGATAGCAACTAGATGCCTTCCTCTTGTTTACCCTAGCAGTTTATAGCAGGAGTCTACCATATCGCAGGGAAGGGTCTGATCAGCAGAAATGTCAAGGAATTTGCTAGACCTGTCTTGTTTTTAACAAACATGAGTATGTACTTTTCTGGTTTATGGGAATGCAAGTGTGTATATTTTAATTTATCTGAAATAGTACCACAGAGTCTATAAATATTATATAACAAATCGGAGCATTACTACTTTCTTGAGCATTCAGGATGTATCTCTATGATCACTATAATCAACTTAATTGGACAAGTCTCTCTAAGTGAAGGCAATAACATTTGTTTACTCCACCATAGGAATGTTCTCAAAGCATGGTACAACCCCTTTTAAATTTGTTTTTAACCAAAACAGAGGGAAACACATTCTTAGCTCAGTACAGACTGTCAATTTGAATGTGTTTAAATTAACCATGTGCACCCTTCTAGAGCTCACTGAAAAGCTTCTATTCTGTGGGGAGAAGACTACATAATTTCCTTCTTCTCTAAGTGGGGGCAAAAGGAGAAAATACCGTCCTTCCATTCCTGTCCTCATACCAGATTCTTTAGGGTGGCATGCTAACCAGCTGGAGCTTCCTCAGAAACTACCCCTCCCTCCAATTTGCTTGAAATAAAATCATGGCAAGGTGATGGAGGAATAAAGAGAGAATTCCTTGTGAAATCTCCCAAAGTTTCCTTCCAAACAACTTTAAAATCAGCATCAAATCTAATTTTGGAGTGACACAGCGAACAAAAGGTCAAGGTGAGACCTTTGTCCAACCCATGACACCTTTGCAGGTCAGAAGGAAAGGTCTGTGACAGTGGGTGAGAGCTGGCCAAAGTAGAGCACAACAGAAGATGGTATGGCAATAATTCCAGGAACTCTCTACATCCAGAGATGATAAGTGGATTTGGCAACCAGTCAGAAAGAGATTATGGGGTCCCCTATACAGGCAATGGTTTCAGGCCAAGGCACCACTTATCAACAGCATTGCCCATTAGCCAGTTCTGAGTTGCCGTTCCAGGGAAGTCACAAAAATACGGGGTGCCTGGTCACAGTTCCCAGGTGGAGAGGAGCACTAGTGCTTGTGGCTAAAGGTCAGCCAGGGTTCTTCCTGGATAAAGACCAGATCACAGACTAGGAAAGTGATGACTATGCCTCTTCCCCATTCACCTTGGAACCTCTAAAAACTTACAGACACATGCAACTAGCTTCAAAAATAGTGGCAATGAGAAAAACAAAAACAAAACTAAAGCTTGGGCCAATGCCTTGTCACTCCCTAGGTGAGTAGATCCCAACTTTAACATATAGTTCAAGGTCAAGAAATAGGCTGAAAAATTGAGCAAACAAGAAAAAAAAGAACTTGACTATAAAAAAACTACCATGGTGACAGAGAATATCAAGACACAAACTCAGAAGAAAGCAGCATTTGAAAACATTTACAGACAAAGCCTCAAAGAAAAATATGAATTGGACACAACTCCAATAGGAATTCCTAAAAGCACTAAAGAAAATAATGTTTAAAAAAAAGGATTAAAAATCAAATAATAATAGAGAAAAAATTGGGGAAAGAGATGAGAGCTATGAAAGAAAATTATGACAAGAGAATTAAAAGGTTGGTAAATTAGGTACAGAAAATAAAGAAAATAATTCCTTAAAAAGCAAAATTTGTTAAATGGAAAAAGAGGTACAAAATCTCTGTGAAGAAAATAATTTCTTAAAAATTAAAATTCAAGTGGTGATATCATAGGTATATTAGGAGAGCATGGAAGAAATTGTCAAATCTATGGATAGGGAAAGAGTTAATGACTAAATGAGAGAGAGTTTTATAGGGGGTAAAATTGGCTAATTATGATCACATGAAATTTCATGAAAAGAATTTTTGCATAAGCAAAACCAGTGCAATTGAAACTGCAGGAAAAGTAGAAAACTGGGGAACATTGGCTTTTCTCTGCTAAAGGCCTCATTTCTCAAATATTTAGGAAATTGAGTCAAATTTGTAAAACAAAACAAAAAAAATCCATAACCAAAAAACAAACAAACCTAAGAGCCAATCTCAAATTAATACATAGTCAAAAAATATAAGCATGGAGTTTTCAGAGGAATAAATTAAAACTATCCATAGTAGTAAGAAAAAATATCTAAATCACTAGTAATTAGAGAAAGGCAAATTAAACAACTCTGAGGTACTGCTTCACAGCTATCAAATTGGATGACATGATAGCAAAGGAGAATGGCATATGATGGAGGGATGTGGAAAAAATAGATTCACTAAAGTACTATTGGTACAGTTGTGATCTAGTATCACAATTTAGGGGAGGGGGGAAACATTTGAAACTGTGCCCAAAGGGCTATGGAACTATGCATATCCTTTGACTTAACAATACCACTACTAAGTGTGTATCCCCCCCTCAAAAAAAATCAAGTAAAAGGAATATGGACCTATATGTACAAAAATATTTATGGTAACTCTTTCTGTTGTGGCACAGAACTGAAAATTGAGGGCATATCCATAGGTTGAGGAATGACTTAATAAGTTGAGATATATGCTCACGATGGAATGCTGGTGTGCTATAATAAATGATGAACAGGATAGTTTCAGAAAAATCCTCAGAAGACTTGTATGAATTGATTCAGAGTCTAGTGGGCAGAACCAGAAGAACATTGAACACAGTGACAGCAATATTATAATGATGATTAACTATGGAAAACTTGTATACTCTAATTAATACAATGATTGAAAACAACATCAAGGGACTCATGATGCAAACTATTTTTGATCCCCAAAGAGATAATTGATAAACTTTGAGTGCAAACTTGAGTGTAGAGCTTGGGGATAGGAAGTGGTAAGTTGGAAAAGGAAGACAAGTAGAGTAATTCTTTTGCTATTAGACTCCATTATAGCCTAAAGAACTTCTCAAAATGAAGCAGTTTCTTGACTTTCTCCTTCAGAGACACTGTCATATCCTCAAATGTCCAGTGTTTGGCACACGTCTTTCTCTTTTTCATTTTCTGCCTTTTGCATTTTGTATTTTTTGCCCCATTTGTTTATTCCCCAAAAGAACCTTTATCTGAGTGCCTAGAGGGAAAGGTCTTCCTTCCTTCCTTCCTTCCTTCCTTCCTTCCTTCCTTCCTTCCTTCCTTCCTTCCTTCCTTCCTTCCTTCCTTCCTTCCTTCTTTCTTTCCTCCTAGTCCTCCTCTACCTCCTCCTTGTAATGGCAAACAAAGAAGTAATTGATGCCTTGTTTCAGCTATTTAATTATTTAGCACCTTGTTTCAATTCAGGTTTTGCCCATGATTATGTCAAGTCTTTGTTAAGAAACAGAGCTTGTGAACCCCTGTTACTGATGGATCAAGAAGGGGCAGAACAGGGAGGAGCTTAATGACCATATATAAGGAGAAGCTCAGGCTGGGAAAGAACAGAACTTAGAGAGCACTGGTGGTGGTGGATTTTGAGAAGAGACCATTTGTGGTGCCAGCACTCTGTTTGTCTCTTCTATCTGTGTTGATTTTTGTTTGTGATGCATGTTGAATTCTCAGACCTTGTTGGTGGGTCTCTGTTGATTTCACAGGAAGATAGTGAATTGATGACGGTTCCAGCAATGTGCATGAATATTATTGTGGTTCAGTTAAGCTTTGTCTTCCTAGAAACAGGAACTGTGAAGGACTTGAGGTAAATTGGACACTGTGAACTTCAGTGTGGAATGGGAAGTGGATGAGGAACTGGACAAGGAGCTGGACGAGGAGATGGGAGCTGCCTGCCTTTGAATCCAGGTGATAGTTGAGTGGATTCAGGTAGGAGCTGGGACCATGGCACAGGAACAATTGAAGCTGAGAACCAGCCTCAAGCCAAGATGAAAAGACCTTCTTTTGGCTACCTAATTCTGACTGAGAAGATTATCATTTGCTGTGACCTAGGGGTGGAGAACTTTGATGTTTTTACTTTGTGTCCCTTAATGAGGCCTGCTCCTTAAGGATGATTGAGTTAGGGACTTACTGAATGATATCTTTTGCTTAAAACTAGGTGACATCTTTGGTGAAAACTATGTGGCCACTTTAGTGATAACTTGTTATGTTATAACATTGTGAATGCTATACTTTGGTTTCTGTAAATTACTGCTGAATAGAGAGTTCACTATACTATGTAATCAGAACCTTAAAGCTGTTCACAGCAGCAGTCCTTTAGAAAGCTCCTCGTGCTTGGCTTTACACTTTTCCTGCTCCTCCTCCTTCTCCTCCTCCTCCTTCTTCTCTTCCTCCTCCTTCTTCTTCTTTTTCTGACTGTATTACTATGTTCTAGGTCTTCTTGTGCTTGGAACTGGGTACACATCAACAAAAATGGAATAATCCCAGCTGCCAAGGAACTTTCTACTGGGATATGGGGAAAGATGGGAAGAATGTAATTTATATCATACATTCACACACATACAGAATACAGACTTTCAATCTCAACTTTGCTAAGAGAAATGCAAAGAACTTTGGGGAGGAAGTTGGTTATTATTGTCATTATTGTTATAGGTAGCATTTATATTGCTTTAAGGATTGAAAAGCACTATATATATATATATATATATATATATGTAGATAGATGGATGGATGGATGGATGCATGGATGGATGGATGGATAGATAGGTATGATATGATATGATATCATTTGCTTGACATATGCAATCTCACTAGCTTCTGGGGTTCCATGAAAGACTTAGCATAGGAAATGATGCTTGAGAGAAATGTAGAAAATGTATCTTCAAATAGTAGAAATGCATGCTTCAATTCAGATGAAAGAAAGCAGAAAAATAAGAATAATGGAATTAGTGCCAGGTGATGATTTACCTCCTCATTTTATAGATCAGAAAACTATCTCTAACTAATCACAAATGAGGTTGAATAACTGGCTGACCACAAGTCACAGAGAGTGGGAGAACTGAGACCTGACTTCCCAGAATGCACTTTTCACCACATATGCAGTTCGGCCACTGCCACTGCTGCTGCCCCCCATCTACATAGCCCTGCTTAATCCTTGGCAGCTGAAGCATTTGTTTGCCATCATGTAAATCCAACCTGACAGCAACCCTTAGAATTTTTCTGATGAGAAATAACCAGCCAAATGAGGTATTATTAGATTAGTGAGCAATATAACCTTGGGCAAATCACTTCATCTCACTGGGCCTCAGTTTTGTGATCTGGAAAACGAGTGGGTGTACTGAATGATCTCAAAGCTCCCTTCCAGCACTAACATTCTAATATTTTATGCCAACAATAGTATGGAAAAGCCAGGAAATAGAATTGAAACCACATTAGCAGGCTAGGCCCATGCCTCAGGTGGATGAGCAAGTCTGAAATATGAAGGCAAGGGATTGAGGGATGATCTTTAATACTTGGGGGAAAAAAATGAGAATGACTCACAAATTTAATGGTCAAATGATCGGACAACAATTGGTGCAATGATTATTCTCTTCATTATCACCCCTGGGAGACCAACACTCTCTCTCTGTGTCTGTCTGTCTCTCTGTCTCTGTCTCTGTCTCTGTCACTCTCTCTCTGTCTCTGTCTGTCTCTGTACTTCCCTCCCTCTCTCCTTTTTTTCTTCTTTTTTGATTTCTCAATAATCCCTTCAAATCTTCCCCCAGGACTTGTTTCAATCTATTTCCTTTTTTTTTTTCTTTTCTGTTCACATATACTGGGGGAGCAGCACACGTTAGATTTCCACTAAATTTTATACTCCCTTATTGTTCAGTTGTTTCAGTTGTGTCCAGTTGTGTTTTATTCCATTTGGGATTTTCTTTGCAAAGACACTGCAGTGGTTTGCATGTCCTTCTCCAGCTCATTATACAGATGAGGAAACTGAGGCAAACAGGGTGAAGCGACTTGCACAGAATCATGTAGCTACTAAGTGTCTGAGGCTAGATTTGAAATCAGGTTCCAGTACTCCTGACTCCAAACCTGGCATTCTTTCCACTGTTCTGTCTAGCTATTCTTGTCATTTGTCTTGTATGCCTTAGTGAATGCCTAGCCTTGAAACCACTCACTGTTCTTCCTGGTCCCAAGACCATGTCCTTTATATCACATTATGCTATTATGTTATTGGTTTTCAATTGTTTTCCTTTCAGATAATATACTGCAAATGGAAACTATAATAATGATTTTATTTGAACAAAGTAACTTGTTTCTAAAAGAACTTTGTGTACTCTGGATCGGGGTGGTGGGGGTAGTTAGTGGCCCTCAAGGTTTTCCTACATCTTGTTAGGGTCAAATGAGTTTATCTGTGCAAATATCTTTATAAACTTCCATATGTATGTAAATACTGTCTATTAGTATTAGTCATCATTAATCTAGTCTAGTGACTGCTCACTCTGATTAACTCCAGGTTACTTGTATATCTTCTTTATACATAGCTGTTGCATGTTAACTCTTTAAATTAGACTGAGTACCTTAAAAGCAAGGATTTGTGATTTTCCTTCCTTCCTTCCTTCCTTCCTTCCTTCCTTCCTTCCTTCCTTCCTTCCTTCCTTCCTTCTTTGTTTCTTTGTGTCTTTCTTTTTTTTCTTTCATTCTTTCTTTTGTTCTTTCTTCTCTCTTTCACTTAAAAATACTTGTTGACTTGTTGCTGGTCTGAGTCATACATCTCATTTCTTTTGAGCCCACACACAGAGCACGCACCCTGATGAAGCTCTGCTATCTGATCCAGTCTAGGACTGTCTGTCTGCATTTTATCAATTGAACATGCTCTGCCTCCTGTCCTTAGAGCAGGATGTCAGCAGCTGCTACAACCCTGGCTTTTGCTAACATCTCACCAGATACACTGCCCCTAACATCAGTAAGAGAAGAGAAAGAAGCAAGATTTCAAAAATATCATGGATTCCAACCAGCATCATTCCAGCTTCTGGTATTTGGCATGGACAGAAAGAGCAGACAGGATGCAACCTACCGAATTTGCAGCTGGCTTTACTGAGTCCAGCTAATCTTCCTGTGTGGGAATAATTCCTCTCTGTCCAAGGGAAATGTCTAGTCTGTAAAACTGGTTAGTGAAACATGCTGTAATTGAGGATTTGGTCATTTCACCTTCATTCTGACAGAGCCCAGGTGACCCGAGGCATTATGTCATAAACAGATGTGAATTCTAACGGTGTGTAATGATTAAAACTCAGTTAGAAAAAGCTGAATACTGAGTCATAGCTGGTTCTCATTGCTCTTCCAGGTACCAGGCACCTTGGCTCCTGGAGAAGTAATTTGTTTAAGTCAATTATCTATTCAGCCAAAAGGACATATTTATTGTCAAGAGTAAAAGATTGTTTAGATTGAAATTCTTCAGAGTAACCTCTTAGAGGTCAGGGGCCTCAGTGAATAGAGTTCTGAACAGGAAGGTCAAATCTGGCTTCAGACACTTACCAGTTATATATGTATAACTAGTAAATATATGTATAACTGTATATATTTATATATATATGTAGCATATATATATTAGTTATGTATATATTAGTGTTATAAATATATATATACAATATATGTACTTCATATGTTTGCCTTGGTTTCTTCGTCTTTAAAATGGGAATAATAATCGTCCTTACTTCCAAAGATTGTTGTGAAAATTAAATGATATAAGAATTGTAAAGGTCTTAGCATATTATCCTGGTACAAAGTAAGTGCTATGTAAAATATTAGTTATTATTATTGTTATGATTTTATAATCAGAGAACAGGGACTATGTCTATCCTACTTGTTCTGTATAATGCTTAATCTAATGAAGAACCCTATACAAGTGGATACTTTCAAAAATATTTTTGAATATTTCTACTAAATTATGTTTAGCCATGGAGCAAAACTCTTCTAGTATTCAAAGACTGCCCCCGCCCCAACCTGGTAGTCCTATGCCTTTCCAGTCTTATTTCCTGCATAGATAGCGTACTGGAAAACCAACCCCAAACTCCCAATTTGGAATCAGAGAATACCAATATAAGTCGTGTAACTCATTTCAATTTCTGACCAGAGCTTTGGTTTCCACATATGAAAAATGAGGTGTTGCATTAGGTGACTGTTGAGATCCTTCTCATCCCTAAATCTTCGATCTGTAGGATCTTTCAGATCTAGCTGCCATGTCCCTGTGATTTGGAGATAGCTAAGGACTTTTGTTCAGTTTTAAAAATATTTTGATCCTATGAAATCTTTGTTCCCACTATATACTGAATGATCCTAACAAGTCCATGGTTTCAGAGGGTTCTACTCACTGCCATCCAAACTCACCTTCTCCTTTTCTGACTCTATGGTAGCAGTTCTCAAACTTCTTGATCTCAGTAATATTATACACTTTTATAAGTTATTGGGGATCCCAAAATGCTTTTGTTCATGTGGGTAATTTCTATCAATATTTATTATATTAGGCATTACAATGGGTATATTTTAAAATACATATATTCATTAGTTCGTTTTAAAACAATAAATCCATTATTATATATTAACACAAACTTTTGAGGGGGCAGGGATAACAACATTCTCCAAACAAAAATAAATAATGATGAGTTGCATTGTTCTACCCATTTTTGCAAATCTCTGTAATTTCTGACAATAGAAAATAACGATTCTCATTCGTGCTTTTGCAATCAATCAGTTGTTATATATTGGTTTGGTTGAGTATATGTAATTAATTCAGCATCCCACAGATATTTTATAAAGGAATAATATGTTAATAGGCAAATAACATCTCATTATTATGAAAATAGACTTGATGACATGAACCCCTTGACAGAGCATGAAAGACTGGTAGGGGTCTACAGATCACAATTTTAGAACCATGGTTTTGAGGCATTCACATTCATTCCTAGGACTGGCACATTCTTCCTCCTATTTGTTTGCTAACTTCCTTCCTGTCCTTTAATATCCTTTTTAGAGCCTCTAGTTCATAAGGACCTTTCCTCCTATGTATGGGACATATGAAATCTGTAACCAAGTATTGGAAAGATTGTCTCATGGGAAAAAGAATGGTCTTATGCTGCTTGGCTCTGGAGGGAAGGGTTAGAAACAATGGCTAGAAGCTAAAAAGGGAAAGTTGAAATTTGATGCCAGAAAACACTTCCTAGTAATTAGGGCTACCCCAAAGCAGAATGGGCTATCTTCAGAGGCAATAGCTTCCCCCTCACTGGAATCTGGCACATAAAAGCAGGATGGCCATTGGTTGCGTATGCTCTAGGGGAGGTTTTATTCTGGTATAATTAAGACATGAGAACCTTTAAAGGTCCTTTCAGCTCTACAATACTATGATTCTGTAACATCACCTCGCATTTCTTTATGGAACTTTTCAACAGAGGCAGTATGGAGCAATGAAGCTCCTAGTCAGAGGATTGTGTTCAGATATTGGCTTTGTCACTTATGAAGTATGTGACCTTGGACAGGACATTTAGCCTTTATTGCCTTCAGTTCCCTCATCTGTTGGATGAGTTGTAAGGTCATTTGCATCTCCAGATCTCTTTTATACCTTAGCATTATATTTATTTCTGCTTTGGCCTATTAAATTGAAGTTAATGAAGGTAATGGCTCTGTACTTCTCACCTTTGCCTCTCTTACAGAGCCTACCTAGCCCAGCATCCTGTTGGTGGTGGCACTTAGTCAATACTTTTTGAACCACATTGAACTGAAACCAGATTTATTCTTTTGCTAAAGAGAAAGTCTGGTTATACTAATTTGCATTGCTTAGGGGAAGTGATAGAAAGTAGAGACTATTAATTCATTTGCAAGCTCTTTGAATAAATACAGATTTTAATTCCCTTCTTTAGAACTAATTGTAATTTTTATCACTCCAAAGCAATATTAAGTAAATTAGGGCAGCTGTTCACCAAATGGACTACCTAGCATCATATTGAATATGTAGGAGTAACCTGATATGTCTTATCACAATTGTTTTTCTTTTAATTAATCTCCAAGTTTATTTGAAATATGGAGCAATTTTATTTTGATTACCAATTTCTTGATCTCTTAAATTATGTGCTTAAGGAGAGTGTCTGCTCACTATTATTATTATTTTTACATTGGGTAGACCAATGTACTTACAGTTCCCTGAAGCTTAGGCTACTGGAATAAGAAGGATGTGAAAACTTTTCTCAAAATCTAGTAAAAAAAAATCTATCATCTATCTATCTGTCATCTATCTATCTATCTAGCTAGCTAGCTATCATCTATCTATCTATCTATCTGTCTGTCTATCTGTATATATTATTATCATTTTTACTAACCAATTCTATGGGATGAAATTATTCATTAGATAAGGAAAGAAGAGTTATTCCTGCTTACCAACACAACTGTCTGACATTTTCATCCTATAGACTAAAAGTGCATGATCCATCCTGATACGGAATATGCTCAATAGAAGAGAAAGCACATGGCCTGCTGAGGAGATTGGGAGGTGTCTAGTTTGGTTGGAGCCCAACCATGTGTAACAGCAAGTACCCTAGCATACCTAGGGCGGCTACTAGCACAGGTTCTTAGATCTGCTTTTCTAAAGGAAAGCAACTCAAAATGGTTTAACGGTTTCACTTTAATCAATCAAACATATATCATTTACCTAGTTCAGGGGGAAAAG
>CM053591.1:151814555-151851805 GCA_028646515.1 Pseudochirops corinnae | reverse complement strand
AAAGCTACAAGGCACGGGCATTCCTGGAAAACAAGCCTGGCGCCGCAGGCTCCACGTGATCACATTCAGCCTATTAGGGAACAGAGTATACTTTCAAATATCCAAGGGTCCTCAGAGTCACATAGCCACTTTAGCAAAGGGCCTAGGGGCAGGGAAGATCTTCAGATTCCCATAACACCATGCTAGAATATATAAGAGATGACTGATGGACTAATTCACTAGCAAAGGAAATGGTAATATAAAGGGAAAACCATGCTTGAGAGAAGGGGAAGCTTGGGAGAATAAGGTTCATTAGAAATCTCACCTGGAACTTTTGGGGACAGATGAATAATAATAGTATAGAACATAATATCATATAATATAATAATCTTATACTTTTGTAACACTTTATGGTTCGTAAGTAGCTTACATATAATTTTATGTTCACAAGTACCCTGAAAAGTCAAGTGCTATTTTTATATTCATTTTATACACATAAAACAAACAAAAAACAATTAAAATTTTTTGAGGCAGGCAATAACTATGATCTATGCAAGGTCACAGAACTAGTTAACTTTTGAGTCAAGATTGAAACTCAGGTCCTCCTGTCTCCTGGTCTAACACTCTACTATAACATCTAGCTGATACTGGAAGTCAAAGGTGCTTTCCAGAGGCAGTAGGGTAAGCAAGAGAAGAGTTGGAGGGGTATTAAGAAAAGAAAGAAGAAATCAAAGTAGGCATTTAAGGTCTGGCTTAATAGAAACATAGAAAAATTATAGAAATGCATTTCTGACTGCAAACCTACAAGATTGTAAGAGCCCTCAGTTGATATTGTTTGTCCTCTGTTCTCAAAGAGGATCATGACATCAGGGAGGTAATGCCATCACTTGCAAATGAATTGGATTTAATTGAGGGACAGCTGTGCAAAGTTACCAGCCTGACTCTCTCTTCTGGAGCCATTTGGGTCCAATGGCAAGATATAGATCAGGATTACTGGAGATGGCGCAGGATGCAGTAAATATAACCTTCAATGAGTTGATTTGAATTTCAATGAGGAAGGCCTATTAAGTGAACTTTTCCTTCTACTTTCATTACTTTTTCCCCATTTATTTATTTGGAAGGAATAAAGCAGCTCAAATAATGTATACATATAGAAAGAGTATCACACGATTCAGAGATGGAATCAACTTTTGTTCTTGTTCAGTTGTATCAGTCATGTCTAACTCTTTGTGACCCCGAGTGTGGGGGGGGTCTTGTCAAAGGTACAAGAATTTTTTGTCATGTCATCTCCAGCTCATTTTACAGATGAGGAAACTAGGTAAACAGGGCTAAATGGCTTGAATAAGATCACACAGCTAGTAAGTGTCTAAGGCCAGATTTGAATTCTGGTCTTCTTGATTGCAGACCCAGTTCTCTATGCACTGGGCTACCTAGCTGTCCAGAATTCACTTTAGAGGTTACTTGTAGATCAGGATTCAAGGTCCAAAGAGGTTAAATAATGTGTCCAAAATCTCAAAAGCAGCAAGTAGTAGGTGTGGGATTTGAACCCACATCTAATCTTCACTAGAAAATCAAACAAAACTCTTCCATTCTTGTTAAATTGTTCCTATAGTCTGGTTTTGCTTCTACATCCAAATGAACTTTTCTCTAAAATGGAAGACTGCCCTTTTAAGAATACATAGGCTATTTTATTTTATAACAGGAAGAAATGTTAAGGTAGGTTAATATCTTAAGAAATTATTTCTTCATGCAGCTCCCTAGTGTCTTAAATTATACCACAGAATGGACTAGACTAGGACATTATTCTGAAAGAAACAGCTATTCTTGCTCCATAGCAGTCTAACATAGACCAGAACAAATATCCAGGCCATTCTATAAAGATGTACATTGCAAGGAATTTGAAAATACTGTACATACTCTCAGGAGCATCTCCCCACTCCACTCCATCTTCCATCTGAAGATTTGAATTCAGGTCCTCTAATGACATGGTTGGTAGTCTTTCTACAATTCTTTTCCTGCCTTTGTGAACAAATTACACTCCTCTCTATATCACCCACCACACCATACTCAGAATTCTATTCCTGCACCTCCAAATTCAACTACACCTCTCCAAATACTTTATCTTCCTCTCAGTTGGCATGTCCTCCATAAAGTTTTTTCTGTCCCCTTCAATACTTAGTGCCCTTCCTCTCACCTTAAATTCACTAAGAGTTACTCATCATTGTACAAATGATAGTGCTCCTCTAAAATATACTTCTTGATAGAAAGTATTGTTTTGATTTTGTCTCTGTTTCTAGTACCTTGTACATAGAAGGCACTCATTAAATATTTAATTGAATTAAATGAAAGTGAAAGGAAGGAGAACAGAGAAGTAATCCCTTCCCCTACACCCCCTCTCCCATAGGGATCAGTACCTAAGTTGACTTTATGATTGGAAAAAGCAGGCCTTGATGGATCATGTCCAGGGGAGGAGAACATCTGAGCAAAAATAAAGAGTGATAAAGAAGTTACAAAATGAAACTCCCCATCTCAACTCTTTATTGTTATTCTTTGCTATGGTCTGGAAGATGAAATTAATCTCTTCTACTTCATGAAGGTTCAAGAAAGCCCAGAAAAAGGTCCCCCTTAAGACCCTGACCTACGTTCTGTATCCCTAGCCTACAAAGCATCCAGGAGAATTGGAACACAATGCAGAGGAAATACGGGTGCCTTATATATAAATGGGATGTGCAATAGATGTATGGGTGCAGTGGTGGAGAGATTCAGGAACACTCTGTGTCAGTCAGTCATCAGGCACTTTCTATGCATCTTATGAAAAGTTATCTCACTTTTATGGCCAATTCTACAATATTTCCTGACCCTTCCTCTTCTCTTCCAAAACCTCAGGAGCTCATGTTATTTCATACCTTACAATATCACATATTGACAGAATCTCAAAATTGTAAGGGACCTCAGAGTTCTTATAAACTGAAGAGTGATCCCAACCCCCCAACTTTTAAAGAATTCCAGTTAGGGAAACTCACTTCTTTCTGAAACAATTCATTTTTTGTAGCTCAAATTCCCTGTATCTGGGATTCTCCCTAATATAAGACCTTGTAAGGGGCCATCAAAACATTATCAATTAATCTTTAATCTCACTATTTGAACAATTCTAAATCTTCTTTATTGTACCGTTGTCTATCCTACATCTCTTCATCTTTTCAAAAATACCCAACTACTCAGATGGATCTTTAATCTTATCACTGTGGGTATGTTTTCCAATGATGTTTAAAAAAACTGCTCATTTTCATTCTTGTCCATTCTGTGAAGTTAGTGTCCATGTCCTTGTAAAAATTCACTTGGGCTAACGATGGGGAAGATCATGGTCCATGCAATGTGCCATGGGGTTTCTTTATCTCCTCTTAACATCAAGAGAAAATGAGGGTACCAATGGAAAGCAATGACTGTTCACCTGCTGGTCACTGGCTTTCACCATGTGACTAGTCCACATTCTTTTTTATTCACATTTTTCTTGGATGACAACCACTTTGCAAAATTTAGATAAATTATGTCTGAAGTATTCTCCTGACATACCAATGTGTTGATCCCATCAAAGAATGAAATCCGATTACTCTTGGATGATCTGTTACTTATGTAGCCATATGAGTGCATAGTGTTGACAACTTCCTTTTCAGATATTCACTACCAAGTTCTTTAATAATATATTAAATATCAGTAATACCTATTAAATACTTAAATACCTATATGCTAGAATTTTGGAGCTTGTACCCTGTGGTAGTATCCTCATGAGGTCAAGAGAACATTAATAAAGATATATTGAATAAGTTTTCAAATGAACAAAAGGACCAAAGAAGTAGATTCTTCAGGACTGAGGGTGTAGATGTTTCTGGGATTTTTTTTTTTTCCTCAACATGGTACTTCACAGAGAGAAGAGAGGTCTTGATGATGAGAATGCCACTGTTGCAACTGATTCCAGATTCTCAGTATCTCAGAGACTTAGGTCATAAGTAAAGTCAGATGGGAAACTCTTAGTGAATTTAAGGTGAGAGGAAGGGCACTAAGTATTGAAGGGGACAGAGAAAACTTTATGGAGGACATGCCAACTGAGAGGAAGATAAAGTATTTGGAGAGGTGTAGTTGAATTTGGAGGTGCAGGAATAGAATTCTGAGTATGGTGTGGTGGGTGATATAGAGAGGAGTGTAATTTGTTCACAAAGGCAGGAAAAGAATTGTAGAAAGACTACCAACCATGTCATCATGATTGAGAAAAACAAATGACCCTCAAGACACAGTGTAGGTCCTCACATAATACTTTGAACCTCTTACATTGACTTATCACATGTTATTTTCTATTCTAGTTACTTATATATGTAATTTATCTTCCTATTAGCTTGTAACGATCAAGCGATTGTGGGTCTGTACCTTGTCCAAACCATATATAGGTCACAGATGCTAATAATGATGCATTCATTTTCTAGTAACGCACTGAATTCAATGTATCCATGCTAATTGGAGGAGGGAAAGCATTTCTGAGAGAACTAAAGGAAGCCATAGTCTTGGATGAAAATGAGGTTTCCAAGGAGTCCTGACACCTCACACCTATTAGGAATAGGAAGCTATCTGGGCTGCTAGCTGAGTGGTAAAGAATATCTGAATCAAGCAGAGTGAGTGATCTGTGATGATCTTGAAACACCATATTGAATGTCTATGGTCCCTCAACCAAAAGTGTTTCATCTCTTTAGACCTCAGATTTTACATCTATTAAACGGGGGAGAGTGCACTAGAAGAACTACAAGGTCATGTAAATCAATGATGCTCTAATTCTATGATTGGTAAAATGAAGTGGATGGACTAGATTTTCCCTAAATACCCTCTCAACTCTAAAGCAGATCCTATATCCCATTGTCTCTCCTGAGCAATAGTACAAAAGGCTTGGCTTTATTACTGCAGCATACAAGATCAATGTTGCTTCCATTTTCTCTCCTCTGCATTGTGTTTCTTTGTCTCAATAAATACACAATAATTAACCTAGATAAACAAAGGAGCATGGTCTTTGGGGAAAAATAGCTTTAGTGGCTAACACAAAAGCAGCTGGTATTTTGACAACATGTTTCAGATTATAGGCCAAAATAGTAACAATAGTGCACCACACAGTTGGAAATGATTGTACAAGGGCCATTGAGCAAGGATTTTCCCCAATATATCAAAATCACAGGAGCACCTGTTAGCAAATGGTTGTCTTGATCTATGGTAAGCAGTATTTGATGAACTTTACAACGTCTCATTCGCTGCCTATGACTTGATGGGATGATTGACAGCTTCATATTGGGCAAAGGGACATATGTGGGTGGATTTGCTTTCCCATTTAGAGAACATTACTAATTCAGTGAAGAAAGATGCTTGTTGATAACTATTCTAAGAGGAAATATGATCCAGAACAGAAAAAGTGCTAAAAATTGTAGAGAAAATTGAAACTGCATTTTTTTCAAAATAGAGATATTATAGGCCTTTAAGATATTGGTGATGAAATTTTAAGAAATCGTAATTGGACAAATGAAGAATTCCAGGGAACTGAACCAATAAACCAGAAATTTTGGTTAAGGATGAATACAAATATTTCCAATATGATACCTCACATATTTTAATTCTTTGGTGGGTCTATCATTACACTAATGAGTAAACTCCATCCATCAGCAGAAATCACAGACCAAACCTACCTTCTCAGATTCAGCAGTCCTTCTTTACATTCTTCCCCCTAAAGATCTAATCAGTGAGCCAGAGGCCACCACTGATTGAAGCCATCTATCCCCAAAGCTACCTGAACCATGAAAAGCAAGGAAAAGTTGTGTGCGTGTGTATGTATGTGTGTTAAAAGTAAAAGCTAAAAGGCCCTCAGTTTTACAAGGCTGTTTTTAATATAGTCATATATTAACGAATAACCTCTAACCACTCAGTTTCTCAATCTACTCAGTTTCCACGATCTACTCTTCCATTCTACCTCAGCCTCACAGAAAGTGGGTCATGTCTTTGATGTTGTCATCACCCACAAATATGCTACCTCCACGTCCAAGAATTCTGAAATCTCCTTATCTTACCATGATCTGTTGACTTTCCATTTCTCCTCTGCCTTCCCTTCCCAAACGCTACTCTTAGTTCACTCTATGACCTTCAGTGCCTTGACCTTTCTGTTGTCTACCAGGCACTCTCCCCTGCCCTAGCCATTCTCTCCTCTTTTCTCCAATCTTCACCCCTTGGTGAACTAGGTCATCTCTACATTGTATTCTTCTTTTGAGTCCCTAGCCCCCTTCTCATATTGCCAGTGGTGCCCTTCTAAGCCTCAGCCTTGCTTCACTTCAACTATCTACCATATTCTGCTGAACAAAGGTGGAGAAAATCATGCCACCATTCTAATTGTTACAAGACGTCAACTAGGCCCTCCTTGCTTCTATGCAATCCTGCTATACCTCCTTTATCAGCTCATCATCCCTCTCTCTATAGTTGTTATGCCGTCTCAAACCTCCCATGGCTTCCTCTGCCCCTACTCTCTCAATTGAGAACCTGGTTTCATGTTTTACAGAAAAATTGAGAGCTATTAGCCTTCTCCCTTCTTCATGTCCAATCACTAAAGTGTCTTCTGCCTCTTTCTCCTCTTTCATGCCTATCTCACTTGAAGAGGTGACCTTACTAATTACCAAAGCTAACACCTCTACCTATTCAAGTGATCCCATTGTATTCCACCTCCTCCAATAGGTTGCCCCCTTTGATATTCCCACTTTATTGCTTCTTTTCATTCTCTCCCTGTCTATGGACTCATTGTCTACTGCCTACAAACATGCCCATGTCTCCTCCATCCCTCACCCAAAACAAAACCCCAACTCAATTCATTCTTCCATCCCCAGTAACTATTATCTTATATCTCTTCTGCCCTTTGTGACTAATCTCCTTGAAAAGGTTGTCTATAATATGAGTCTTTATTGACCAAGTCAACATGCCTCAGTAGCTCCAAGATCAAATGCAAAATCCACTGTTTGTTGTTCAAAGACATTCATTACCTAGCTTACTCCTGTTGTAGACCACTAGTAAAGGTTTGGTTAAAGAAACAAACAGATAGTAATATAAAAATTACATTATTTATTCCTTATTATTCCCTTAAGACTAGCATTACCTGCTCAAGGAGTGTGGGACTAAAGTCATGACTGAAGAACAGAGAAATCATAAGACTCTTTATACATTTTTAGAACCATCCCAGTTCAGGATGACTCTGTCACAAAGCTTTATGACTTCCATTTGTTACTGTGTATATGTGAAAACAGAGTTCCTTGGTTGTAAATGCAAATTGACAATGACCAGAACAGGGTCTATTTACATTTTATAGTCTCAGGATACCTGTTTTGCTCTCATGTGGAGTAAGTCCTAAGATAAGGGGAATCTCACCTCTGGTCTTTGAAGTTACAGACCCAAGGAAAGGCATTTTTAAATCAATCAGAGCAGAGCAGTTTGATTAAATCAGACTTTAGCTAAAATATGATATTAAAAGATTATCACTACATATCTTACACCTTACTCCCCATCATATACTGTTCAATCCAGGGATATTGGCCTCTTTGCTGTTCCACAAACAGGCTACTCTCTTGGCTCTGGGCATTTTTTTGACTGACCCCCATACCTGAAATATTCTCCCTCCTTTATTATGTCTGCTGGATCCTCTGAATTCCTTTAAGCACCAACTAAAACCTCATCTTCTACAAGAAGCTTTTCCTACCCCTTCTTAATTCCAATACCTTCAATATTTAAATTATTTCCTATTTATCCTGTATTTGACTTTGTATATATTTGCTTTATTGTTCTCTCCACCCCTAGATTATGAAATCCTCAAGAGCAGAGACTGTCTTTTGTCTCTTTTTGTATCCTTGTCACTTGGCACAGTGCCTGGCACATAGTAGGGACTTAATAAATATTTATTGACTCACTGACTCAACAACTAATTGATATTTAACAATGCCTAAATGGTATACTAGATTTTTCTAGACCTGTGATTTCAGAGGTACAGGGCAGTAGTTTTTAAATGTTTTGGTCTCAGGATCCCTCTACATGATAGTGGAAACATGCGTTAATGTATCTATGTATATCTGTATATGCATATATAAAAATATTTATATTATTATATATTATATTGTATATTATATATATATATATATATAAATATATGTGTATAATACGTATGCTTATATTTTGTTTTCCCTTTTCAGGTTTCAAGAGTACTAACTAGTAAATTCTTTCTTGGAGATATTAAATGTATGGACGCATTTGGGAATAAAATTGGAGGAATTTGTGAGGTGGGAGTGAATAGACGGAAGAGAAATGGGAACCAGGTCCATGCATCTTCTTACCATAGAAAAGCATATTTTACAAACAAAAAGCATAAAGCTGAATACCTAACACATTTATTATTTAAGTAAATGTCTATTTATCATAATGATATTTAGAGACAGCATGACATAATGGAAGGGTAGCTGGACTTGTAATCAAAAAGACCTGTGTTCAGGTCCTATAGACCCTGTGTCCCTGTCAGTTACTAAGGCAATTAATTCAGTTAACCTACTAGTGCCCCAGGTACCTCTCTAAGACTTTAAATTGAAGAACAGGTATAGATCTGTATGGGTAAAGGCTTCTCTATAGGAGTCGTCTTTAAAGTTTGTTCCAGGGATTCTTGAGAGTCTAACAGTCTGTGAGGGTGAAACTATTTTCATAATAATACTGAGATGTTTAAATTTCTAATATGGTGCATATTGATAGATATAACCTACATAAGCAAAATATTGGGGGTTGATCCTTGATATTTTTTAAGAATGTAACAGGATGGTGAGGACAATGAGTTTGAGAATTACTACCCTATACCAGTGAGATCACAAGTCTCGAACAATTCCACACCTCTCCTTTCCCCTTCCCTTCCAAAAAAAGAGGTGATTTATATCACTGACTTTCAAAGTTGAAAAGCAAGAGTATACTGCAGCCAGCTTGAACTAGCTAGAGAGAATTGTTAAATTTTTAGTGTGAGCATTTACACCTTGGAAATTGGCAAAAGCTACAAAGCTGGACTCAGTTTAATGTTTTGATTGCTTAAGTTTTAAGGAATTGATTTAGAAAATGTTAATAAAGCAGACTAAACTTTAAAAATGTGTTGAGTAAATATGGTCCCTCATGTACTAATCTCCCCCCCTGCCAAAATCCTATTGTTAAACATTTATCAGCACATCACTACTTGGAAGAGGCTTTAGAAGCTCTTACATCCATACCTGCATCTATACCTGACCAACAATCTCTTCTACAACATATGCAACAAAATGGTCATCCAACCTTTACTTGATGACCTCTTGTAACAGGTGACTTGGTACATCCCAAGACAGTAATTTCCACTTTTATATTGGTTTACTTGTTATGGAATTTTTAGATGTCTCTCAGAGAATAAATAGCAATGCCAGGCTTGGATCATTCTTTCAAGCTCAAATCTACTTCATTGGTAATTTTTCACATTTTTTTGTTGATTTTCAATACATATGCAGGGTAACTGATACCAGTTCCCTTTCTTTGTATTTATAACATCAAAACAACTTTCAAATATATTAATTCTTTCTATACATTTTTATGAAAAGAGAAGAGTATGGAAGATATAAAATAAACGTCTTCCTTTTTCTGAGCTGTACTTGATACAATCATTTCTTAGTTTCTCAAGGTCACATTTATGTGAAGACCAGCGTTATTCTGTCTTTCTTACATAGCTGTCCTCAGGTGCTTTTCAATGTTTTGGAAAGTCTTGCAATTTACAGGCTGTGTCTACATGATGGCAGTGAATCCAGGCATACTGTGTTAGTTACCCTAATACATCTTTTCCTCCTTTATATCGATTGTCTACATGACCTGTAATGAAACAGAGAGATCAAACACAGTTTCCCTGGAACACTTGTCTTACTTCACAAATAGTTTAAATTAGGTCCATTAGCAGGAATGCCCTGAGAGCAGTCAGTTTTAGGTCAATGGCTTTTAAATCTTGGATCCTAAATAAGCAAGATTTTTTTTTTTTCAAAAAGTGTAGGGGAAGGGCTGCAACCAGAAGAGGAATGAAAAATATCTGAGGGAAAAGGGAAAACATTTTATTCAACAGCAGGATTGCAACTCAGAAGAGCCCTGGAGAGATGTACGTTTAAAATGGACTACTTCTGGAATAATATTATGCAATATATTACTTTGTGTGCTAATATTTTGCCTTCATATAGTGACTATACCCAGTGCATACATCTAGTTTGTGACAACAAAAGAGATGGGTGATTTAAAAGAGGAAGAATGATGATACAGGAGGCAGGATGATGGCAGGGACTACTGAAAGTAAGGAAGGAATAATAACCAGCCCACTTACCCATATTGTGTTGTTTCTACTTTGTATTAATCTATGTATGTACACATTGTCTTCCTTAATACAACGTAAGCTCCTTGAGGACAGGGACTATATTAGTTTCGTCTTTGTATATCTAATACCTAGTACATTATCTGACACATAGAGGGTTTTTAATAAATTTGTTTTATAATGTTGATTGGTGGAGATTTAAGTTGCCATTGTTTCATACCTGAATGAGGGGTGCAGTTTCCGAGAGTTTTAGAAGGGAAGGATCTTGTTCTTCTGACTTTCACTTTTGAGAGAGAGAAGATACATGACTGCAGATTCCCTTCAGTTAGAGGTCAGTGGAAGAAGACAAAAGCTATGCAAAGAACCCAACATATAGAGGAACTAATGCTTCAACCATGTCTGTGGCCTCAGTAGGGGAATTTACCCTTGGGTGAAATCTTAGATACCATCTCTTGTTTGAGTTGAGATATCTTACTCCCAGTGGGGAGCTCTGTGTAATGCCTAGTATATTTTCATCTGTATAACTTCTCTGATTTCTGTTTCGTATTGGTTCAGATAAATGGATTTATTTGCTATTCACTATGTGTCGTCTTTGTGTAACTGGCGTTTGGTAGGAAGGCAGTCAAGTCTCAGATATATAACTTTCTCAGTAAGGGATAACAATCAGAAACTCAGCTTGAACCTCAAATTTATTTCCCTTAGACTAACAATATTTAGGAAGTGGATGGGTATAATTCTATCACAGCACCCTCTCTCTGAGGAAAGCAGATTGGCCAGCCTCATGACCCCAATCTCCGGCTCCCCTCTTGGCAAGGATCAAAGTCCCCCTTGGAGAGGGTGGACAGAGGAGACTAGAGATATCTATTCATGCCCTTCTAAACAGACCTCATCTCAACAGACCTATGTGAATGCTCATAACTGACAAAGGCACTCTCTCTCCCTCTCTCTCTCTCTTTCTCTTTCTCTCTCTCTCTTTCTCTCCATCTTTCTGTCTCTGTCTCTCTCTGTCTCTTTCTCTGTCTCTCTGTCTCTCTCCATACACAGACACACACATATTTACATGTATATCTAATTAAAGACATATATATATATATATATATATATATATATATATATACACAGATCTATCTATCTATCTATCTATCTATCTATCTATCTATCTATCTATTCCATCTTCCCTGTCACACACATGTCATACTCTTGGTTGGCTTCAGTGAAACCCTGATAAACAATTCTAACTCCCTTTGGAGAGACCCAACTTACTTTGTTTCAGTGAAAGGGATAGAGATATAGACCTATGTATGTGCGCGCACTCTATAGAGAAGGAGCCAGGGGGAGGTGAAATCTAAGCAGTATAAGAGAAAGTATAGTAAATTCTGACTCATGTCCTGGTCTGACTAACTCATGCTGTCTTTACTAAGGATACCAAGTGGCTTGTGATTCTGGATTGATCAGAAGTTTAAGTGACTGCCCTCTTCTTAAATTAAAAAAAAAAAAAACACCCAACAACGACAATAACAAAAAGAAAAAAAACTAATTTAGTTGGAGGAGACAAAAAAAAATCATCATTCCATAGGTGTCTAAGTTAGCATCAATTTCTCAGAAGAGCTGGGGGAGTGCTTGGTAATCAGCTGTTTTAGGATTTGGACAGAGAACCCTGTGGAATTTGAAGAGAATATGGAATCACAATGATTTGTTTCTGAGTGGTTTTAAAAGAGAAACGAGAATTATGAGGACAGAAGTCATGGTCTGCATGTTAAAAAACAAATAAATAAATAAAATTTAAAAAAATTTAAAAAATGAGCAGAATAGAAAAACTGGAATCTGCAATGGCAAGCCCACTGAAGAAACAAAAGATAGCACTATATATTGGGAATACAGATACACAGAAGTGAAGGACAATCTAAAAAAGAGCAAAACCCAGTAAATTTAAAAGATATATAGAATATATTAAAAACATTCTCACTATCCAAGCAAAAGTTAATGATTTTAAAGACAAGATATATAGAGACAACCAAAAGATCACAGGTCTCCCAGAAGAACACAATTGCACAAAAATCCTTAACAACATAACACAGGGGATAAAAGAAGATAATAACCCAAAACTTCTGAGCAAAGAAAATGAAATACCAACTGAAAGAATTCATAGATCACCTCCAGAAAAACAAAAAGATACAGTACTTAAATTTAGCAATTCTATTCAGAAACAAGTTTCTTCAAATGCTCTGGAAAAAAAAAAAACAACCAACAACCTTCAAATACGGAGAAAAGGAAATTTGAATAATGCCAGACTATTCTTGACCCACCAGAAAACCTAGGAGGAAATGAAGCAATGTGTTTCGAAGAACAATGGAGCCCAGGATGCATCCAGGGTGACCTACCCTGCCAATCTGAGCTTAACCGTACATGAAAAAAGATGAATGTTCAATAATAAAGAGCTGTTTGAATATTTTTAAAGACAATCAAAATTAAAGAAATTATTTACTTATAGATCCCAACAGAAATACAGAAAGTGAAAAAATCTAGCAGTCAAGGACAGCAGCAGCAGCAAAGTTACTGTACTAAATCCAGAAAGAAACTGCTTTCTGAATGTATATAAGGAGACAGAGATGAAGGTAGAAGTCTGGTGCAGGTAGGAGTGAAGAGGTGGGCATGGGGAAGTATGGGCAGAACCTGGTGATATCATATCTTCAGATAAATCAAAGATTTTGTTTTGCATTGTTTTGTTTTGTTTTTTTGTGGTAATACATTACAGAATGGGAAGGTACAGGAAGGCATGGGGGAGGGTAGGTAATCAAGAGATCAAGAGTATGGAGAGGAATGTGTAATCTGTCAATGTAAAATTAAGGGATAATGATGAGGAAAAGGTCACTCCTGTGGTCTCAGAAAGTGAATATTCTACAGAGCAGTGAGCACAGAAAAGGAGAAGGATTGACAATGGAGGGGAATGAAGGAGGCTTTGCTTTGGTGGTAGGAGGGAGTTCTCCTGATGAATGCTTTGATAGGTGAAGATAAATGGTCTATGAAGGGAAATGGGAATCTTGCTCTGGGTGTGGCACAGGGGATTTAGTGCTTGAAAAAATCTACTCATATCTCAGGGGCAAAAAGTTGTAACAAAACACAACTCAAAATACATTTCTGTACTTGAAATGATGATAACAAATCATCGTGTATATATGAAGGAGAGAATCATGAATTATGTTCAAAGATCCTACAGGAATCATGGAATCACAGAATCATGGAATATGGAGCTGGAGATCAATGCACCCCTCATTTTCAGACGAGGAAGCTGAAATCTAGAGAACATAAGTTAGTTGTTGGAGTTTACTCAGCTGTTAAATGGCACAGCCAATATTTCAAATCCAAATGTGTATCTGGCATTCATTCTATTTTACCACCCTGCCTCTTAGGAGCCATTCTATTCTCCTTCAGATCAGGCATTCTAATCCTGTAGAAAGGAACTTCTTATGCAGTCATGCTAATGGTTGAGAAACTGAGCAGAGAGGTTCTGATAGCTGAGAATTGGAGCAGAGAAGTTCCAAATAGCAGAAAATCCCCAAATTGTCTATGTTTGCTTTAGGGATATGATGCTATTTGGTCAAAATCTTTCTTCTGAAGCGAAGTGTGTGTGTGTGTGTGTGTGTGTGTGTGTGTGTGTGTGTGTGTGTTTTGTCATTCCATTATCCCTACACCAACCAAGGAAAAAGAGGCCACCTCAGCATTCTGTGCAAAATGTCTCAGAGAGGGAGAGACCATGAAGCGGCTGTAAATTTTTTATCTAATGCATGGTTGATGAATGGTACAAGGAAAACTGTGGAGATATGCCTACTGACATTAAGGTAGATCCTTACCTATTTAATACCTCCAGACAATAAACTGCAATTACTTCTCTCCTTTCTAATTTCAAAGTCCTTCATAAAATATTTACAGTGGGCAGCAATCCAGCTATTTATGGTTCTGTCTAGACGACTGGAAGAAAAAAAATAGTAGACAATTCCATGATCTGTGTGATGCTTTCTTGATGTCTTCTTGGTGGTCAAATGAGATAGGTATTCATTTGATTGCTTGGACCATTCAGAAATCAACTGTTAGTCAATACTGCCTCCTAAAATGGAAGCCACTAGGCCACAGATGACTTAGTCATTTCATCAAGATACATGACCTGTGTAACAGAAAAATTCTCATTCTCTGTATCCAGTGTTGGTGTCAATAGAGGTCACTGGCATAAAGTGAGAGGAACCCCTGTGAAAGTTTCCTGCATAAGGTGAATGAAATTCTTTTGTTTTCAGACAAAATGCCTTAATTACCTCTGTTACAAGGGGACTTGGGAGTCAACTATCTTTGGACAGGCATTATTAGTTAAAATTCACTGGTTGCTCAGAAATCATCTGTGCTTTATTCAGACTGCTATGAATAAAACACCTGATGACAACCCCAAAACACCAGAGAGAGGAGGATGGGTAATGATGAATCTCTAGTCTCCGGTGGAGGATACTGACTTTCACCAAGAGAAGATCGCAGGAAAAATGTCTTGTAATCTATCAATGGAGCTAAGCAAAAGAGAGCAAAGAAAATAATGGGGAGTGGACAGTAAATTGGCCTCTAAATAATGGAAGTATATAATTTTATAGCACTTGTCTAACAGTAATTTCACATTCATTCTACGAGTGAATCTTTGCAAAAGTGCTGTGCTATAAGTATTATTATAAATATAATAATTATTATTAATATTGTTGATGAAAAGAGGGAGTGGAAAATACTATAGGTATTATTATTCTTGTTTGACAGATGAGAAAACTGAGGTCAAATGATTTGCTCATAATCACTTAGCTAGTAAGTGTCAGATGGTCCAAGTTCTTTAAAATCAGTCTCTTTCAGCTACTTTACTGAGAACACTTATGAAAGTATACTCTTTCTGTCCATGCCAATTCAAATTTGCTCAATAATCATTTAAATATTGCATTCTTTTTGGAAAGGAAGTGTGGTATAATAGAAAGAGTGTTGCAAATATATGTAGGAGAGATTTGAATGCAAATCTCATTTCTGGTACTTACTAGTTATGTGATCATGCGTAAGTCACAACTTTTGTAAAAGCGAGATGATAACATCTTTAGGACTTATCCCATCAGATGGTGAGGCTGGAAAAAATAAGATAATATATATAAAGTGCTTTACAAATTTTAAAGTTATTATAACCTCACTAATATGTTTAACCTCAGTGGTGCAGATTACAACCCATCTATACTACTTTATTCAATGATATTCTTGTCAGTGTCTTCCTCCTTTCCTTCCTTCCTTCCTTCCTTCTTTCCTTCCTTCTTTCCTTCCTCCCTCCCTCCCTCTCTCTCCCTTCCTTCCTTCTTTCCTTCTTTCCTTCCTTCCTTTCTTCTTTCCTTCCTTCCTTCTTTCCTTCCTTCCTTTCTTCTTTCCTTCCTTCCTCCTTTCCTTCCTTCCTTCCTTCCTTCCTTCCTTCCTTCCTTCCTTCCTTTCTTCCTTCCTTCCTTTTTTCCTTCCTTCCTTTTTTGGGAGTTCAGTGGCTACTTATTGGCCCAAATCCCATTTGTCACAGAAGTCTTGACCTACTCCTTTCCATCCTGGACCAGCTTACCCTTCCTTAGGGAGCATGATGGCCCTGCTCTTAGAAGCCCATCACACCACATTGGTCCCAGATAATGCAGCCATTCTATTGGCCTTAGTCCTATTGCAGCTCAGAACTCCTGAGCTCCAGCAATCCATGAGCCTCAGTCTTCCAGTATCAGGGAATATAGGCATGTACCATGACACCCAGTGTCAATATTTTTTTCCATGAATTCTCAATGAAAGATTCACGCAAGGCTCCAAAGGTCTCCTCACAGCTGATTCCATTTCCCTAACTGTCTTTTAACTTGTTGGCTGTTGTACAAATATGCAACTTAAATAGATAAAAAAAAATAGATAAAATAAATAGAATCCAAGTGAATAATATTAGTTGACTGATAATTCCTTAAATTTTTGCAAATCATATTTGTAGATTGTCTACTGCATTACATCCCAAGACAATCCACTTCATTTTCAGGCTGTACTAATTTTTAAGAAGTTTTTCCCTAACTTGTCTACATTTTTCTCCTTGATTCCCACTATCCCTAGGTCTGACCTTTGTGAATAAAGTGTGTCTAGTCACAGCACACTTACCTTGTACAAGAAAAATCCCTCTTCGCCATGACAGCATTTCAAAAACTTGAATACAGATGCCATGTCTCCCTGTGTTTTCTCTTCTCTAGCTAAATATTTCCAGCTCACTCAACTAATTATTATATGTATTATCTTGAGACCTTTCACCATCTTGGACATTCTCTGGTTTATTAATGCCATTTCTAAAATGTCGTTTATAAGAAGAGAACTCATTGCTCTAGATATAGTCCAACCAGGGCAGAGGAAAGAAGAATGATAATCTCTCCTGTACTTGAGACTGTGGCTGTTTTAATTCTGACTAGATGTATAATAGCTTTTTTGGGAGGATCATCATATAGTTGATTCAGACTTAGTTCGTAGTCAGTCTACCAAAATTCCCAATTTCATCCCAAATAAACTTTCTGGCCATATCACACCTCTGTTTTGTATATGAAGTTGATTTTTTAACCAAAGTATAAGATTTTATATTTATCTTTTTAAAATATAATTTTAAATCATTAAACATCTTTTTGAAACCTATATCTGCAACATGACATGTTAACTATCCTTCGTAACTTGTTGTCATGTGAAAATTTTATAAACATGATCACCTTACCCTGTTCTAAATGTTCATTTTTTATCATCTAACATATAGTTTTCCATCTCATCCTTAAGTATATCACAAGAGCTTTAGCCAAATGATTTGCAAGAATCTAGCTAAGAAATAATTCCATTGTGAGTTAGGTTATTCCTAGTGGAAGAAAGAACTGAATTTGAAGTCAGAGGTTTGGATTAAAATCTTAGTTTTACTTTTTATTACTGTGTAATCTTGGGCAAGCTGCTTAAACTTGATGGGCCTTTCAGTTTCCTCATCTGTAAAGTAAAGGAGATAGGACAAATGACCTTTACGTTTCCTTCCCACTCCAAAGAAATGTTTTTATAATCCAACAATCTATAAACCTGACCAAAAAGAAATAAAAAAAGAAAATAAAAGAAAAAAGAAAATAAAGTTGATCAAGTATCCACAATTTTCAAAATACATATGGAAACCAAAGAATATGCTAAAGTCTTTTTTGAAGACAATTCACTTATTCAAGTAATATTAACCATTGAAATTTTGTTTATACTATGCATTGGTGTGTGAACTAGTGAATAGTCACTGCAGATTTAAGTAGATACTTGAGGAAGAAATAAAGAGAATTGATGAGCTAAAAGGAATTGGTTAGAGATGATTTTACCCAACGCCCATTTTTTTAAGAAGAAGAAACTGAAGCCTATTTGTAGAATAAATTGTCTCATACACGGAATATATATAGCTATATTGAATATATATAAATTAACCACACACATATACACATGTGCACACACATACACACATGTATACTCATGTATATATATACACACATGTGTGGGTGTGATTGTGTACACACATATATGTGTGCATACACACATGTACACACACAAATCTAAATATATAAATATGTGTATGCATAAACACACACATATACACATATGTGCATACACAGTGTGTGTACACATATGTATATGTGCATGAATGTGTGTGCACATTCACATATGCACATGTATGTATATGCACCCATATATGCATGTGCACATAATACACAATTTACACACACACATATATACATATATTCACACTTATACGTAGGTAGAGAGAGATAGAGATAGATTAGAGATGGATTAAATATAGGTATAGATATACTTTTGTGGTGACTTGCTCTCTAAAAGGGAGGACATTAAAAAAAACATTATTAGTTATGAGCCAGAACACTATTGGACAGATGTGGGGCAATGGGAGGAAATTAGCTCCCAAATGTCTAGACATAAAATTCACCTGTGAGCCCCTCAAGCCAGCACTGTATATAAGGGATGTTTTATGCACCAAATGGCAGGAGAACCCCTAGAGCTTCATTGCAGGATGCCTTTACTGTGTTGTGGGCTGCCTTTACCTCAAAGTAATAAGTATAGTTTTTATCAAAGTAAGTCCTTATCTGAACACGCTGGATGCTAGTTGTCCATGGAATAGGACATGTAACTTCTTCCAAGGAAAATAGTGATAATGATGATAATTCATATCCATATAGCAACTTAAGCAAAATGCTTGTCTCATTTTGGATTTTGTGTTGAAGTATTATTATTCCATTTTATGGAGGAAGAAATTGAATATATGGCAGGCTATGAGACTTGGCCAAGATTAAATAGTGAGATCTGACCCTACTCCAAGTACAGTATTCTTACCAGTAGGATGGGGCTGCAAAAATACTACTTGAGAAATCTCATGTTCTAAATTGTTCATCTTATAAAATAACACATTGGCACCAACCAATAGAGGAAGAGGGAAGGAGAGTAAGAAAGGGGGGGATGAGCAGAAGGTAGAGGAATTCTTGCCTAAGTGTATACAAGATTTAATTTTGGCTTTACCCGCTGAAGATTTAACAGGGTGCTAAATTGTTTCCATCATTATATTAATCTTCTTATATGGATTATTGGTAATATAGACATTTTGACTGAAAACTGCCATCACCATACAAAGCAATGGTCCAAGACAAATTTTTTTCTTATTAATACTCAAAACATTCATGAGTTCTTGAACACCCTTGTGAGGCAAGGAAGTCTGCTTTCCTCATTAAAAAAGCAAAGCTTGTTCCTGTATGCACCAACTAATTCCTTCCCTAAATGTTTGCTGTCATGTAGGTAATGATAATAATAATTCACCTTTATGTAGTAATTTACCATTTGCAAAGCACATTACTCTTATTAACTCTTACGAGCTTTACAATAGTTCCATGAGGTAAGTGGGCAAATATCATGCCTATTGACATTTTGCAGATGGTAAAACTGAGGCACAGAGACATTTTGATGGCTCACTCAGGGTCACACAGAGTCAGTCACTACACTCACTATTTTGCTGGCACTAAGAGGGCTAAGTCTCATAATGCTGACTCTTACCACTATACTATTGTGTCTGTCTATAGCAAACCATCCTAAAAAGGTAACAGGGAGCTTTGGGTTTTATCTTATTTTTATAGATATCAATTTTATTTCTGAACAAGTCATCTCATCTCTCGTAATAAAGATTTTAAAAGAAAGAGGGGAAAATGTAGTTTAGAAAGACCAATGAAAACATGAAATGTGTTCAACAATACGTGCACTAGCCTTATCCCATAGTCCCCTACTTCTGCAAAGAAAGGGGGATAATTCATTGGAGGTGTATGATTAACACGAAATACAGATCTAAGAATATAAGATCAAATAACTAAACCTTAATGAAATAATCCAAATTAGAGATAATTCTTAAAAGTCCACTTTGAGAAAGGGATAAAGCAGATGCCACTTCATTCCCAGTGATTTGTGAGGGGAGTTCCAAAGCCGTCTCCCCATAATTTATCTCCATCTGTCAAAGCTCATGCCAAAGGCACCATCTAACAATGCTCATAAAAACACTTGGAAAATGAATCCTTACTGGAGCAGGAAGCTGAGCAGGGTGTTTTAGATTTAAAGGCTCAAATATACCACTAGACACTGAAATATGTCAAAGAATCAGAACTAAAAGAACCAAATCACATTTATGATTTCAACCAGCTGAAAGCATTCTTGATCAGTAGAGATTTTCTTTCTTTCTTTCTTTTTTTAATATATTATTTGTGAAGAACTGAAAGAATTTAAAAACTGTCAACCAACCAATGAACCAACCCACTCACTAACCAACAACAACAAACATCACTGAATAGGGGGGAGAGCGCAAAGATGTACCATAAGAATAGATTAAATTATAAACTGAAGGGAAACTGAGCAGTGTGCAATGTTACAGTACTAACTCAGTCAATAAGGAAAAAATGTAGACTATACATTTTTTTCAGCAGAATTGATGCATTTAAATATTGCAAGAGTTTTTGAGAATTCGAGCAGACTCTGTCCTTACCCAAAACCCAGACAAAATAAAAGCACAGCACAATTCTAATCCTAATGTATTCTCACTTTTTCTTTATTCAAATGTTCATATAGGGAAGGGAGAGCTATTATTGTGCTAATCTAGTACCCTTTTCAAAGCTCTTAAGTACTCTGGTTATAGGCTCTATAGAAATTCTTGGACAAATAGATTTCCTGTGTAAGAAAATTCAGAGGCAAATGATATAACCACATTATGAGCATGAAGAGTATAATTAAAATTAATACACTGTATCAAAATCACCCCAAAAGGCCCTTTATTTCAATATCTACTTTTATAATTTCAAATAATTGCTAACTGAAGTAATAAATGCATTCATTTCCAAATTCATTTGGCAGGACTGAAAACTTGAAATGAAAATGATAGGGACTTTCAAATAAACAGTTTGATTACTGTCTCCCTGCTCATGGGTAATTCAGATTCTAGTCAGGGGCATTTAATTTTGTGCCCTGCAAGAAGAATGAAGCTCAAGAATGATATTGTGATATCTTAGTAATGCTTACTGTGTGGATTTTTAAAAACTCAAATAATTAGTCTCCACTCCTCCAAATAGTTAGTAGTGAACCTACAAAGACAAGGGAGGCCCTTTGGGAAGAGAGAGGGGCATATGTACCAAAAACCCAATAAATCCGTCCCTCACATGAGCTTCTTCTTGAGGTGATCTACTGTTTTGGCTTTTCTCATTGTATCTTCGGCACCTAGCATTGTGTCTTGTGAATAGTCAGGACTAAATAAATTCTTATGGAATTGGACAAAATTGAATTACATAAATCCTTACTCCCCCAAAGTATGTGCATACCACTCAGATTCTGAAGACAGCATCTGTAGGGGGCACAAAGATTAGGAAATTGTGTACCTATTTTTATTTTCTGGACTGTTGCTTTTGAAAAACTTAAATATAGACATAAATACATTTTGGTAGCCAAATTGAAAAAAAAACCATGACAACCTAGGTATCTCTACACATGTGTATTTACATGCATATGTGCACACATGCATGTATATATGTATGTATATACTTACATATAAATGCATATCATGATGACTATATATACACACATGTATACATACACATATGCATGCATCTACATCTACATCTACACCTACACCTACACCTACATCTACATCTACATCTATATCTATATCTGTATCTACATCTATATCTCTATCTATATCTATGTATCCATCTGTCTATCTATCTGTCTATCTATCTATCTATCTATCTATCTATCTATCTACATACACACACAGTTATCCTTTTCACATTGTAGGGGCTAGGAGAACCATGAGAAGAAGTCTGAATTATTATATTATTAAAAGGTAAAAAATATTGATATTATACAATATTACACACATGTTTTATGCATTTCTGAGTTTCTAAACTTTTCTATGTTGTCTGTTGATTTTCACATGTCATCTGTAGTTTCTGCATGACCCTCAAAATTCCCATTTAATTTCTTATGACAATCATGATGGAGAAAGTCACATTCTGATAGGTATAACTGTACATGTAAGTATACGTGTAAGTATACATGTAAGTGTGTGTATGGTTTTGTACTATTTTTTTTAATGTTTCTCAGACCAAGGAATATTCATCCAAAACTTATTGGTAGTTAACCCAGAGAAGCACTCTTTGTTTCATGAACCAAGGCTCAATGATTCATTATATAGATCAAACTAGAGGCTTAGAAGAGTGGTGGTGCCTTTTTTTTCCTTTTTTCTGGTGAAGACATGCTCTAGTGACTAAATAACTTAGGTTAATCATAAATGAAAATATATAAGATCTTTTATCTCAAGGTACCTGGTTTTACTTCAGACTGGTTTGGTAACATCCAGATATGGCTCCTGTTGACTCTTACTATGTTTTCTGGTGGGCAGGTAGGTGGGTGTCATTGGCACAGAGTTGTCAGTCTCCATGGGACAGCTATAGGGGAGTGGAAAGAACATTGCCTGGGAACCTTAATATCAAGCCATCTTGGGGAGGGAAGGAAATTTGGAGCTCAAGAACTTGTGGAACTGAATATTATAAACTAAAAATAAATCAATTTAAAAGGAAAAAAAAAGATCAAGGTTCTAAACTCAACTCTACCATTGCCTTGGAGGGTGAGATCTTGGAGCTGGAAGGAATGTTAAAGATCATTTAATCCTAACTTTCATCTTAGAAATGAAAAGACAAAGGCCCAAGTTCATGAAGGGAGCAAGTAGCAGGATTCATTCCTGAGCTCTTCTGGCTCAAAATCCAGAGGTCCTACCACTATACAAATACTTGTATGACCTTGGGAACTGATGTTTCTTCATTTCTCTAGGCCTCAGTTTCCTCATCTGTATTTTGAAAATATTGGACTAGATGGCTGTAATGTAAATGGAATTTAAGATCTTCCCTGGCCCATTAAAAGACCTAAGGTGGAGTCATTAAGGGAAGCTTGCTTAGGGGAGGAATGCTGCTAGGAAGGCTTTCAGACCTTTTGCTAATTTCTAATTCGGTATTGAGTCACATGGGTTGTGATGCTTTCTGACTCCGCAAAGTGCATATACACTCGAAGTTGGTATTTTGCTTTGGGGGCTCGCTTAGGAGAAGGATTTTGTGATTCCCTGGTTGAGATTCTGAGTGATCATATGTTCAGATTTCCCCACCTACTCAGATGTAAAGGCTCTCTTGATCCAGGCATGTTGATCTTTATTTCTCTGCTTGTATTTTCTCTATATTTTCTATTTCTCTGAAGTTCAGGGTGCTGGCTTTTACCCTGAATGAGTGAATATAATTTTAAAAAGATTGTTGGCCCCTTAAGCAGCCATCTTTCCTAATAAAGCAGATCTAAGGACCTGTACTAGCAGCCATCCTGGGGATGCCAGTGTGGTTGCCAATACAATATCCTGTAGGGTCATTCAGTCATTTTTTCTTTATTACTTATTCCCATAATCCTTGAATAAACTATTCCTTACTATAAATCAGGCATCTTATATCTTATTAACAAAAATAATCCCCATAAATAAGCAGGGAGGCCAACTGCTCTGCAATGTTGCTGGACCTAGGCAGGTTGAGGGGATCACTTTTTTTCTCTAAAGGGCCCCTAGGTCTGGATGCACATGCATGAACCAAGATAAATCCTGGAAGAGCCTGGCTCCAAAGTTGGCTCATAAACCCATGCTCAGTAGCCTTAAAATTTAAGGTTGGGTTCCTCTATAGCATGTCCTTGAAAAAGAGAGTAGGGAGATAGTCAGTATAAAAAATAGATCAGTTATGGGTCAGCTATTAATTTCTTCTGTATGTAGAAATGCTTAAAACACAAAAAGACTAGTAAGTGCTCATTGACAAAGACGGAGACATGAAGTAGTAGTTTGTAACTACTATTATCATCTTCTGGGAGCTTGATACTTAAAACAAAACATGAAACAATTAGTGAGATCATTGAAGAGTCATTCATTTTGATTTTGTACTTCCTGAACAATTCCCTCATGGTCCTTATCTTTTGGTAAGACAAGTCAAGATTTGGTTTGCTGTCATTAGTTTTCTTTTTTTCTAAGCAATAGTTGGGAAAAAAAATCCTTCAGTATGGTGGACACTAGCTGAAAGACCTAGGAGCCCCTACCCTCTCGTACTCATGAAATTGCTTCCAAGGCTTCATCTCAAGATGAAGACAAAGAAACAAACCAAAAGTGTCAAGTGTGGCCTGAGGTCTAGATTGAGGTTTACCTATACAGCATATGTTATTACTACTATCTGCAATTACCAGTTGCTAAGGTAGAGAAGGACACTCCTTCCTTTTCATGGGCAGTCCCATAGAGAATCCTTCGCCACATATTCCAGAGGGAAGAAAAAGAGAAAGCTAGAGGGTGGAGTTACTCTTTTTGAGTTAAATTCATGTTGAAGCAACCTCAAATTTGCTTGGAAGGGCCAACTGTTAAATTTTGAGTATGGACATTTACACTTTGGAAATTGGTAAATGCTACAAATCAGGACTTGATTTATTGTTTTGTTGATTGTCTAGACTTGAGGAAGTCAGAAAATGTTTATAAATCAGATTAAATTAAATTGTCATGTACTGTCTGAAAATTGATTGTCAAACGTTTACCAGCACACCTCTGACCTACTGAGTAGATGGTTCTCCCTGCCTTAGTGGGCAAAAAGGGTATTGATTTATAATCCCAAGACATTAAGCTCTTAAGCATTGAATCAGAACAGACATTGTCAATGTGACCAGAGCAAATATGTCACTGGAAAGGGCCCAACTCCAGTCTTCTTCTATGGGATGTGCTCTTGTCAGAACATATGGGGAGAGGGATTCCCTGATTTTACCATGACAGCCAATCTTTCCTTCCACTCTCATCCATATGAATTCCCCCTGTTTGGCTCAGAAGAGCTCAAAGATGGGCCAAGAGACAGCTTTCCCTGTGTGCTTTTCATAGAGCCTTTATAAAAATTTATACTTGATAGTAGAAACAACTTCTGAGTCAAAAATGGCATGAATTCCCTCAAAAAATGGTGGGTGCTCCCTCCTTGGAGGCCTTTGAACAGAAACTCAATGATAACTTTTCCCATAGGGTAGAATGGAGATTCCTTTTGGATATATATGGGACTAGATGGCTAAAAACTCTTCCAACCATAAAATTCTGTGATTTTGGCTAATCAGATAATTTAGAGCTGAACCAGGCCTTAAAGATAACTTAATCTTATCCTTTAATTTTTATAGATTAGGAAACTGAGTCCAAAAAAAATGAAATGACATGCTAAATAATGCAGAATTGTAGCAGCGGTATTTTAAACATATATATTCACAAAACATAGATGCAGATGTGTGTATCGTGTCTGTCTGTCTGTCTATCTATCTATCTATCTATCTCTCCCTATCTATCTATCTATAATGTGTGTATGCACATATAGACATACACTGTAAGACACTTCAAGGTTTACAAAAAGTACTTTTCTCTCTTTACTTACAAAAAGATCTAGGTGGTAGAACTGTCACTACAAAAAGACTAGTTTTTGTGTAGATAGGTCCTTTTCTCTTTCTTCTTGTGGGTTATGCAGTACTAATAGTGGTTTCATGGATCACTGGATCAAAAGGTATGCACAGATGGATGGCTTGGGAAGCATATTTCCAAATTGCTTAATCTAATTATTATTGATTCTCTAACTTTTATAGATTAGGAAACTTAAGTGGCTCACATGGTTAGTCATAGATCTGAGAGTCAAACTTGTGGTTTCTAACACCAAGTCCTCCCAGGTGACACAGTCGAGTACCGCACCTAGAGTCAAGAAGACATGAGTTCTAATGTGACTTCAGATATTTACTAGCTGTGTGACCCTGGGCAAGTCATGAAACCTCTTTCAGTCTGACTTTCCATATAAGTAAAAATAGGAATGATAATGGTAAGGTTGTTGTGAGGATAAAATAAGATAATATTTATAACAAACCTTAAATTGACATAGAAATGCTGAGTAGCATTCTTGTTTTTCTGTTACACGAGTAGAAATATATTTATAGTCTTTTGATTTATGTAGCCCCTGGCAAACACAAATACGGGACTGAACTTAAAAAGTCTTCTGTTTTTCTCTCTCACATTCTTTCCCTCTCATTCTCAATCTGTGTCTCTATGTCTTTCTGTCTCTCTGTCTCTGTCTCTGTCTACCTCTCTCTCACTGTCTCTCTCTAAATCAAAAAGACACAAGGATTCTTGACTCAAAACCTACCTCACTCTCAAAGTTCCCAAATGGGGCTACATCTGTTGCTTGTAAGCCCAACCACTGCTGCTTTATTTTATGCAGTGGGTGAAAATACCAGGACAAAGATATTTTCTTCACTGTGGAAACTTTCCAAGGGTTTCCTTAATACAGTTTACTTGACCCCTATTCCTGAGTCATTGGGCCAAAACATCATTAGCATGTAAAAACCCTCATGCAATGCTAAAAAGCAGTCAATATTTTTAGACTGTCTTTATCTCTTTTTATATTTTCCTTGAAAATGATTCTAATTTTTGTAAAGGCTCTACTTTCGTTGTTTGATAAGACATTCCTTTAGAGAATCCAACATTTTCATATGTCACAGATTTAGAAGACTAAAAATTTGAAGGATATGGTTCCCAATTCTGTAATTTCTTCTGTTGTTGTCTCTCTGTCTCTGTTCCTCCCCCGACCCTGCCCCCCCCCTCCTCTATCTCTCTCTCTCTCTCTCTCCCTCTCCCTCCCTCTCTTTCTCTTTCTCCTTCCCTCTCTTTCTCTCTCTCTCTCTCTCCCTCTCTATTTCTCTCTCTGTCTCTGTCTCTCCCCCCTCTCTCTCTCTGTCTCCCTCCTTCTCTCTGTCTCCCTCCTTCTCAATCTCTCTCTCTCTCTCTCCTTCTCTGTTTCTCTCTCTCTCTCTGTCTCTCTCTCTCACTCAGTGCTTGACATAGTATTTGCCACATAGGCCAGGAAGAGACTAAACATCCACATAGTACCTAGTACATTCCAAGAACAGTGCTAAATGTTTTACAAAAATCATCTCATTTGATCCTCACAACAACACCAAGAGGTAGGTACTTAATAAATATTTATCGACTGACTAACATACGTATTAACTCCCTCTTTCTCCACACACCTGGCCGTTAACCTTAAATTCAAATGATACATTCATTTTTAAAATGTTTATTGATATATTTTATGGTGCCTAATTTTCCCCCAATATCCTTCCCCTATAATTTATTCTTAATCTTCTAAACTATGTTTCCATTTAAAGGCAAATTAAAATAAAGTTCAAATTACAATAAAGTTTAAGGAATCAAATACACTCTTTTTTATTAGACTTGGCAGCCATTCAGGCTTCTTTCATCTTGCCCATGTACTGTGGCAAAACATTGAAAGAAAGGGATGACAATTGAGGCCATGGAGACAGGGTGTGTGTATAAATGGGTGCAGCTTGAAAGGGTGGTGTGTGTGTGGAGGGGGTGGAGTGAGGTCTCTTAAAAGAAAACAAAAAGGGCTTATTCCAATGTAACAGAGACACAAAGAACAACACTGCTTCTCTTGACCATCATATTTTCCAAAGAGACTTTTAATTGATGACAAGTTAATAATAGGCACATTTTTGCAATGGTTATGCTGGTTAATGTTTCATAAATGGCTCTCAAAAATGTAAATAAACACACTTTTATGTTAAATCTGCATTCTTAATATTTTCTCTATTATTTTTCCTTCTTAATAATAAGAAAATAATTCTTTTTATTGTTATTATTCAAAACAATAAATTGAGACTTGATTTGGAGCTTTTGCTAATTTCTGAGGTATAAGTGATCACAATGAAAATTTAACAATCACCTCTTGGCATCTAGCTTCAGTATGCCTGTGGTTTGCAGAATTAGTCATATTTCCCCTTTTCAAGTATTCAATATTTATATGTTAAAATCACTTTTTCTATAAGTGGGGAAAAAGATAGCATTTCAATTTGAAGACCATTCCTTCTGTCCTTCTGCAAGATTTATTAAGAACCTGTGATATGACAGGCATTATGGATATGTGGGTGGGTGGGAGGAGAGGGGAGAGACAGAGAGGAAGAGGGAGAAAGCAAGAGACAGAGAGAGAGAGATGCAGAGAGAGACAGAACCACACACATGAATATATATATATATAATATATATAACATACATATTACATATAATATACACATTCACACTTAAATAAATAAAAAATGGTAAGTGATTGCTTTGGCAGGATGAGGTTAGTGACCAAGAACACCATTTTCCACCTGTTGCAGATGATCCTTGTTAGTGATTTCCACTGTTCCTGTTAACCCAATCCATGAGCTGATTGTAGGGGTGAAGGAAAGACTATAGATTTCAGGCTCTTCTCTGCAATTTCCTTTGACTTCTGGCCATAGCTATGAGATACAGGATTTAAGAAGAATGTGCTATAGTCTTTATACTTGGGTTATCTATGTTTGTATCATGGCATGGTAGTATTGTGTCTTTAAGTGTCATGGGGGAAGATGACTTTTTCTCTCTAATTATGGTGCCATATCTTTACCTGCCAGAATAGTCAAGAATTTTTAAAAATCCCTTATAAACATAAGACACACTTTCCAAAAAATATAAGTGTCATTGACATGCTAATGTATGTTCCAGTGTCACAGACCTTTACTGCCAACTTCCTCAGTTGTCTTCGACTGGAAAAATATCTCACTCTGACCTTTGGTTGACTCTTCTGCTCCAGAATTTGATTCGGGGCACTATTTTAAAGTTGTGTGGAGGAGAATATTGGGAGAGTTCTTCTGGGTTGCTCCCTCCATTCCACCATCTTGGCTCTGTCTCTGTTCCACCATCTTGGCTCTGACACTTAGAGTTTTACAACTCACATTTCTGATGTTGCAAGGTAACCAGTGTCTTCTGCTGATGATCTCATGCTTCTCCCATGGCTTTATCCCCTTCTGGTAACTGCCCCCATCTAGGATCTGCACAGAAACATGGTTTCTACTGTTTCTATTGTATATGTCGTCTTTGCTGCACACTACTTTGATGCCTATGTAGCCTTTTCTGGATGCTAATAGAAACTCCATGATATATGTGATTGTGTCACAATTCAGCTTCTGTCTTCAGCTGAAGTCTTTAGCTATTGTATACTCTTTGTGTGAAGACTAGCCTCTATCATCCTTTTTTACTTTTAAATCTTGAGGATTTTTTAAAGCTATTTTAGAAAGGCAGAAGCTCTTGAATATGTAGCAGCAAAACTCTTGGTTGAGGGATGGGAGTGGCATTGGAACTAATTTTAAAAAATCCCAATCTTCCAGGCTTTAAAAAAAATCCTTAAGAAATTGTCTCTCTTTTCCTTTCAGAGTGTTGACTAGAACAGACTTTCATTTCCAGTAAGAGTTTCTCAGTCTCATGTGACAAACCATTTAGAACATAGAGCAGTGCCCTCCTACCCAGCTAGTGGCCCACGGCTTATTTTTCCCTAAGCTTCACTATTTGTTAGATTATTAATTTAGTTTACCTTTTCACCCTCTGTTCTTAAAATTATTGTTCCAGAAAAACTGTCAGGGTCTGGAGTCTCCCAGTTTATTTTTGGGAGGGGGGGGCTGGTTGGAAGGGGGAACCACTCTCTTCCCCTTTTTCCTCTCTCATCTAAATAGAGAGGTCGGGAAAGCAGAACACACACACACACACACACACACACACACACACACACACACACACACACACACACACACACACACACACTAAAAACTAAACCCAGAGGACAAGGTTATTATCTTCTCTCAGGCTGGTCATGTTCCTAACCTTTCATAGGTATATGCAGCTGCCCAAATCTAAAAAGTCTTTGAACCTCCCTTAAACTTGTAATGCTAGTGATAAGGAACTTAATGAGGGTAGGGATTCCCTAGAGGCAAGATAGGAAGATCTGGGCTAAATGAATAGCTATTATTCTAGGCGTAAGAGATGTCATGGTTCTCTGTGACATACTTAGAAAATGGCTGAGCTTCAATAACATATACCCAGCTGCCACCTGGTGCCAAGCTCCCGCAAAGCCCTTCAGCCTCATTTTGTGAAGACACTTTTGCTCTCCAGAAAAATTATAAAAATCACTGGACTTGAAATCAGGAGAGGCCCTGGTTCAGATCCTGACTTCTGCTATATACTTATGTCACTTAGCTTTTAGGAGATTTGATCTCCCCGTTTCTTTCTTTTTTTCTTTTTTTGCATTTTGGAGGAGGGAAGATAGGGCAATTGGGGTTAAATGACTTGCCCAGGGTCACATGGCTAGTTTTGAGTTAAGTGTCTGAGGCTGAATTTGAACACAGGTCCTCCTGACTCTAGTGCTCTATTTACTGAGCCACCTAGCTGTCCCCCTATTCACTGTACCACCTAGCCACCACCTGGTATGCACATTTCTAAAATTGGGTTAGTTATATGGATTTGCCTCAGAATTCTTTTTTTACCTATTTTCTCTGAGCCTCATTTTCTTTATATTATCACAAGCACAATAGTACAGATTTGCCTTACCCAGCCAGAGTTCTTAATCGTTTCTTTGTTTCATAGATCTCTTGGGCAGGCTAGTCAAGTCCATAGAGTCCTTCTCAGAATAATGTTTAAATACATAAAATGAAATACTTGAGATTACAAAGGAAATCAATTTAATTGAAATACAGTTATCAAAATATTAAATAGACGAGTCGACAGATTAAGAACAACCTGCCTGCCTTGCAGGATGATTTTTAAGCATAAATGAGGTATATGTAAAGTTGTTTGCCAACTTTACATTTTCTAGGTGGTATGGTGAATGAAGACCAGGCCTTGAATCAGAAGACTCATCTTCCTGAGTTCAAATCTAGCCTCAGACACCTAGTAGCTGTGTGACATTGGGTAATTCACTTAACCCTGTTTGCCTCAGTTTACTCATTTGTATAATGAGTTGGACAATGAAATGGCAAAACATTCCAGTCTCTTTGCCAAGAAAATCTCCAAATTGAGTCACAAAGAGTTGGACAGGGCTGAAATGAGTGAACAACAGTTACATTATCATGATTGTCTTTCTCTTCCATTCACTAGGACTACCATGTTCATGAGTATTTCTCAATGGTCAATTTGTGTCAATCTACCATATATCTTCTTGTGATGTGTTCAGTTGACTAAATATAGCATTTATATTCTTCAAGAAATACTTCTAAAACTGTGAATACATATGAGGGAGAGAATTGAATTGGAATACCTTCAGGGGTGTTCTAGAACCAGTTCTGGGTGGCTAGTGAGAGTGGACTGAGAAAATTTCAGTGAGAGCATTTTAGAAATCGGTGAAGAATACTAATCAGAGCTAAATTAATTTTTTTTGGGGGGGAAGTAAGTTGTTTAGCTTTAAGAATGTAATGGAGGGGGGCGACTAGGTGGCACAATGAATACAGTACCAGCCCTGGAATCAGGAGGACCTGAGTTTAAATCCAGCCTCAAACACTTAACACTTACTAGCTGTGTGACCTTGGGCATGTCACTTAACCCCAATTGTCCAGCCTTCCCCCTCCCCCCCCAAAAAAAGTAATGGAGAAATGTCTTAGTAATGCAGATAGATAAAATTTAAAAGTACGTCATGCAATTCATTTTCTGCTCACATAGCTTATTGTTCAACACTGCAACATTCTCCTGAGTACATTCCCTTCTAAGAAACTGAATCTGGGGGGCCTATAGAATGAGTCTATAGGGACCATCATATGAAGAGTACATGGAGGTTCTGTGGCAACATATGGTCACTTCTGAAAGACTCTGTGGCTTTGGGATGGTCCGATATGCTCAGTTTGGATCCTTGGTGTTTCTCTCCCTATCCCCACCCCAGCACAATTCATTAGTACAGCAATAGGGTTCTCATTCTTTTTGTTCTGGTTTCTCTTAGACTTAACAAAGTACTTGAACCTAGTGAGCACTTAATAAAGACTGTATTGCCTACCCACCTGTCTCTCTCACTGGATTTTCCATGATAGGGTGGGGGATTGGGCAGTGCTTTTTCCTTTCCTTTCCCTTCCCCCTCCCAAATCTAGGCAGTTAGAGCAAGAGACCTCAACTAGGCAAGTGTGTCCCTAGGATCCTTGTGGTCATTTCTGCATTTGTTTTCTTTCTTGAGTAAACGACTGAACATTGATGTTAAATTGGACACATCGAGTCTAGGAGATGATCTCAAAGAAGCCATCTTTGAGAAGGTCTTTGGTCCAATTAGATCCACAGAGAAGTTGGCTGGTGCCAAGGTGCCTCTTCAGAGAATAAGACCAGCAGTATGACTAGGAATTGTTTGCAAATTTTAGAAGGTGAAATGAGATAATTTTGATTTAATAGTCAGTTCTCCTATTAAGGTTGACACCATTTCTACTCGAGCACATGATTTCTACTAGATCAGAAGTAGCTTGGGCATAGTAGATTTCTTCCTAGATCTCTCTACCCTTTGAAGAATTAAATTATTAGGAATTGGAGCATTGTTACAATTGGGGACCTTTGACTGAAAGCAAGAGTGTCCCTGTAGAACAAGGCTGCAAGCTATTTGTATAGCTGTCACAAGTGCACCTTCTCTTATAGAGGATGTGCCAATGGTAACCGGAAGAGAGAAGATTTGAATAAGGAGCAAAACCTATGTCTCTTAACTTTCCAAGGTTATTTTCATTATACCAATTCAGTTCAATCAAAAAGGTATTTTAAAAGCGTTTGTTATTATAAAAAGCACAATTGCAAGTATTAAGTGGGAAAAGGGAAAGGTTAAGGTAGAGTAACATTACCTATCAAGGTATGATGAAAGGAGCACAGGGCTTGCAGTCAAAAGACCTGCATGTGAAACCTGTTTCTATCATCAATATCTATGTGATCCTTGGCAAGACACTTAATTTCTTCCTACGTGCCATTTTTTATATACAAAATTCCATTCCACTCAGTTCAATTGAAGATATATTTGCTCACATGATCACATTTATATTATATATCTCACAGTCTAGTTGTAAAGAAAGGGATTTATAAAACATTAAAAGTCTATATAAATGTGAACAATGATTATTGTCCTCATGAGAAAATCTCTGAACTAGAGGGCAAGAACAAGGCATAGACCATTTGGGTACAGAGTCACAGAAGAAATATTATGGTGGAAATATAATACAGAAAGGAGGATGTCAGTATCCAGAAAAATCACTGAAATTAGCAAAACTAATCAATGTTCACCACGGCTGACAGAGTATTTAGTTTTCTGCTTCCATAGTCCCTCACTTCTCTGTGACAAGGAGAGAAGTATAGTTCAAGGTATGTTACTGATCGTTGCATTGGTTCAAAGTTCGATCTTTTGTGGCATTATGTATATTTATATCATTGCCATCATAGTCTCTGTTGTTATTTGCTTTCTGCCTTCCTTGTTCTTTAAGAGAATGCAACCTCCCTGAGGGCAGGGACTGTTTTATGTTTGTCTCTGTAAGTCGTGTTCCTGACTCATGTTGAATGTATATGCATTGAAGACTCTATTTAAGAACACTGATAGAAATGCAAAGATGAATAAAACATGATTTCAGTGTTTAAGGAGTTTATAGACTAGAAGCAGTGATGAAGTAATATATGGTATATATACACATAAAACACACATACACAACACATATATGCATAAATACGGATACATATATGCACAATATGTGTGCACATATTGCATATATATATACATATGCAAATAAATACTTAAATAACTATAGTACAAGACAGTATGTATAATGTGCTGTGAGGATGGTATATTGTATTATTAGAGTTCAGAAAAAGTAGAAATTATGTTTTTTTTTTCTTGATTTAGAATTGATGCAGCTGAAGGAGGCTCCAACTTCTTAAGAAGCAAAGCACTTAGAACTCCCATGGAAACTAAAGAGTGATTTAATCCAAATATCCCATTTTACATAGAAGAGAAATGAAGTCCGGGTACAGAAGTATCAAGTAGTAGAGTCCAGATTAGATCTTAAGTGCTGATTTTGAATCTAGTGCTCCCTACCTGCCCTAGCCACAGACAATTTTCAGAAGACCTGAGGAGTAAACCTTGCCTCTGCCACTTTTTTATTATTCATTTTTCATTGGGCATACCACTAAAGCTCTCTGAGTCTCAGTTTCTATATCTGCAAAATTGAGATAATAATGCTTCACAGATATATCTCATGGATTCGTTTTAAGGATCAAATGAGGTCATGTATGTGCAAGCACTTTATGATCCATAAAGCATCATATGATTATGAACTTCTTATTATGACTAGTAGCTTCAAAGCCTGACTATGTTGTCATATCTTTTAATGATATTTCATTAAAGGTCCAAGTCTAGGAATTTTTTCTCTATTCACTAATATATTATTAGCTTCATTATGAAACACTGATATGAATTCATATTGATATCAATGAAAATAAAAGGGAAAAAAGTTAGCATACAATAAATCTTTCAAATTTGAGAAAGTTACATAGCCTAGGTAACGCAGTCCTAGACTTGGAGTCAGGACAATGTGAGTTCAAATTCCACTTCAGACAATAATTAGCTATGCAAAAGACAAGTCATCCAACTTCTCTGTGACTCAGTTTCCCTATCTGTAAAATACGGTATTTAGATTTGATAGTCTTTCATGTCCCTTCTGACTCTAATTATTCCCTATGAGTCTTACCCTATGAAAATTACTTGATTGACAGCTTATTTATGCAAATTCTTTTTTCTTCAAAGTTATTCTTTGTATCTCACCATAAACAAGTCTTGGCATGTAGGTGATTATTCCACGTAATCCTTTGCTTTCTGCTGGGCAAACAAGACTGCTGATTTTCTCTTTAATATTTTACTGATGACATGGGCTCTTTCTGAACATATATAACAAATTCTATGGTTGCTGCCTTACTAGGCAAATTAATTGGTGCTGCAATAAATGTAAGTAAATGAAGAGCTATTTTCAATCACTGGTTCTCTGACTGAAAGCCCGGAATGACTTTGAAATGTTTTTTTACGAATTTAACTGGGCAGGAGAGAGAGTGAAGTAATGTTGCATATTTCTCGCCTAATAAATGTATGTAAGGGGAAACTTACTTGAATGTATAATTCTTTAGATGAATTATTAAGTATGGTGATTAAGATGATATTAATATTGGCATTAAAATTAACTTATAAAATCCATTGAAGCTGTTGAACGTTTAACCTGAAGCTGAGACAATAAATTTATTTGCAGTTTTTATTATCCCCCCTCCTTAAATTAGAAGGGTATATAGAAAAGAAATTAAAGCAGTATGTTTAAGTAAATGGCTTCATTCATCCTCTCCTCACTCCCTCCAAAAAGGTGTGGAACAGATCACATTGTATAGTACAAATAATTCTGGATTTGGTCTTCAAAGATGTCAGTTTAAATTCCATTGCCAGCACTTGTGTGATCTTAAAAAATTTACTGTAGCTCAGTTTCCTGATCTGTCAGAATAAAGGGATTGAGTTTGATGGCCCTTTATCTTCCTTTCTAGTGATAAAATTCTATGAGCACTTTCTAATTTTGGAATTTAAGACATACATTTCCAAATTAAATAGATTTTAATGAACATTCACATTCAACTATTTATATGATGTGGTTTTCAGTTTAAAATAAAGATACCGAGTTGTTTCTATTGCACAATTCTCATTCTCACTCTCTCCTACCCACCCACGACTGACCAGAACTCCTAAGCATCTATGTTTTTTTTGGGGGGGACCTTATTTAGAACCTTTGAATAGTACAACATTACAAGATCTAACACATTGCCCCATGATAGTTCTCTCATACACAAAGAGCCCCATCTCAAGACAAAGATTTCAGATGTAAGAACCAGTAAGTTTCCATGTATCTTGTTTCATACAGTTTGTCAGCCTCTTGAAAAGGGGGACAGTATATTTCATCTCCTCCTCTTCCACTCCCCCTTCACCACCCAGGACAATGTTGGAGGCAGAATAGGTTTTTAATACATCTTTAGTATAAGTTCTTGGTTCATAATAATTCCACTATTCATGTTTAAAGAACATATAAATTTATTATAAATAACATTAAATGTCAGTACAATGAATTATACCTGTTGTACAACTATCTACAATAGAATTAATGTCAATGTATCCAATATGATCATTTTTATATCATTCTAATTCTCTATCAATATTTTTTTAATCTATTCATGCTTATTTAATATTTCTTTTATATGGCCATACTTCATGTGTATTTTATTCTCCCCTGCCATTTTGAATTATTTCATAGAGTTCATTCTATTTTTTCCTTATAAATTTCGATCTTAATCACATTATAGTATTGAATTAAATAAATGAACCACAATTCATTGAACTCTTCTCATATTGATGAATGTAGGTTGCTTTCCATTGTTTCATACAGTTAAATATGTTACTATAAAAATCTTTGAATACACACACATATGTATACACACATTATATATGTGTGAGTATCCCTTTTGATAACATTTTCCTAGAAATTAAAAACATATGTCAAAGGATATGATTATTTTAAATTTTTTATTGCAAAATGCCTGATTACTTTCCAATAATATTCTGTGAGTTTTAATTTCACCAGTGATATACGACTACACCTGTTTCTCCACAGCACTACCAGCATTAGGTTTCATTGCTTTTAATTGTTCTTGTCAATTTGATAGATGTGAGGTATTACCTCTGAATTGTTTTCATTTGAGTCTCTGATTATTAGTGTAAAAATATCTTGACCACACCTCCTCCATGTGTCACCAAGGATTTAGGACATTGGAAATGTATGTTCATTGGTCAGGCAGAAATTTCTCACGAACCCCAGGGAATTTTGTCCTAAACTTGGGAATGGGGAGGGAATGATATGGCATACAAGGTAACCCCTCTGATCATAAAAGATTTTGTGAAGAGGGGAAATCATGGGGGAAATAGAGAGCAAAAGCTATGGAAAGTTGATGCCATGTGGATGGCTGATGCTAAATGGTTAGGACAGAAAATGTGCCCAAGTTACCCTGTATTTCCCTTCTTTGCTCCACTTTTCCAAAATAACTGAGATTGATGCCTCCCACATCACCACCCTTTGCTTCTCAAAAAGCTTGTTATTGTTCTGTCTTTAAAAGATTCTCAAGTCAGTAAATTGTCACTAAGGCTTTTAAATGCTTATATTTCTAAATTTTTATACTACAGTTGTGATACAGATGATGAAAGGAGATTGGGGAAGAATGCCAGGAGATGAGAGAAAAAGAGAGAGAGAGAAAGAGAGAGAGAGAAAGAGAGAGAGAGAGAGAGAGAGAGAGAGAGAGAGAGAGAGAGAGAGA
>CM053591.1:151776157-151814055 GCA_028646515.1 Pseudochirops corinnae | reverse complement strand
TAGCTAGTGTCCTCATCAAGTCACTCTCTGCCTGTAGAACAGTCCCAGAACCCCTGAAAACATCAGCAAGGCTCTCTTCCAGGATTTCTGTGCAGATACCATATGAAAATCCTCCTTCAGGGCTTCTGAACCAACAGCCAGGTTCCAGGACCTCTACAACAGAAGCACTGTCCTTCACCATCAGGTGAATCTGGCAAAACAACATCAAAACAGACAGACAAAATACCGGCATCACAGCTATGCCTCCTCAGTCCTTGGTAGTTCTGGGTGGCAGTTCTCAAAAGTCCTGTGCAGTTTCAATGGGCTCTTAGCAGTCTTTCTCTCAGCAACTCAGGCTCCACAATACTGGATACTGCTCTCCCAAAGTCCTTCTGGCCTTCTCTAGACTTGGACCTCTCTCCCAATTCACGGCTCCTCCCAGTTCAGCCCTCTCTCTTCATGTCAACAAGTCCATCCCACAAGTGGGATTCACAAGCTCTGGACTTTAACACTCAACCCAAAAACCAAGCCACTACAGGGGCATCTCCAAATTCCATTACCAATACACTGCCTTCAGCAGGAGCTTTCTTACTCTGTCATTTTGTGGGTTCTGGAGTTCTAAAATTTGTTTAGACTCATTTTATAGGTATTTGAGGTGGTTATAGGAGGAGCCACAGACTTCTCTTGCTTCTAAGCCACCATCTTGACTCTGCCCATATTTTTATTTTTCTTTAAACACTGTATTAAATGTGTGGTTTTTCTAACATCCAACCAATATAACATAGTTAGTGTAAACTTCACTTAATATAATGAATAATTAAACAGATACTATAAATCTTACTTTATTTCTTATGATGAATGATTTTTTTACAATGAATTGCTCTATTCTGATAACTAACATACTATTTAGTATTTCCATCAATATTCATTATATAATTTTTTAAAATATATAAGATGTTGTCTTTTCTAGATCTAAAAACCAAAGCCATATTTGCTCCACAAAAAAGTGAGGAGAGATACTTGAGCATAAGCAATATCAAGTCCATGGTAAGCATTCATTCTTTTTACTCAGCCACTGTACTCAGTTTAACCCAAGAGGGTAGAACAGGAGTTGCCTACGCGGAAGAGTCCAAACAACCTTTGGAAAGATTTTTTTTTTTTTTTTTTTTAGTTTATGGGAGACATTCTTTTAGGCAAGTGAAAAAGACAGTTTCCTTGTGCTTTGAACTGTTTGAATTAATTTTGTTTTCTTATAGTTTCAACTAATTAAATAGACCAAAAGCTCTTTTAAAGTGGATACAGTCATATCATTAATGTTTACAAGTAATCAATGTAATATAGATGTTATTTGTTTCAGAAGGGTTAAAATGTTTGCGATTAACTGTCAGTATCAGTGGACCTGGTTTTGTTTGCTTCTTTTTTGTTTTGTTTTTGTTTTTTCAAGGCATTCTTTGATGACTTGTCTAATTTTGAGGCATTGTAATATAATGATAAGTTGTTGTTGAGTCTTATAATCTCAGTTCAAAACCTGCCCCACCACTTAGTACCTATGAGATCTTAGGCTCGTCATATTATTTCCCTAGTCCTAAATTTTCTCAATTGGAAAATGACTGCACTGTGAGATGCTTTCTACTGTAAAAGGTATCATTCTATTCTTTGTATGACATTGATGTATTTGAATTTTCAATAATATTTTGTTCCAATGTTGACAACATTTTTATAGATAATCATAATATACTTTGCATTCTCTAATTTTAGAATGTTTTTACAATCATCTCTAATAATACTCTTAATTTCTTTCTTATGTCAAGATCTTTCCTTCATATTTGTAATTTTGTGGCTTGTTTCTCCTTTTTTTTCTTCTGTTGTTTGCTAATGGTTTACCATATTAATCTCTTTTAAAAGAACAACTCCAAATTTATGTATTAATTCAATTTGTCTTTCATTGTCTGTTTTATTTATTTCTGGTCTTAAACTTACAATCTCTAGTTTTCAAATTTTACTTTGGTCTGTTGTTTTGTTCCTTTTGATGTGCCTATGTATAGACTTTTCTTAGTTTCTTCTTGATGCTCATTAATATAGGCAGTTAATGTAAATTTACTTCTAAGAACAAATTTAGCTTCACTCAATCAATTTTAATACGTGGTATTATCGTTTTATTTTATATTTTGTATTGTCCTTTCTCTGACTTCTTTAACTCATTCTTGGCTTAATAGACATTAAATTATAATAAGTAGAAATTATAAAGATATCACATAAATTAATATATACTTTTGTTGGTTAATTACCTATATATTAAATACATACTCTAATCTATTTAATTCAATTCAAATTTTATTACACAAATATGGAATGGCTATATATGCTACTTTCTTTTATATTTAGCTACTCTATGATCTAGTATATATGATAAGATTTTGTGAGCATTTGCTATGTACTTGAAAAGACTATGTATTCCCTATTTCTCCCTTTTTAGTTATCTCCGTAGAACTGTCGTTTCCAATATATTAAATAAGTACTTCAAATCAGATTTTTTAAATTTATAATTACTTTTTTCTTTAAATTACATATATTTGGGGACATCAATTTAGGGGAAGTGGTTCTATAAATAGGAACTGTGGATTAGATGGCTTCTGATATCCCTTCCAACTCTAGAGCTATGCTCTTATAATGTCTCCAACTCCAGGAAGTATTTTTCTTATTTTTTTCTTGTATTTTGAATTTTTTCCCCTTTCCCTTCTTCTCTTCCTCTCCATATCCTTCTCATGCCCGTTCTTCCTCTATTGCTTTTCCCTTTCCTTCTTACCTCCTTCTCTTCTTCTCTCCTTTTCCCCTTCTTTCCCTTTCATCTTCTTCCCTCCTTCCTTTCTCCGTTCCTTTGTTCCTTCATTACTTTCCTCCTTTTCTCTTTTCCCTCACTTTCTTCTCTCCTTTCCTTCCTTCCTTCTTCCTTCCTCCCTTCCTTCCTCTCTCTTTCCCTCTCAACTTTCTTTCTTTCTTTCTTTCTTTCTTTCTTTCTTTCTTTCTTTCTCTCTCTCTCTCTCTCTCTCTCTCTCTCTCTCTCTCTCTCTCTCACTCTCTCTCTCTGTCTTTCTTCCTTTCCTTTCTATTTACTAAATAGGTTTTGGAAGAATCAACTCCCTAAATTTTCTATTATCTTGCCACTTTACCTGAATTTCTTCTTTAACTATGTTTACTTGAAAAACAAAAATAAATCTGTGACCTTGCATTATACATTTCAATTTTTCATGAACATGAAGACTTCAGTTTGTCTTAGGGCTACAAACTCAGGAAATGGTCTTCATTTCAGAACAAGGGCTCTTTATTGAGGCAGCTAAGTAGAACAGTGGTTTGAGTACTTGCAATTAGGAAAGATCTGAGTTCAAATTTCTTCTCAGAGATTAGCTTATGACTTTGGGCAAGTTGCTTAGCCTTTCTCATCTCTCAATTCCCTTCTCTGTAAAATGGTGTTATTACTATCACCCATGTCCAATGCCTGTTGTAAGGAACAATCAAGCTAGTGTACTTTAATAATTTGCAAACTTTAAAACATAATATAAATGCTTTTGTCACTCCATTTGGGGTTTTCTTGGCAAAGATACTGGAGTGCTTTGCCATTTCCTTCTCCAGCTTTTTTTTACAGATGAGGAAACCAAGGCAAACACGGTGAAGTGACTGCTCAGGGTCCCACTGCTAAGGTCAGATTTGAACTCAGATCAGTCTTACTGGTCCAGTGCTTTATCCTCTCTGCCACCTTGCTACCCATTATTAAAGTTACCTAACAATAATCATTTTAATTCCTGATGAAGTAAGAAAATGTTAAGATGGAGTATGAGGGTAACTAGGCTCAGAAGGCTTTCATCTTAAAAATTCTCTTCAACACTGAGAAGGAAAAAAACTTGCTCCCTATTTGATGTAAAGGTGAAATTAAAATATCAGCTTGATCCAAATATGATATGTCACTTCCCACCTAAACCTCCTTCATTTCCTTTAAAATCAAGGCTCAGTCCCAGTTTGCCTTGGTTTGTTGCTGATTATTCTATGCCAGGCAGGACTGTTATGAGGTGATTAGTGTGGAAAGACTGTAACATTTTGTATTTGGTTGAATCCACCTTTCAAACTTTTCTTCAGACTGCCCTGCTTGTGATTACTCAACTAACAGCTTGCTCTATACAACTGCTACTATACCCTAGTAGACTAAAATAAGAATTGTTCTCAGAAATGGTAAACCTGCATTCAGGCCACTAATTAGATCTATAAACTTGGTTGGGCAAATCAGGTTACTTATCCTCCTAAAGCAGTGGTTCTCAACCTTCCTAATGCTGTGACCCTTTAATACTCATATGTGGGCATATCTGCATGTGGGCAGACCTGCCTGGAGATAGATAGAGGAGTGGTGTCTCGATTCCTAAGACCATTGGAAATATATGTTTTCTGATAGTCCTTGGTGACCCCCAAAGGGGTTACGACCCACAGGTTGAGAACCTCTGTCCTAGAGTCTCAGCATTTTCAATGGTAAGTAGGCACTGATCAAATCCAAATTATGTGTGAATCTTCATCTGTAAAATGAAAATAATACTGGCAAGTTGTATCCAGTAGAATTGCTATGAGGGTCCAATTAGATAATTCACTGAAGCGTTTTATGAATTAGTTATTATTGGTGGTGTTGACTGGATATATCCTGATCAGTTGAGTTATATTCCAGCAAACATATCTTCTAGAACTTTTACCTATAGGCTGCAAGAGAGAAAAGAGGAGTAAGAGTAATAATGGTACTAATCTATCAGGACAGAGTCATCTAATGTTGATAAAGATGACACATTTGTACATGACATTTGTAACAAATACTAAATCAGATAATTTTTGATGAATAGATTAAGTGTAGATTATATTAACTAGCTTCCATGCATAGAATGGAATATTGTTTATTCTGTGTCCTTTAGGGATAAACAAATCGGTTGTTATTCAATTTCACTGGACTCTCAGGCTATCTTTAAATAAAGATTAAACTTTATGGCTAGATTTTTGTTCCCAGTGCTCTGATAGGCTGATTATAATAAGTACAACTTTCTCCAAATTCTCCAGTATTCACTAATTAAAGATGATCAGGTAAGATAATCTCACTATTTAACTTTCACCCTGACATGCTCAGAGAAGACAGACTCTTTGTGCTGTTACTATTGATGCCATGAATTATTGGCCCATATACATAACAGAAAATTTTCTTGTTTTTTTTCCTCTGGGAATCTGGAAGTCTCTCATAAATTTCTTAGGTTTATTTTATTCTGACTCACCTAATTCAAGATACATTTCAGAAAAGATATGTTAATTACAGTGTGAAACACACATGCTTGTGACTCATGAAATCTCTCCTTTTGCATGGGTGACTTGAAGAAATCAAGAAAAGTGGACTCTCCCTAATTCCCACAGTGATGCTTAATTTTGATGGTTTCATTGTATGAAAGTGACTCTGACATTTTTTACATGAATTTTGGTCTGAAAATTTAGTTTACCGGGTTATTTCTCCCCTCTCACACAAATACTAATCCCCTACATTTTTCAGTTTATTCTCCCATTTGGCTTATATTTCAGCCTTTGTTTTGAAACTTTAGTGGACACTTTTCATCCAAAGCATTAGAGCTCGTACTGAAAGCAAAGTGAAGTCATCAAATGCTTTAGGTTTTTTACAGTTTTTGGATGCCCATCTACACTGCCCCAAGAAATAGCACGTTGACTCCCTAAATCTAAAGCCGTTACTCATAGAATTGTTTTAATAGTGTACAATAAATTAGAATGGTCCATTGTTTCACTTATACCTGATTTAATGGCTGCCACAAGGATAAAAACTGAGTTAAGATAACTTTACCTAACTTCTTACTCATGATTTTGATGGGGGGAGAACCTAGTCTGGCATTAAAAACTCCTAAACACCCGACAATTAGGGCAACATATATAACTACATCAAGGAGTCAGGTTACTTCTCAGAATAGTACATAGTACACAAGGAATAATAAACGCGATTGATTTAAATGCCTGTAAAATTAATGTATTGTGTATGAAGAATTAGCATAAAACATGCTGACATTTATAGAATTGTTTCTCAGATACACTGAAGGAATTTCTTGTTAGAGAAAAACAGTGATTTGGAATTGCTTCCTCATGTGACTCATAAAAAGACTAACACTACAGTTATTTTCCTTCACCCCACCCCCACCCTTTTCCATTAAACCACATTTTGGTTCATGTAAATTGGAGCTTGCCTCTTAAATATTTCTAATCTCTATATTCCCTTTGTGGAATCAGCTACTGCATTCTAAGGCAACTTCAAAGACATGGCTGGTTGATTTCCATTAAAAAGCTAGTAGAGTAGGTACATACCATAAATATATCCATTTTCTTAAGCCAAATCTCATGATTTGAAATTAGAACATAAACTCTCCATTAAGACTGTATAAACTTGCAAATTTTTCTAACCAGGCTGGTGTCATCATGCTTAAATGAGGGGTTAGTTAAGTTCATACCCTTTGAGATTCAATATTTATGAAAACCTCAAATGATAAAAGAATATCATATTATAAGAAAAAAAATCAGTCACTAGGATTTTTATTGAATCATTTGCTATCTGTTTTATTTATTTTATTAAAAAAATATTGCTGTTCTTTGTTTTTATCTCACTTTAATTTTCCTATCCCTTACGATAAACCAGGGAGTCAACTCCTGTAGGAAAGAATATAAAAGGAAGATAGAGGAAGAGGAAGTATTTCAGCTACTTATCAGTCAAGCCCAAGTCTATAAACAGCATTTCATACACATAGTTCTTCCATTCTGCAAAGAAGGGGAAGAGGTAAATTCTAATTACTGTTGTTTGATGCCAACCAAGATCATAATTATCTAATTTCCCTTGCCTTCCCTTGCCTTCCCTTCCCTGCCTTGCCCGGCCCTGCCCTGCCCTGCCCTCCCCATTCTTTGCTTCTTTTTGTTTACATTGGTGTACTCATATATATAGTTTTCCTGATCTTGCTTACTTCACTTGCATCAGTTCATAAAATCTTCTAGTAATTTCCCTCTAAAACTACCTCATATTTAACTGCATTGTGTATATTTGTATATGTATGTATACATGCATGCATGTAACATGTATATATGTGTATGTATACATGCACATATATATGCATATACATATATGTATGTGTATGTATATATATGTATATATTCCATACTTTCATATAGGGCAGAGTTGGTGACATATTGAGGAAGGTGCGATCTTGGTTCTTTTTCCAGCTATCATTGAACAGAGATGTGTTTCCAAGATATGTTCAGGAATTGGACCCTGAGCAGAGATAGAGAGAAAAAAAAACAACAACTTCAAAAAGAAGTCTATGTAGAGGACCTGGTGCCTGGATCATGTCTATATTCCAGGTTCACCATAGGAGAGACTTCTAGGAGATTTTTATTGGGTAAAACTGGGGACTCTCTTACACTTATGATTGAACTGAAATATTTCACCCCTAGTGGGAAAACATATTCTCTCTGGGTACAATCTTGTATATTTTTGTGTGTTGTTTCTCTGATTTCTGTTTGCTGTCAACATAGATAAATGGGTTTATTCATGATTCACTATTTGTGATGGTTTTTGTGTTACTGGCATTTGGTGGGAAGAGAGGAAAGCTTTTGGATATATAGCTTTAGTCACTATTTCCCCATAAAGGGGATAATAACTCTAAGGACAGCACAAAACTAAAAGTCATTCCTCCTAGGCTAGCAATGTTTAGTGGGGTGGATAGATACGATTTTCATTCCTCAAAAAAGTATTTCTATCTCCCCATTCCAGGCTTTCTTTTGTGATTGAAATGCTCTCCCTCCACATCTCTGTCTTTTTGGTTTCTCTGGCTTCTTTTAAGTCTCAGCATCCATAAGACACCTTTGTGAATGCCCCTTATGCTAATTTCTTCCTTCTTTTCATTATCTTCAATGTGTCCTGTATACAGCTTATTTGTACAGTTATTTTCATGTTGCATCCCTGATCAGATTATCAATTCCTCTACATCAAGGAGTTTTTTTTTTTCTTCTTTTTGTATCCTCAGAGCTTAACACAATGCTCAACACATAGTAGGAACTTTTAAAAAATGTGTGTTGGGGGCAGCTAGGTGGTACAGTAGCTTGAGCATTGGCCCTAGAGTCAGAAGGACATCAATTCAAATATGGACTCAGACATGACACTAGCTGTGTGACCCTAGGTAAGTCAACTCTGATGACCTGACCACACCAAAAAAAAAGTGTATTGATGACTAACAAGCCTGGTACGACCTGTCTGAGAAGAGTAGAGCCACAAGACTCGTGGCTTCAGTCTCTTGCTCCCCTCTTGGCTGGAATCAAAGTTTCTCTTGAATTTGAACTCTTGATGAAGTTTGGGCAATGATACATCCTTGTGAGCCACGTATAGACAAACCCATGGGGACATATTTTATCTCTATGGGCATAATAAACATCTACCTTATATTTATTCATGCTGCATGTAGTTTAGCTGCACCTGTTACCCTTCCCCTCCCCCCCCCCAAATGTAGTCTCTTTGTGAGTAAGGATTATTTTATTATTTATATTTTTTCCCCCAGTGCCTAACACAGTGACTGAAACATCGTAAGCAATTAATAAACACTGATTTAAGACAAAGGATACACTGCTTTGGTAGAGGGAGTTTCCCCACTGGGAGTTCTCTAGAGATATAAATCCCCAGATCTGGATAAAACAATTGCAACAAGAGCAGCAGCAGCAACAGCTTTTAATTCCTTCAAATTGCCCAGTGATATTGAGAGATTGTATATGTGCCATCTGGTTGAATATGAATAGCACTCAGTTTACATTGCCAGGGGGGGAAAAAGCTGCTGGAGGCAATATTATTACTGACCCTTGTTCAAGCCTCCTCCTCCATTTCAAAAACTATACTCTTGGTGACTTTGTCTTTGAGATGAGGTCAAGACTCTAGTTCTATATGCAATCATCCAAATCTCAGGCAGCCTCAAGTGATAGATAGTGGTGGGTCCTTTCTGTTCTGACTGCATTCCGGCTTGAGTGAAAGCAGTCCATCCCCTTGAATTGCCTTTTAAATTCAGAGAGCATAAGGTCCTCTGTGGCTTTCAAGTGAAAATAGTCACCTTCAGTTTTAAGTGAGAGCAGCCCTTTTCCACCTTCTTCCTGATTAGCAGGCAAATATCTAGTTCTGATCTTTAGAATTTTGAAGAAATAAGAATGCCAAACACCTTACATCTTATCCAGTGAACAGGAAAATCTTGTAGGCAAACTCAGTGTAAGGCATGGCACCCAATAATCACCCCATAAAAATGAGAAATATCTACCAATGCCAAATTTTCAGTGGTGCAATAAATACAGCAAAAGTATAAAATAAGTTATTCAGCAGGTTCTATGACCATATACAAGTAGATATCATAACAAGGTTCTTTATTCACTCCTATTTATGAATATGAGCTTTACGGAGCCAGTCCCAGGAATTCGGAAACGCAACCAAAGTAGCTCACAAATCATCCTGTTGCTACATCTTGTCTAGAGAATCAAAGTAACTGAGCATTTCTGCTGCTCAAAGATTTGCCATCAACTTATTTATTAACTGGGTATGTTTCATAAACCACAAAAAGTCCTACTTCTGTGCCGTTTTGTGGGTTTTTAAAGGCTAAGTCTATGTAGCACAAACTCTGGTGGAATCCACTAGCAAAAAAGTGCTGAGATGGACAACGGAAGATTGTATGTCTGTTGTTAGAGGACTAATCTAGTAGAGAAAAGAATAGTTCATTACCAGGAGATGCATCTTTAAGATAAATGCACTTTTTTGGACAGGATGATTTTTGAAGCTAAGTATGGGTTTTTATCCAGCCAAAAGGAGGCTTCATCCACATTGATAAATTTATGGATCCATTAAAATCGAAAAACATTTTCCAGAATGCCCAAGTATCCTGCACCAATTTACAAATACAGCATCTATACATTGGAAATCAAAATGGAACATGACAAAAAAAAACAAAAACATGGAGCAGAATCTTCCATTGGGAAGATTTTAATAATAATAAAGGTTTCTCAGGGAGAAAAAAAACTGTCTTTGAAATGGCATAATTTCAGCAGACTTTTATATGACTAGGATACTCACCAACTCTAATCACCATATCTGAACCTAGACATGGAAAGAGATTGAAATTCAATATGATAATATAGCAAGGTGATTAGGCAATATATCGAACTGATATACATTGTCTGTAGACATAAAATGAATTATGCATGGGACACAAAGAGTTTTCCTAACAAATATCAAGAAGTATTAGTCTTTTTTTTAAGTATAAGATCTTCACATGCTTGATGTGCTAAGCCTTTCTTTAGCATTTGATCGATCTTATGCCCTTTGGATGGAAAATGAGATCATAGCATCGAGGTCAGAACATTATAAAAAAGTACTTGCCATGGGAGTCTCTTTTCCCTGATTTGAAGAATTAGATTATCTCATGTTTTTGAATGATCTTTACCACCACTTCTCTCCATCAGTAACAAGCACTCAGAATTTGACTGCGCTAGTTGGCAAAGTTAAAGGTAAATTGAATACAAATTCTAAAATGCTAATGACATTGTAAAGGGAATTTTAAAAAAACACTCCATTTGAAGACTAAAATAAAGTAGCAAAATAAAATTCTCTGTACGTGAACAAAAAAATCAACAATCTATAATCTAATAAACATTTAGAAAACATCTTTCCTGCTAGAGAAAAATCAGAACAGTCTCAATCTACAAGAGGTCTACATTCTGCTGCAGGCAAAGTACTACTTATATAGATAAGTCAATGTATACACATGGGTAAACCCAAGTTATATACAAAATGATTGGGGAAGGAGATGCGTCAAGTCAACAAGTATTTATTAAACATTTATTCTGCGTCAGGTTCTGTGGTACATCATCATCATCATCATCATCATCATCATCACCATCATCACCACTGTTAGTATGTATAGAGGGTTTTAAGGTGCACAAAGAACTTTACTCATTGCATCCTCAAAACAACCCTGATAGGTAGGTGCAATTATTATATTGCACTTAGGACAGACAGGTAAAGTGACTTGCTTAGAGTGACATGGCTAGTAAATTTCTGAAGCTGGATCCAATATCTATCATCATCATCATCATCATCATCATCATCATCCTAACAAATAACAGCAGCAAGGTGGCACTGTGGTAAGAATGCTGGTCCGTGGGTTCAAACATGACCTCATTCTTCATCTCTGTGATCCTGAACAAGTCACTTAATCCTATTTGCCTCAGTTTCTCCATCTAAAAATGAACTTGAAAACAAAATGGTAAACTATTCTAGTGTCTCTGCCAAGTGAAACCCAAATGGAGTCACAAAGAGTTAGACACACAGTTGAAAACGATTGAACAAAAAGCTGACATTTACATAGTACTCAATCATACAACTGAAAAGTATCAGAGACAGAATTAAACCTAGGTCTTCTAATTAAAAATAAATTTTCTTCCCATTACACTTCCCTGACATACCCATACACAAATGTGAAAACACATACACAAAGACACACAAACACAAAAAACAGTGGTCCTCTTCAAACACTTCCTACCCCTCATCTCTTTAGCTATATCACATATACACCAAGAAAGGTCTTCTTAATAAAATCCTGTCCTTGTCATTCCTCTTCCCATCTCCATCTCTGAAACATGATTCTACAAGTCTTGCAAGGATTGTTTATGTAGTAGTGACCCTCAAACTTTCCTAGTTTTTGTGCAAATGCTAATGTGCTAAAAATAATCCAAGGTATTGATTTCAATACATCTTGAGAGGAAGGCTCATTTTCTGAATTCCAGTTTTGTATCCAAGTATTCAAAATTAATAACATTTACCCTGACCCCAATCATGGTGGCTAATCTGCAAAATTTCCAGAATGAGATTCTCTTTACCATATGGTGTTGACTGATATGGAATGGACCTTAGATCTTATCACACTTCCTCTTCCTGTATCTATCCAATGCCAAAGCAGCTATGGGGGTAAATTCATTGAGGTGGGGGTGGGTAACTCACCAGTTAGCCACATGCAGAATGAACAACCTGTGAATTAACTCACATTTTAACTTTTCAACCAATTATTCTCATATTATGTAGATAGATGAAGCCATGCTTGAAATATTTGTAATTTGTCCAGATGTATCAGGAAAGAAAATGAACTGAGTTTATAATGGGGTCACATGTATAGGAGCAGTATATAGATGACTTCTAAGCATCCCCCTCAGCTGTGAAATTCGGATTTTACTGTGAGACCTTACACCATTATTTTTTTTAAAGTAGTAAAGGGTACTCTTTCTAAAATAATCTGGCCCAAGAATTCTCTTCATGAACATTGAACATTAATTCCAGGACACCCTCTCATCCTCTATCTCTCCACCTCCTCCTCCTCCTCCTCTTCCTCCTCCTCTTCTTGTTCTTCTTGTTCTTCTTCTTGTTCTTCTTGTTCTTCTTCTTCTTGTTCTTCTTCTTCTTGTTCTTGTTCTTGTTCTTGTTCTTCTTCTTCTTCTTCTTCATCACAAGGAAATTTTATTCACACACAAAGGCAGGGGGTTGAGGTTGAGGGGGTTAATGTGATAAGACAAGTTCTTCCACCCTTTCTAGCTTCATAGAGCCTATGGGCAAAGCATATGTATATATGTATTCATATATGTATATGCATACACAGGCACACATATATACACATATATTATGGATATATATACATATAGATATATGTCTCTCTATATATATACTTTTATGTCTAAATCTACATTGGTATTTGTTTTATATAAATACCTATCTATACACATCATAAGAAAGCAGAATCATAATTTGGCAATGACCTAGTGTAAATTAAAGATGAAAAGTTGTTTGAGGATCATTGTAATGCTATGTGACTACTACAAAGTATATAAATTGAAATATTTCATTATGAAAACAGTTTGCAGAATGGCAGAATCCCCAAGTTGGAAGTGACCTCAAAGACTTTCTATCAGAACCTTTATCTGAATAAGAATCCCTTCTACAATGTTCCTAAGAAGTGACCATTGAGTATTTGCTTTGGGGCCCGTGAGTGGGGAAGACCCTACTATTTTGTTTTTTGGCAACTCATTCCACATTAGGTTTCTCTAATTTTTATCAAACCAAAATAAGATTCTGCAATTTGTACCCATAGCTTTGACTTATCCCCTGTACTGCCATACTGTGTTGAAATTGAAACATGTTAGTGTCCCCAGGGCTAACCTCAACTGCTCATTTAATGTAATAAGTAAATTTATAAATAATTAGTGTAAAGAAATAGGAATTAAAATATATGAGGATGAACAAAGAAATCACTCACCTAAAGTGCCTCCAAAATTAATTGAGGCAACCTCCAGAGGCATTGTGCTAAATTAAAGGGATTCAGGTAGGTGTCTTACATGCAATTGCAGGTAATATGCAGTAGGCTAATAAATTTATTCTTTATGTTCCCCACCACCACCACTCCACTGCTGCCACCTCCACCACCATCACTAGAACTCTGTAAGTATGGAGCTCCAAAACACTGTCTGTGTCTTAAATTCTCTTCTAACTACTATGGGTCAATGAGTGCTCCCAATATTGATTCACTGTTATATAAGTGACTCTATGCATCCCTTCACCTCCCCTATCCCATTCCCCATGTCATCTATGTCTCTACTCTGTCTTAAAATGTGATTGATGTATTTTTCTCACCTTCCTGCCAGTGAGATCTTTCCTAGGGTGTATCCAAACAACTGGATTTGTTTGCCTCTACCTGCTTGTGATCATTTCCCCTTAGGCATAAAATAAACATCAGGACTAGAAATAGATAGCTGACAGCCATACCTACTGTGGGAAGCATAATCATAAGAACCCACCAGTAGAAAGTAAATGCTAATAGATGAACCCCATATCCCTCTAGGTTGGCAACTTCTTTCATTGTTGAACTTACCAGAAAATATGCAAAACAAATTCTATCCTTATTCCACATGACAGTCATTCAAATACTTGAAGTCAACTATCATGAACCCCCTAGACTTCTATTCTCCCAGTTAGATACCTTTAGATTTTTAAACCAACACTCATACTACAGCTATGTTTAAACTACGGGGAGTAGCCCTACATGGGTGGTATAAGATACTTTTTAGGATACCTGAGATGGTGGTCTAAATTATTTGATGTCTTAAAGTATATCTTCTCTATATGTCCCTCCCCCCTTTTCCTCAATAAAAACAAAGGTCAACTCAAACTCAATATTGAATTTGCTATAGTAGTCAATAGTGACTAATGCTCAGTAATTATTTAATATGGTATGTGCAAATGAGAAAAAAAATTAAGTTGGCAATTTTGAATCTTAATGAGAGTGTGATATGTTGATATAGGCTCACAATACACGTGTTGTGTTCTCAGGTTGTAGGCTACATTGAATGTGAAGTGTGTAAATTCAAAGTCAAATAATTTTTGTGTCGAATTTAAAATACCACAATATCTGTTATATTTCTCAATATTTTCATTTGATTGAGTAAAATATAATAGGCTATTCTAAAATGTTTTCATTTAAAATATAAAATAACATGAAAAATAAGCTAATCATTGGGAATTTAAGCAATTATAATTTGGAATTTGTACAAATTGACAATTCGAACAAATAAAATTTAATCATTTTAAATGTTTTATCTCTATTTTTAAAAAGTGAAATCATATCAGTTTCTGTTAGATAAACACATAGCCCACTTAAAGAGAAAAATCTATTGGGAGAAGTGAAACTAATACAAATAAAGATATTGACATTTTAATCAGCAAATATATGAAAACACAAAGCAAAGAAAATATAATTCATAAAGTTTCTCACTGTGATTCTTAAGCAAGTCTTATTAATGAAAGGCTACTGTGTTTATGTTATATGAATGATTTAGTTCCAAGCATGAATCCTAATAATGCACAATGGCACATTGTAAGTGTATATGTAGAATATGCTAGCAAGACAGTTTTTCCAGAGAAAATTACAGACTCTCAATAAGCACAAACAACATTTTGAAAAATATTCCGGTGCTATCAAAAGTATTATTTACATTGCATTAGGTCACATATAGAATTGCAAGGTTTAAAATATCTGCTTCAATGGGATAAATGTTTATGTCACCTGATATGATAGATGTGGCTAAAATGCTTGTGAAAAAAAATCTCATGAAAACTAGTTTAAATAGTTCTACTTTCATACAGTATGACAGAAAGTATTATCTGAAGACCTTTGCAATTAATTAATTGAGAAACAAATCTTATATTGCATTGCAAGTGGGTGAAAAAACAGTTGTAGTCAAAGATGTTCATTTGATTCTCCTTGCATGATCAGCTGCTGAAAATGCTTTTAGGGAATATGTGTAATTTTGCAAAACTACTCTTGGCAATGTCATATCAAGAATTTTTTCCCCATATAAATGTCAATTTTAATGAAATTATATTATATAAGAGAAGTGACTTAGATTGCACTAACAGCACAATCAATGTTGGGACAAACAGCAAACCTGTTATCATCAGTTTAAAGTGAAACCCCTCTTGCAATCTTGACACATTGCATCCCTCACAATCACTTGTGTCAAGAAATAGGAGAGATGAGATAACATAGTTTTTCAAATTGATATGAGCATTATATTTGGGCTTACTACAGCTGAACAAGAATGACTAATAGACTTATCTTGTGATAGTATGTTGGAACAAGTGTTTGAGCTTTGAAATATCACTATAATCTGGCTTCAGACAAATGGAGTTTTCTTTCTTTTTTTTAACCCAATACAAATTTTACTATTGTTCATGTATTATGTAAAATAAGATTTTCTATTCTAATTATTAAAATGACGGAATATTTATCCCAATGGTTGAAAAAAGAATTACAAATAGTGATATCATCAATACCCCCATGTTCTGAAAAACTTTATGTAGAAAAAGTTTGCTTATGACATTAATAATGTTGTTATTTTACATGTTACAAAATTGAAAATAATGTATCAATAAACACATATGTGCACTATATTATTTTATTGTATACTTAAATTTGATTCTCCTTTAAAAATTGTAGTAAATTCTTTAGTTTTTTCAAATAACATGTGTGCTAAGAAAATTATTTAGATAGATTGTTTTATGAAAGATATTGGTTCTTTGTAAATGAAAGAGGGCATCACTGAATAATGTTTGGAAATCATTGCTCTACATTACACCAAGCTACCCCTTCTATTCAGTCCGGTGTCTCTTCAATCTACACCCATTTGATTACATTGGCAAGATGCCAGGCCAACAAATTATTACCAGCCCTAGTTAGGTGCCCTCAGTCTTTGGCCAGAAACCAGGTTTTTCTTTTATTTTAAGCCATGGTTCAGAAATACAAATCCTATTCTCAGACACAGTCATCTTAACTTCTTCCTTCCTGAAACTGACTTTCTCTTCTGAGACACTTTTTGACAATAGCAAGATCGGTGGTGGTGGAGTGTGTAGGGAATCTTCTCCATTCCATACCAGCCTCTATGCCTTCTTAAAGCTATTCTTCATGCCAAGAGTAGTCTCCTGCCTCTTTTATGCTTCCAGGTTCCACTAGATGCTATCAAGGCTCAGTTCTGGAGTCGTTTCTTTCAAGACCTTTTGCTCCTAAATCCCCACTCTCCCCCTCTCCCCCACCACTGTGCTTTGTGTGTGTCTGTGGATGTATACTGTGATTGTTTTCATGTGAACATAGCTCTTCGTAGAATGAAACTTCCTTAAGGTCAGGAATAGTCTTGCTGTTTTATTTGTGTCCTAACACAGTGACTAGTATAGCATGGACCATTAATAAATGATGATTGATTGAATAATTTGTTGGTTGTTCTCCTTGCCTTCATTTCCCTGCCCTACACTTCATAATAGTCAATAATGTAACCTACACTCAACTCATCCCTCCTTCCCCTTTCATTGTCAGTTATTTTTTTTTTCAGTTGTTTCTGACTTTTTATGGCTCCGTTTGGGATTTTCTTTGCAAGATATTGGAGCGATTTGCCAGTCCTTCTCCAACTCATTCTACAGATGAGAAAAATGAAGGAAACAGGGTTAATTGACTTGCCCAGGGTCACATAGCTAGTAAGTTTCTGAGGCTGAATTTGAAGTCAGAACTCTAGGTCTGGTGCTCCAGTGTGCCATATAGCTGCCCTTCTTCCCCTGCTGCATTCAAAAACACTTTCTCACTAGTTTGCTCCTTGTTAATTCACTGCAAAGAAACCTAGGTTCAGCAATTTTTATGTAAAGCCCTTGAGCCTGAGATGGGATTTATGTCAGGATATTCATTTCAACAAAATTACACTACCAGAAAATAATTGAAGGACCTCATGGAGTTTACTGGGCCTTTAGCATTCCTTAATGACTACAAAATGAAAAATATCTAGTGGTCTAGGATGCTTTGCTAATAGGTATACTCTTGGGTTTCTGTAGGGCATCATAGAGAATAATTCCAGGACAAACAAATACTATGAGAGAAAAGAAGAGAAACATTCCTTTGGCTTTCCCCAAATGTCAAGATGAACAGAAGTGACTTCTAGGTTTATTTCATTTCCTAGTATTAATGAGCATAAAAGTAGTGCATGAAAAATCTATGTTAATGGAAACTAACCAACTATTCTTCTCTAATAACCAAAAAGACTACCCTTGTGATTACTATTTTTTAAAATGGCATACAGTTTTACAGTCTTATAAAAAAAATCACACTTTATTCCTGATTTACATTTTGTCTATGGGATAAACAATTGCCCCTTTTGTACCTTTCCTTCTTTATGGATCTATGGTAAAGTCGAAATAAACATAAGAACACAGAGAGTTATCCTTAGCATAAGCTAATATTATTTAGTCAGTATCATACTGACATGATGACAAAGGGAAAAAAAAAAAATTTGGTTCCTAACATTAATACTTAATAGTTATGAGATGACTGGACAAGGTTAGGTAAATACAGTTAGACTATTTCAAAAAGACATTGAATATAATTTTTATTTTATCAGTTGAAGTGAAGCAATAGAAAGAACCTGAAGAACTAAGTATATGTGGTTGGTACCTAATGGCAAACTCCTCCCTGAGGGCTTGGCTTTCACTGTGTATTTCAAAGGGGAAGGAGACAGTACATAGGGAACAATGATTCAGAATACTAATGAAGGGCCTGTATTCAGTTGCAGAGTAGGGCAAAAGTTCATTTAAGTGGCACTTGATATCTTCCTGACATATTGTTCTGCTTATCATTTATTTTCCCTTGAAAAATTTCAAAGATCATTATCTACAGTGATAAATGGGATGAACGAATTGAATTTAAAATGATGTCTCCTCATTCAATTATTCTTAATGTGATTCTTCCTACTGCAGTATGAAAAGTGAGCCTCTCCACCCCCAAACAATCTTAACATCCTAATTGAACAAATATTTGGGATCTGATCCACCATTAAGTAGAATTTTAGGATTTTGGAATTGGAAAGGAGCTTAGAGATCATTGGGGCTAGGGGTTCTTAATATTTTTGTCTGTGTATCACGGATGCTTCTGGCAGTCTGGGGAAGTCTATGGGCCTCTTCTGAGACCAACATTTGTTTGTTTTTTCCTTAAAAAAAGAAGAAATGAAGGAAATGTCAAATTTCAGTTCAAGTTAAATGAAAATTAAGATAATTGTTTTCTACCCAAGTTAACAGACTACCTGACATCTATTTATAGTCCCCTTGGGGTGGGTTTATTGAGTCCAAGTTAGGAACCCTAATCTATAGAGTATGAACCCTCTCACTTTCAGCAGTCTAACTTTTAGAACAAAAAAAGGGACCTTAGATGCAAATGAGAAAACCAAGACCCAAGTTCTGTGAAGTTTCATCCCTCATGTTATAGAATTAATATAAGAAATATAAGAAATCTCTATTTCTGTTTCATAATGTAAGGTTCTTTTCATTGCTTAATGCTTAACTTATAAGCTGCTGACCTCATCAAGGCTTTGTGATGGGAACAGAATTACAAGAGCTTCATTTTGACTAGCTACTTGTCACTTTAGTGAAGTTGTGATTCCATTGCTGGGGGAATCCTTTTCACTCATTGCAACCCCCCTTGGAACATGTGGCCTGAAAGGAAGAATGCTGTTGTGTAAACTTCCTGTGTCTTGGAGATGTTCAGAATTGACTCTGGGAAGAAACAGTCCAGAATATTTCAAAAACAGGAGACAGCTTTATGTCTAAGCTGTTTTGTTTTTAAATAGAATGGTCTCATCAGCAATCATTTCCGCAAGGAAAAGTACCTTGGTTTCTTGCCCTCCCTCCCCCCATCCTCACCCTCTCTTCTACCCCCAGTATTTTTTATGGACTCATTTCACTGTGTAGATAGATGTGTGGCCTGGCATTTGTCTCTGCTGCAAAAAGAGAGAAAGGGAGAGGCCCTTTTGCTGCTGCCTGACATGGTTGAGAACGAAACTTCATAATTCACCTCTCACCTGTCACTTTGTCTGCCTTTCACGCTCAATCCTAGTGATTACACAAATCATTGATACCTCACACCTAGTACCTTGTTGATTTCCAAAGGGTCCAAGTGAGATGAAAGCTACTGATAAGGGCCAGTCCTTCCCAAGACAGCAGGAGACAACAGGCCAGGAAACAATGGGGGCTCCTTGCTTGTCTCCCTTCACCTCTAACTTGTCTTAATCTATCACTTGTTTCTTTTGAACTGTGGCTCAGAGACTAATCCCATACCCAAGAGGTTACTATCTCTAGATCTCATGGTTACATGATGCTTTGAGCAATGGGGTTGTCACGTATACTCATTCCTTCTGATTCAAGAGGAATCAAACAAAGCTATACCCAGATGGGAGTGAGAGACGAAGGAAGACGCCTTACACTGGCAGGATTTATTGAAATTTACAGCCTCCAGGAAAAGAAAATAAGATGCCTTAGTCCACTTATAGAGATAGGTAGGGGCCTTATCCAGCGAGCCAGATGTTGGAAGTGTTTATTAAAGGCATTGTCTACACATATGATTTTGTTTCTTTTATCTTCTATCATGCCGACCCTGTCAGTGAGGATTGCCATGTGTCCTTGTTTGTGAAAGGATGTGAATGAAAGGTTCATATTTTCTCATTTCATGTGGTCTACTTACAGTTCCATAAGTAGTAGGAACCCAGGAATAATGGTCTAATTTTAAATGCATTTCAAAGAACTAGGAGATATTGGCATGAGCAAATCTTTTGATCCCATCCAACTAGTTTGCATATGTGTTGGTATTACCTAAATTAGATAATTTTTGGAAAGATAACACCCAGCACCTTTCACTAAGGTCACAGACTGAAGCTTCATCAGAGTATCAAAACTACTGTGGGTCCTAGAGGGCTTTGCCAAGAGAATAAGCTTTCATAAACATTATCAAGCTGAAAAAGTTTTGGATACAGGTTTGTCAATAAACTGTTGCAATCCAAGGACCAATATATTTATGTCTAGAGGGTTTTATCACTAGGCTGGCATAGGAGGCTGAATTTTTCAACAACTGTAACTCTTAAAGACTATTTACCAAGGGATAGAAAGGGCTGACCTGTGATAGTACAAGCAATAACCACACTGGTGAAATCGTGAATCTCTGAAACATGGAAATGATAATGAGGAGGAGAATGGTGATAATGATGATGGTGATAATGGGAAGGACTCTTTAACGAAACTCTAATCTGATGCTCAGTGGATAAAGCACCTGACCTGGTTACAGTAAGGAGGAGCTGAGTTCAAGTCCATCCTCAGACACCGTGTGACCCTGGGCAAATTGCCTAACCCTACTTGCCTCCGTTTCCTCATCTATAAAGCTCTTTTTGAAGTTTGTTTGTCTTTCAATGAAGATCAGACTTGTTATTTGATGGGGATACTAATGAGAACTGCCATCTCTTCTACCCTTTCTAGACTTAGACAGTAGTTTGGGAGTACTAATAGGTAAAGTTACTTGTCTAAGGTTTCATAGCAAGTGTATATGTCTTGGGAGGATTCGAATCCCTATCTTCCTAACCCTGAGACCATATCTCTACCCCATAACCTATGTTGCTCCTTTGAAATTATCTATCAATGATCATTTAATAAGCAATTACTATAGTGTCATGTACTGAACTAGGCACTGAATATACAAAAAGAGAAAAATGAAATAATTTGTGCTCCAAATGAGCTTATTGGTACTTATATAATGGTCTAAGATTTACAAGGTACCCTGTATACTTTTCCTCATGTGATAACTCATCATAATCTTTTCAAGTAGGTGCTAATCCCATTTTAACAGATAGGGAAACTGAGGCTCAGAGAAATGCAATGAATTTCTGCTATGTGATTTTACGTGTTTCTACTTTACTTCTGGCCTGTTTAGTCATACATTGATAAATCATTTTAAATTCTACCAAAAAACATTTGTGATGTTAAGATGAACCTATTATCTTATTTGTTCCTTAAACATACCTGATTCATCAGATAACCCAGTTTTTAAAGATTAAAGAAACAGAGGTACAATGAGTTTAAATGATTAGCAAGGTAGGAAGTATCAACAAGAACAAAAATCAGTAGTAGGTAGTGAGGTTGCAATTGGAAAGAATGTTCAAGTACCAATAAGGGGTCTTTATATCTTGTCCCAGATCTAACACTAATTTCCTATATAATCTGGGTCAGGCATTTTTTTCTCTCCGGGCTTCCTTCTTTTTTAAGACTTGTCTCCCTATCACCCACAGGTTGGAAGTACCAGGTCTATTCACAGTCCCAATTCCACTCTGATCTGTATTAAAGTTTTGACCTGTTCTAGTTCTGATGAAGAATAATCTGTCCCTCCTTAGGCAAGCTACTGTACTCCTTTTCCTGAAGAAATTCATTCCTGAAGAAACTCACCAATTGCTGATCAGCTTAGCCAGCTGTAGCTCTGAAATCCCAAACTCAAGAATCTACCAGTCTCAATCTTCCCAGTACCTGGGACTCCAGCTGTGTTTCACCTCACCAGACCTATTTCTTAATTAGTAAAGTCAAATAGCAAAATTAGTCAAATTAATTAGTGAAATAAGGGTTTCAACTAGATTCTATGTTCAGGCTAGTGGCTACATTAACGATAGCTGCCATTTTACTGGCCTAAAGGAGATTTTGACTTTCATAAGCTCCCTGATTTTCTCTTTCTCTGATAGATTTGCAGTTTATATTAAACCTCAACTAAGACCTTTTTACGTTGCTTCAGTGGAAGGTGTTCCAAAACATGCTTGAGTGTTGCAGCTCATCCTGCATGGTGGAAGTATTTAGGTAGGAGCAATTAGCTGATAGTCAAGTCAGGTTGGCATTTCCTGATTTATAATAAGTACAGTAATAAGGGGATGACTAACTTGTTATTTTGACACAAATTGACCCAATGGAGGAAAGCTACCATTTCATTGAGTCTTTGCTTAAGTTGAAATCCAAATGAAGTTTACGCAAGTATCTTGGAAAATATCATTAGCTTGGAAGGAAACAAAGGACCAATCAATTCATAGTCAAACTTCAGTGCTTCTTTGATCAGCACAACTGTCCCATAAATGAATGGAATATTCGTGTAAGTTCCCTACTTTTCGAAAGGTCTTTTGAAGCAGGGTAAGTTAAAAGCAGAAAACTGTAGTACCGGAAATGGAGATGTTCAAAATGAGTGGTTTTTTTTTTGTATGGTTTTGTTTTGGAGACTCCCTATCTCATACAGTTTAAAAGGATAGTGACCATTCACTTCCCATCCTTGCGGCTAAGTTTTGAGAAAATCTTGGTGCACTCTGTTTCTTTTCTTTTCTCTCTTTCTATTTTCTTTTTGCTTTTTGGAGGGTGAAGGCAGGACAATTGGGATGAAGTGACTTGCCCCAGGTCACACAGCTAGTAAGTGTTAAGTGTCTCAGGCTGGATTTGAACTGAGGTCCTCCTGACTCCTGGGCCCATGCTCTATTCACTGCACCACCTAGCCACTCCAAGTCTACTCTATTTCTAACTTGAGCTCTTTCAGTCCTCTTTAGGTACGTAAGTGATCTCTCCTCCTTACTTTCTGAATGTCAATCATATTAATTCCTGACTTAGTCCTACTTCTTGGAGTTCAAGCATCCACCAGGCTCAGTCTCCCCAATAATACAGATTATAGTAGTTCATCAAATGAGGGTAAAATGAATCTTAATGTAATGGGCATGAATAATAACAGTTAATACTCTCTTCACAAGCACCCTGTGAAGACTGTTGAAACCCAAACTACAAGAAGCCACTTGCTGAATTAAGACACAGAGTCAATTTTCAATACTAGGTCTTTGGGTTAAAAATTCAGTACTCTGCTACTCTACCAGGCTGTTTCACTATAGGCTATTGTCATGTAAAACTTACATTATGATGTATGCCCTACAAATTCCCAGATAATTCTGAAAGTCTACCTAGAGACAAAGAGCAACATCCATGCCACCTAACTTTATTTTGATGTGGCCTTTAGGAATTCTGCTAAAATTAAGACAAAAAAGATAAATTGCTCTCTGGCCTCTGCTTTCCTGGAAGATGGGTTAAACATGCAGGATCCCTATGATGCCATTTTCGGAAGATTATCTATCTCTAGCTGTTAACTTACTTCTTTATGAACCTATCAGTATACTTTTTCTGCTTAAAATGACAGACCTAGCTTAAGTCCACTCTTTGAAGAAGCTGTTAAGTTGGTTAACTTTCAAATGAATTGTCCTCAAGGCTTCCTAAGGGGAATTCCTGGAATCAGTCTAATTTCAAGTGCTCATTCCTGGCTAGGGCTTATTATTACTAGAAGTCGATGTGCTGACAGGCAGAGACAAAGAGGTCATAGAACAGGGTCATTTTTAAAGCAGAAATTTGATTTATATGCTATAAAGCACTCTATTATTATGAGATAGGAATGGAAGTTCAGGGAAAGAACAGGGGCCTAAAATGTCTCTGATTTCTGAAAATTCGGGCAAGTTTACAGAAAATTTATAGCGTGGGATTTCTAATCATAATAGCCAACATTTCTATCATATTTTACATATGTTAACTCATTTGATTCTCACAATAATCCTGTGGGGTAGGTGTGAGTAAGTGTAATTATCACCTCCATTTTTCAAATGAGGAAGCTGAGACTAAGTGACTTACTCAAAGTCACATGGCTGGTTAATAAATGAGACAAAATTTGAAATTCATGTCTTCCTAATTCTAACTCAGGACTCTAATGGCTGGACCAAACTCACTTTTAAGGATGGAGACTACATGGTAAGGAGAAATCAAAGAGCACCCAAAGCAAAGACTATTCTCTTAAAAAAGAAATGAGGCTAGGATTTAGCCTCTTTTGAAAAGAAAGGATAGTAGAAGGAAGAAAGATGGACTTTTTTTTAAGTTTAAGTGTATTTACCTGTATACGTACATAACTATGCAAATGCACACATATATACTTACCTAAATACATATAAGTATGCATACTTTAAGATAGGTATAATTCTCTGTATATATGTATATATACAAAAATGCACACATGCATGTATATACACACATATAGATGCAAATATATACATATATACTTTGATATGTGCATGTATTTATAAAGCAAACAGTGGTTAAGTCAATTGTGTAGGGTCACGCAGCTATAGTGAATATCTGAGACTGTATTTGAATTCATGTCTTCTTGACGGAAGGCCCAGTGCTCTAACCACTGAACCATCTAGTGGCTCAGACAGCTAGATGAATATGAGGAGGAAAAAGGGTATGTGTCTATCCCAAGCAAGGAAAGACTTCCCTTGACAGAATGAACAGATGTTTTTTTTTTTTTTTTTCCCCAATGGCTAAGAAGACGTCTGCACCAGGTGATTGAGAAACCTTAGAGCACGGTCAGACAGCAAGGAAGCCAAGATCATCTACTCACTGCATTCCAGGTCTTACCAGTAGACTCTGATGATTCTGGAAGAGAGAGTGAGGCTGATGACTTTGTATACCTCTCCCTCAACTAAATCCAATTCATATGTAAGTCAAGGCATGACCCTGTGGTGTCATTGGTTCTCTTAGAAAACAAAGGACAAAAACAACAACAACATATTTACAATTTTATATGAATATATATATGTATATACATATATATTTGTGTAGTTATAGGTAACATGGATATCTAGTGTATCTACAGCATATATAGTTATATAATAGATAATCTATATGTGTATACACTATATATGACTATAGATGGTATACACCTATATAATATATTTCTCTACATATATAATAACAATATTGTACCATACCATACCATACCATATCGTGCCATACCATCACATCACGTTCACATCACATCACATCACATCACATCACATCACACAACACAACACAATGATATGCTGCGGTACGATATGTTACAATGCATTACGTTACGATATAATACGACACAACACAGCACAACACAACACAACATAGCACAACATAATATAGCATAACATAACATAATATAGTAATATAACGTAATATAATATAACATAACAACTTAACATCATATAATATAATAACATAGTTATATATTATACGTATATGCAGAGATATGTATCTGTGTTTATTCCAGTAGATTCCTAGAATTTGGGAAGAGGACGCAGTTGTAGAAAACTTCAAATTCTTTCTTCTCTTTTTACAAATGAGGAAAAATGAGATCTGGAGAATTTGTAACCATATCACACCTGTCATTATTGAATGCAAGTCCCTAAAGAACAGGGATGGTTTTATTTTTCTCTTTGTATTCCTAAGTCTTTACACACTGTCTTTCACATAGTAGGAAGTTAATAACTTTATTAAATCAAATTGAGCTGAATGGAGTGATTTTCTCCTCATCTTGCAAACATAAGCATGGGCTGCACCTATGTACACACCACCTTCCAAAGTATTTTACAGGATAGACTGGTGACCAGCTGATTCTTCACAAAGGTCAGATCTGTTATTTACATAGACCCAGTTGTCCTGTTAGTGGTCATGGTGTTTCATGCTTATTCCTTTTTTTCAAGAGAGAGAGAGAGAGAGAGAGAAAGAGAGAGAAGAATCATTTGTTATATTTAAGGTCAAATGTTAGAAAATGATTGACTATCAAGAATGAAAGTCAGTTTTGTATTAATGACACAAAATTATTTTAAAAAAAAATTAAGCTTGCAATAAATTAGAGTGATACTCCAAGCCACAAACCCTAGCTGCTCTCATTGAGACTGGAGCGAAATTCATATGACTGGGAGAGGCAAGCAAGTTTCCTTCCCTGGAGCAAAAGCCCAAGTTCTTCTTCAGCTTATCCATCTGCAATGAGTTGACTATGTTTCACATTGGTGATGAATTATCCTCCGTTTCCTCAGTCTAATCCTTTTCATTTATTTATATTTTATGGAGGAAACATAAAAGGCTTCTTAGAAAAATCCAACTGCTTTTGATAAACCTTGTCATGTGCAAATAATGGAGCCTTGTCAAGGCTGAGCTTTTCTGGAAATTTATACCTTCTAATAATAATTAAAAGGGGGAAAAAAGAAAATCAGAAACAAATAAGGAGTATATTGAATTGGATTCAAAGCATGTTTGTGGCTTTGAATCAGTGGCAATAAAGCATTTTTTTTATCAAAAAAATCTTTAAACGTAGCAGTGTAACTAAAATCCATTTTAGGCTTGAATTTGGGATTTTTCAAGTAGTAAAATCATGATTTCTATTGCTAAGAACTGGTGGAGTCTGGGAGGGGGGAGGGAGGAAGAAAACATTTAGCTCTCAGTGAAGCATTATATTAATTTTGGATCAGACACAATAAGAAAGATCTGGACAAGGAGATGAACCATTGTTCAATAAAGGACCTTTTATACAAGCTAGTAAAGATTTCTTTAAAATAAATTTTAAATTAATCACCAAGTGGCAGTTAACACTGGTTTATTAAAGAAAAAATAAAAGTTATATAAAAGAGAATGCAATATATATACTCATCTAGATAGTTCCTAGAAATCAAATTTCTATGTTTCAAACAGATTTGTTTTTAGTTACTGAATATATCATTTTAAAAAATCAGGAAAACTAATACCTAGATGAAGATAATGTTGTGAGATAAGATCTTGAACAATTTGAATATGGCTATCTTTCATCTGCTATGTACATATTTTGTATGCACTGGTGTGTGTGTGTGTGTGTGTGTGCGTGTGTGTGTGTGTGTGATCTTACTCCTTAGAATGTAAGCTCTCTGAGGGCAGGGATGGCTATTTCTTTTTCTTTGTATCCATTAATTAATTGCTTGTTGATCTACTGCTGATTTTAAGAATGTTTTAGCCTTTTATTTGATGTTTTTGAGTCAATTCAATATAAGATCATTATCAATTTATAGCTAATGACAACTTTCGAGGCCATTTAGTCCAGCCACTTAAGTTTATAGAGGAGAAACTGAGTCTCAAAAAGGGGAAGTGGTGACTTCTTGAATGTCCTACAGGTATTTCAGCAGCAGTGGAAGAATTCTAGCTGTCATTAGAGACAGAAAGAAAGAAAGGTAATGAAAGAAAGAAAGAAAGAAAGAAAGAAAGAAAAAAAAAAGAAAGAAAGAAAGAGAGAAAAAATGAATGAAAGAAAGAGAGAGAGAAAGAAACAGAGAGTGACAGAAAGGAAGGAAAGAATGAAAGAAGGGAGGAACAAAGGAAAAAAGGAAGGAAGGAAAGAAGGAGAAAGGAAGGAAGGAGGAAGGAACCAAGGAGGAGGGAGGGAAGGAAGGAGGGAGGGAGAGAGGGAAGGAAAGAAGTCAAGAAGGAAAGAAGGAAGGAAGGAAAGAAAGAGAGAAGGGGTACTATTTGAGCTTTTTTCTCAAAGAAGGAAGGAAGGAAGGAAGGAAGGAATGAAGGAAAGAGAGAAGGAGTACTATTTGAGCTTTTTTCTCAAAGAAAAACCTATCACAAACTTAGGAGATTATGTGAATTGGTTGAGTTATATTGATAGAAATCAAGGTTAAGTGGCCCATTGGATAAAACACCAGGCCTGGTATCAGAAAGATTCATCTTTCAGAGTTCATTTCTGTCCTCAAACAATAGCTGTGTGATCCTGAGTAAGTCACTTAACTGTGTTTGGCTTAGTTTCCTTATCTGTCAAATGAGTTGGAGAAGGAAACGGCAAACCACTCTAATATCTTTGCCAAGAAAACCCCAAATGGGGTCACAGAGAGCCAGAAACAACTGAAAAAAACTTAACAACAGTAAGTATACTTAAACATTTTATAATTCATTCATTCACTTAGTAAGCCTTTTGATTGACTTTGTCATTTGAAGTCAATAGTTCTATGGTGCTGTGAATACAAAAGGACAAATAATGTGTTGAGATTTCAGAGGAGGGAGCAATATTTTCTGGGAGAAATTAGCATTCTCCCCCCAAATCCTTGAATTGAGGGGAACCTAATATTAATTCAGCTATGGTCAGAACTTTAAAGCTTCCACAACACCTCCCTCATCCCAGTCCTATGAGGGAGCTAGTAGAAGTATGTTTTTCAAAACAAACAAACAAAGAAACAAAAAACAAAAACAAAAACTACTTTACTAGTCTAAGATGGGAATGGGATAGCTAGATAATAATTTGTTTGAGTGGGAAACAAAGAAACAACATCTTGGGATTTTAATGACCTGTAAGCCCAATATGAATTAGTGGCGTGATGCGGATGTCAAAAGAACTAATTGAATCTTTTTTATGACATGCATAGTTTCCAGAAGGGAAGGAGATAGCACTGCTGGATTTAGATTCTAAGCTCCTTGAGAGTAGGGATTGTTTTTGCCTTTCCTTGTATCCCTAGTACTTAATTGTAGTGCCTGACACACAAAAGGCTCTTGATAAAAAAAAAAAAAATTAGTTGAGTATATATGGGCTTTTGTGCTCAGTCACAGGGGCTACATTTTTAGAGACACTAAAAACCTGTAGAGTGTCTAGAGAAGAGCAAACGAGATGATGAGAGACTCTGAAAATGAGATACTGTTGAAGGAACTGGGCAAGTTTAGCTGTAGAAAAGATGACGTATTGAGATATGCTGGCTATTTTCAAATATCTACAAGAGAGATTAGATTTGCTTTGCTTGGCCCCAGTCAGAGTGAAGAACTACTATTGATGGACACAAACCACAAGGGAATATATTTAGACTTGACATATGAAAAAAAAAACAAAACTTCCTAACCATCAGAACTTCCTGAAGTGGAGTAAGCTGCCTCAGGAGGACATGGATGTGGCAATTGCCAGAGCTCTTCAGGCCAAGGCTAGATGATCCCTTGCAAGGAATGTTGCAGAATATTCTCATCCAGATATAGGCAGGGATGTGTGGTCCCTGAGGTTCCCTCTAGTTTTCTGTAACTCTGCCAAAACAGGACCCTAAAAAGTCTCTTGGCTTAGGCCATAGGGTTGAAGTGGAAGAACAAGAACACATTTAGTTTTGTTTTGTTTTCCTTCCCCAATCATGTCTCGAATCTGCCAAAGGATATTATCTATCGACTCTTCTTTGGAGAAGGAAGATCTGGGTTTACATCCCACCTTAAACACTTACTAACTGTGTGACCTTGAGCAAATAACTTTACCACTTACCTCCTCTGCAAGATAAGGAATTAGAATCAAGGATTTTTTAGGTCCTTTCTAACTCAAAGATGTATCAGAAAAAAAATTGAGCAATAGAGCAAATGATGGATCCAGAACACACAGACGATTTTAAATAAAAAAAATTGGGACACTTTAAGGGAAAGTATGAGTATACACACACACAAACAAGTGTGTATGTGTATGCCTACATGTATATGTAGATATATGTGTATGATATGTATGATATGTGTATATGCATGATATATATGTATATGTGTGTATGTGTGTCTCTCTATGTGTAAAAACCATTTTTAACCAAGATGTTGAGGGAGTTGGATATGTTTTCTTGGACCATCACCAGTGGGTTAAGATAGATCATGAGATGACCGTGTGTGTGTGTGTGTGTGTGTGTGTGTGTGTGTGTGTGTGTGTGTTTTGGGGGAGGGGACATGAGTTCAAGTTCTAAGAGGAGGAGAGTCCCTCCATAGGCAAGAATATGTTACATTTTTTGCCTTGAAGATTGTTCATCAAGTTTAGCCTAGAAATCTCTAGCTATGAACTAGAGAGGAATTGATATTATTGAGGCCAGGTTAAGAGAATGAATTTTAATCAGAAAGAGGAAAGGGGAGAATTGACAAATATCCTGTTGCTTTTGGCGGTCTAGGCTTAGGCTTTAAGAACCAATGAAAAGTGTGAACTCTACTCCTTTTTATCTATTATCATATTCTCTTCTTCCTCCATTTGATGCTACTCTATGGTACTTTTAAAGATAAAATTACTTAAAATATGCTACTATTGGATAGTTAATGTGGGAGTGATGGCAAAGGAAACCCCATGACCTTTGCCTCTTGGGTAATATAGTATGCAAAGAACTCCCTGACCTAGAAGTGATGACAGTTTGGAATAATGAAGGGGTAGCACCAGTGCTCTAAGACCTGGGCTTCCTTGGCAGGATAAAGGCAGTAGGGAGACTGATGCCATTGTGGCACTACTCTCTAGTGTATGCCAATTATTTTGTAAATAAAAACTCATTAATTACAGTATTGCCCTGTAAACATGTATGGTTTTATACACACTAGGGAGAATTGGACAGAATTTTTCTCAATCTATCTGATGTCTTATCAACTTTTCATCTCGTTTCAAGTCTGAGTTGAAAACATATTGCTTGTTTTCATTTTCTCTCTCTAATTATGTTATCGGACTGAGAAGTTTGTAGGCATGTATTGTAAAAATTATGCATCCTGGAATTTTTAGAGAAAAAGTTGATATTGTATTCCTAATACTATTTCTCAATGAGGGAACTCAAAGAGGACATTTTAGTTGGAAACACAATTAACCTGATAATTTGTGCCAATATTATATTATGAAAACAAAAAAAAATAATGATTTTAGAGACACATATAGATCTACACAGGAATGAGCAACGTTTACTACATGGCAATGTGTTGTTGTTGAGTCATTTTCAGTCAAGCCCAATTCTTTGTGACTCCATTTGGGGTTTTCTTGGCAGAGATACTGGAGTGGTTTGCCATTTCCTTTTCCAGCACATTTTATAGATGAGGAAACTGAGAAAAAAGGGTCAAGTGAGTTACCCAGGATTGCATAGCTAGTAAGTGTCCGAGGCCAGATTTGAATTTAGAAAGATGAATCCTCCTGACTCCAGGCTTGGCACTCTATCCACTGGGTCACCTAGCTGTCCCCATGGCACTGTAGTACAGTGAGAAATCCCTGATGTTTAAATATTATTTCTGGCACTATTTAGCTATTACCATGGCTGATTAGTTTTACTTTCCTGGACTTCAGCTTCCTCACCTTAAACCCTCCTTCCCTCCCCTGCAAAAAAAAAAAAAAGTGAAAATATATGGTTTCCAGGTTTGCTGCCTGTATGCTTTTTGTTTTAGTCAATTCACCCTTCTGGACCTCAGGTGACTCACCTCTAAAATGAAGTGATTGAATTCAGCTTTAGAGCAAGGATCTTCCCCCTTCTTAGTTTCTCTCTAGTTATAACATTTTAGGACCAGTGATAATGTTCTATCTGTAATACTCCAAAATTTTTAAATTCATATTAATTCTAAAAATGTTTTTTTTTTTTTTAAACTGCAAATCTCACAATTTCATACAAATGCTCATAAATGTTAGAGTTCTTCCTTTCACTTCCTGCTATGGAACTCTACCTCAATGGAACTCCCTTGTCCTTTGCATAGTTGAGTTCACAGTGTACCCTATTCCTCACTTCCCCTTAAATATATAACCCCCCCCCCAACACTACATACAGATGATTTATTATACTCAGTTGCTCTGAAATATTTTGAAGGCAGAACATCCTCACATTCCTTTGATTTACCAAATCTTCAAAGCATATCAAAATTCATTGGAAAATACATCCCATCAATTTCCCTATGAACAAAAGCAATTCTGGGTCCCTTTTTATCATTATTCTGATGCCTAAAAGAAACAACAGCAAAGCAGAAGGATGCCAATTCCTATTTCAATTGTGTTTTGGGGCTGAATTTCAAGAGGTATTCTGTGACAAGAGTACAAGAGTCTTTTTTCCTGATTTTTTTTCTTTTTTAAATCTGTACCTGATAGACTGTTGATGCTGAGTACTCCCAGTGTGGATATTCCTTATTTCATCCACACATTGAGAGCTTAACAAATTAACTGTGAAGTAGTGAAAGATTAAAGGACTTGTCTACACCTCATATATGAGGCATTAACCTCAGGTCCCCTGTCAATAAAGTTGGACTTTTCTCCTCCCTGCCTTACTTTATTTCTCTCTGTTACATAATAACAATTGACATTTATATCACAGTTCGAGGTTTGCAAAGAATCTTATAAGCATTATCTCATTTGAGCTCCACAATAGCCCCTTAAGTTAGGTACAATTATTCCCATTTAACAGATGAGGAAAATAAAGTTCTGAAAAGCAGATGATTTGTCCATGGTCACACAGCAAGGAGTGTCAGAGACAACATTTTATTGTAGGTTTTATATCCAGTAATTTATCCAGTATGATATATTGCCTCTCAGTAAACTCTTGGATGCTCACACTTAAATTAGACTGTAAGCCTTGATATTAGCATTAAGCCGATGCCTTTCTGGGTGAGAAGAACCCCACCCTAGATGAAATTTTTAAAAAATTTAATCTAGATTCTTAATATTTTCTCCATCACTTTCTTTCTTATTTTTTTTTAAATTTAGTGTTTAATTTTTTTCCCAATTACATGTAAAAACAATTTTTAACATTATTTTTTTTTAACTTTGAGTTTTAAATTCTCTCCCTTCCTCCCTCCTCACTCCCTTCATTGAGAACTCAAGCAATTTGATATATTATACATGTGTAGTCATGCAAAACCTATTTCCATATTAGTCATATTGTTAAAGATAATGTAGACCCCTCCCCCTTAAAAAATAAAGAAGGCAAAAAAAGTTTGCTTTAATCAATATTCAGACACCATCAGTACTTTCTCTGGGGATGGATAATATTTTTCATCATAAGTCCTTTAGTATTGTCTTAGGTCATTGTATTATTGAGAACAGCTAAGTCATTCACAGCTGATCTTCTTACAATATTGTTGTTACTTTGTATATGGTACATTCCACTTTGCATCAGCTCATATAAGTCTTTCAAGGTTTTTCTGAGAGCATCCTGCTCACTATTTCTTATACCACAATAGTATTCCATTACAATCACCTCCTAGAATTCATTCAGCCATTCCCCAATTGATTGGCATCCCCTCGTTTTCTGATTTTTTGCTACCAGAAAAGAACTAATATAATGAATTTTTTCTACATATAGATCCTTTTCCTTTTTTAAAATCTCTTTTTTGGATACAGACCTAGGCTAAGTTCTTACCTGAACCTGGAAATAGGGACTCTGAATAGATAAGCATTCACCAAAATCTGCAAACCTCTCAGTGAACCCAAGCCAACTCTTGTCTGAATTTTCAGCAAACCTGGGCTGAGTTTTGAGGAATCCAAAGCAATTTTATGGTTGCAGATGGAAACCAGGCCCAACTCAGCAGTTCAAATGAACCAGAAATTTAAAGGAACTCTCTGGGGGTATGAAGCCAAGCAAAACAAAACAAAGTAATGATTCCCAGGGAATTCTGGAGAGCCCATGTGCACAGTTTGGCAGGGACCTGGCATGGATCTGTGTCCTTTTATTTCAGTTTGATAAGTAGAAAAATTAAGAGAGGTCTTCCTAGTAGGCTTTCTGTACAGTTGTAGAGGCTTTTTCTCCTATTCAAGTAAATTATTAAAGCACACACGTATCCACATGTATGACACATATAAAGCCATATTCGTAAGCATGCATGTATAAAACATATATATACTCATGTTTACAGTATGCTTATATGTGCATTATTAGAGATAATATATGCATACAGATATGTGCATACGTACAATGTACATATATGTGTATACATGTATGTATATGTATATATGTGAATATATACATGCACAGTTATATATTCACACATATAAACACAGAGTCGTTGGATAGCAAGTAGCAATTAGTCAGGCCTGAATAATTTTGGACACAGCCCTTAAGGTCTGGCTTCACTTGGGAAGTTCTGGTTGACCACCAACCCCCACATGACCTTGGTCTAATTCTTTGCATGCCTAGTGTAGCTGAACACACAGCCTTCCTGTCTAGGGAACACCTGGTCTCCAGGCTACCATAGTGTAAACACTTTTACTTTTGACTTTTGAAGTTCACTGGGGTGAGGAAGGTGGGGGTGAGGAGGTTTACAAGGGTCTCTAATCTTTTTTTTTTTTTTTTAATAGATTTCAGGAAATCTGTAAACTTGGATTGGAATAAAAAACACTGTAATTGTTATTTTCACTAACCTTTGTAAGCACATGTGTGTGTACATATACATATCCATCTATATCTATATATTATATATAGATATATACAGAGAGAGAGACTGCCAAGTTGCTACATGATATAAAAAAAAAAAAGGTTGAGAATCCCTGGCTTAAACAGTGAGTTGCTTCACTGAGTGCTTCATTTCTCACTCCTCCACACCCCACTCCCCCACCCACTCCCAAACCTCTGAATGGCATTGATCATTTTACCTTTACTGATTTAGGCTAATAATTTCAAACACACAGAAAAAAGCAGACAACTAGGACTAATTAGCAAAACCTTAATGAACCACATGGTATAGTACAAAGAAGGCCAGATTTGAAGTCCAATGAGGCCGGGGTTTGGATCCCACCTCATGTGCTCATGGATTTGATAAACATAGGGAACTTCACCTTTCACAGCCTCATTTTCTTCACCTGCAAAATGATGGGGAAAAGGCTTACCTCTCAGGATTACCGTAAGATTCATAGAAAGTGATATCTATAAAGTGCTTTGAAAACCACAAAACACTGTACAAATGCTGGCTGCTGGCATCAGTCAAATAAGGAAAAGGAAATTCCATATCAGAAGTACCTTTAAGTCAATGGTACAAACACACACACAGACCGACAGACACCCCCCCCCCACACACATTTTTTAAAATGTTGCTTTTGAAAACTGAATTCCTTGGCATGTGAAAAGGCCACAGAAATAGGGGAATTCAAGGTTGTGCACAGTGAAAAATCTACTGGAGAAGTGGTTGTTACAAGGCACATTCTACCCCTTACTAGCCCTAGTCCTGTGAGCTAATTATCAGCCCTGTGAATATGAGTGTCACACCAATTGTCCAATATGCTAATTGCTCACCTGTATGTATCCATGCACGTACATAGTACATAAACATGTAAATACACATGTATGTTTCACATACATTTTATATGACACATGACATGCACATGCATGTGTGTATTTACATGTATGCACATAAAGATGCATTCACATGCACATAAATACACATATGATATTAAATATACCACAATACATACCCATGAACTTGCATAATATGCATATGTGTGTGTGCATTGATACAGATATAAATGTAGATATAGATTAGATATAGGTATAATTATATACAAAAATTGTTTCCTTCTTTCCCCCCAATAGAATGTAATCTCATGGAAATCTAGGCCATGTCATATTTTTCTTTGCATCTGGAGTCTTTCAAATGTGCTGGATTTTTTATTTTTTTATTTTTTAAAGTTTTTTGGTTGGAAAGGGGATGGGGTGAGACTAGACCTGCAATTTCACAGATATGGGGAACTCCCTGTGAAAAAAATCTCCATAACACTGCCAATTGGTACCTTCTTTGCAACTGGGGCACTGAGAGTTCAGATGGATTTGTCCTGGATCATACACCTGGTGTGTGTCAGAGGAAGGGCTCAAACCTAGTCATCATAACTTAGAGCCTAGTTCCCTGTCCACTGAGACACACATTTATTAATAGGGAAATGATTATATGTTACAAGTTCAAGCACATCAGGAAGAATTCCTTGCCTGGCCTCCTATCAAAAAATCCTTCCATTGCGTGGGTTTAGTGATGGCTGGAATTCTAACATTCAAGTTTCAGGACTTTGTCTTATAGCCTTGTCCCTTGACAAAATGAAAATAACTCTTAAAGGAGCAATTCATTAGGTGTTATCAGTCAGTCATTTATTACTTATTATAAATGAATTTATTAGCTTTTCTCTTTAGCTTTTAATGGGATAGGAGGGGTAATGATGCTGTGAGATCACTGGAGGCTTAAAAAGGGCAGCAGAGGAGCAGTAGAACAGGAAAATGACCTAGAAATGGGAAGCTGGTAGCATTAAACCAAAGATCTTACTTGCGTGACTGTGCTATTTTTTTCTACTTCCAGAGAGGGCCTTGTTGGTTCCTTTTAGGTCTTATGAAGGCTCTTTGATAAGTTAACCTTTACAAGGACAGTAGGAACAGAGCTTTAGCCTGAGGGCTGCACTGAGAGAAGGAAAGTTGACTTTCGGATTTAGGGCATGTAGATTCCAGTACAGTAGAGTGGAGCTTTATTTATGATCTCCTTGTACAGAACAGTAGCTTTGGGGTATTTCTAGTATCTTTAAAAACTGTTGGTGTAGCTCAAAGAATAGATGTTGAGATGTTGCTTTGTTTATGTGTACCCCCATCCTGCATTTTATCCAATGGCCCTGGGGAAACTTTCTTTGATTTTTCAGAAGGATGACAGAAGTTTAAATAAATATAGTCAGATCCCAGCCAATTTGCAATTTAGTAAATCTAAGGGGATGAATTAAAAATAATAACTAGAAATTCTTTTTTTCCCTCTCTGGCACAAAGCAACCATTGATTTTTTTCCCCTCCTTCTCATAGCAATAGTTGTACAAAAAGCAGCTGAGATAAGCATAGGCTTGATTTTGTTTCTATGTTATCTGCTCTGTTCCTATTTGTCCTTGTGAGATGGAGGAGATGGGTTAAGGATGATAGAAGTAAGCAGTCCCTTTTCTTTTTTTTTCCACCATCTTCATTTTATTTTATTTTATTAATTTACTTATTTTCTTGTTTACATCATTCATTTCCATGAGATTTTGAGTTACAAATTTTCTCCCCGTCTTTCCCTTACTCAACACCTCCAAACAGCCATCCCACTGTATAACCCCTCCCCCAATCCGCTGTCTCCTATGTCCTCCCCCATCACCCCTCTGACTTTCTGGTAGGGCAGGATGTATCTCTCTACCACAGTGCCTGTGTATCTTCATTCCCAGTTGGAAGTAGTTAATAATAATAATAATAATAATAATAATAATATATTCATATATATATTTTTAACATTTGATTATAGAAATTTAAATTCTAGATTCTTTCCCTTCCTCCCTCGTCACCCACCCCACTGGAAGGACAAGCAATTAAATACAGGCTGTACATGTGTAATTATGCAAAACCTCTCCATAGTGGGCATATTGTGAGAGATTGATTATATGTTCCTCTTTCCTATCTCCTCCCCTTGTTCTATTCTCTACCCTGTCCCTGTCCCTTTACAGAAGTGTGTATTTCCATCAACCCTTCCCCCAATCCTGCCTTCACCTCTGTCATCCCACATCTCATCCCCATGCCGTCTACTCTCCTGTGTGGCAAGATACTCAGGTTAGAGTTTATGTCATTCCTTCCTTAAGCCAAGTTCAATGAGAATAAGGTTGACTTTTTCCCTTTTGCCTTCCTGTTCTTCCCCTCCATTGTAACAATTATCCTTTGCCTCTTCTATGAGATGATTAACCCCATTCTGTCTCCCTGTCTCCTCTCATTCTAATCCTCTCCCACCTCAGAATTTCCCCTTTTAGAGTATTGTCCCTTCCTATTCAATTGATCTTGTGCCCTCTATGTACTCATATCTACACATACTCAGATAAGTGTTTGTATGCATATATAAACCCTCCTATATAGACATATGTGTATGT
>CM053591.1:151737897-151775657 GCA_028646515.1 Pseudochirops corinnae | reverse complement strand
CATCATCATCATCATCATTATCACTGTCACCATCATCATCATCATCATCACCATCACCATCATCATCATCATCATCGTCATCATCATCATCACAGTCACTATCATCATCATCACCATCATCATCATCATCATCATCACTGTCACCATCATCACTAGTATCTTACCATTGGTCAGCTAGAAAGTTCTGCAGGCTCAGAGTGTCATAATTTAGGCTCTCCTTTCATCTGGGATTCCTGCTCTGGATATTCCATCATAGGCTTTAGACAGAACTGAAAGCATACTAAATCTAAGTCCTGTATCTTCTCCTTAGTCCTCTCAGGATCTAGGATGCAGAAATGAGTAGTGAATAACCAAGCTACCAGTTGCCAACTGTTCCTGTGCCCTACACAATTTAGGTCTCTCTGTCCTAAATTTGGGAGTCCTTCTTTCCCTGGTGCGCAACCGTCCCAAGTGCTGGCATGTTTCCTATAGCCACTTCTAGCTAGATTTGGTCCCCTGTGTCCGCTGACCTCTCTGTGTACCCATGCTGACCTTCCCTGGAAAAAAATAGTCACTGATTTTTTTTTTCTTGTATTTACACATCAATACAGATTCTAGTGCATTTTCTAGATCTTAGTGGAGAAGTTGTGGTGGGGAACTCTGCCATATTTTGCCTGCTACTCCATCATCTTGATTCCTGAAATGAATCATTAACAAGGCCTTATTGGAATAGTACCTACCTGTTTCTGGTCATCTTGCTCTTCATTCTAATTCCATATCTGGAGCCAACTCTATAATAGTTAGTGATAGCTAGCATTTATATTACATTTTGAAGTTTGTAAAAGTCATTACATATATTATCTCACGTGATTATTATAACAACTCTTAAAAATATTATTATCATTCCCTTTTTATAGATGAAAAAAATTGAAGTCTAAATAGGTTGTGCCTTACCTATGTAAATAAATGTCCGAAGTTGGATTTGAACTCAGGTCAATTCAGGAGTCATTTTGACTCTAAGTCCAAAAATCTATCCACTATATACCACTCTAGTTGTAGTATCTAGGGATTCCAGACTCCGGACTGCTTCTTCCTGTAAAGAATCATATCTAACAAGAAGACCAAGCCTTACCATCATCATCACCATAATCATCACCTTCACCATCATCACATTCATCATCAACATCATCAACATCATCACCATCATCACCACCATCACCGCCATCACCATGACCATCACCGTCATCACCACTATCACCATCACCATCATCACCATCATAATCACTCCATTGCATTACATTGTGCTATATCATATCACCATTTCACACAAATTATGTGTTAAAAAGTATCATATATAATATCATGCTCTTATGCAGTCATATCATGTTATTTTATATAGTATCACATTGTTCTGTGTTGTATCATGTCATGTCATGTTACTCCATGACATACATCATATAAAATTATAGCAAAATGTAATAGAATAACATGTTCATAATTATATTAATTATAACATAAAATATTGATGCTGGCAATAATCATAATTATAATTATCATATAGGAGGCAGAACTAGATCCTCCAAAGGAACTAAGAGCAATGGGAGTGATCCACACAGAGGCAGATTTCAGTTCTATGGAAGAAAATTCTTCATTGTAATGAGAGCTGTCCTAAAGTGAAATAGGCTGCTTTGATAAGTAGTTCTTCTCTCCCTTCAGAGGTCTTGAAGGATAGAATGTATGACCACTTCATATGCTAGTAATAGAATCATACATGTGAAGCCATACAAGAACCTCAGAGGTCGTCTAGTCAATTCTAGTTTTAAAGATAAGGAAATAGAGTACCAGAAAGGTTGGTCACTTTCCCAAGGTCCCACAATGACTATGTGTCTGAGGAAGAGTTTGAACTCAGGTTTCTTAACTCCAGTGTTCCATGATGCCCCTTGATGTCAGAATTCTCCAAAAGACCTTTGTTCTAGTGACATTAAACTTAAGCAGGATCAGGGTCCCTCTTAATCTCAAATTCTGTGATACTATGAAATCAATAGACTTACTTTCTCTCTGTCCTTTGTTAATATTGTGCTGATCAGTTCCCAAGGTGAGCCCACCTCCTCTGTGTTTTGCTTGCCTCAGTACATTAACATTAATTTTCTGCTCAGCACTTTTTTCTTGCTGAGAGTGGTATCCTTCCCTGCTTTGTTTTGCTCAGTTTCCCCCCTTGTCGTCAACATTGTTGTCACTGATGGAATATTGATGAAAAAAAATTTTTTTATTTGACTTTCAAAACTTATTAGACCTTGGAAATCACTCACTCAAAAATATACTCAAACAGGATAACATATACAAAAAGTAATCATTTACCCTCTGCTTCAAGCCCTCCAGTGAAGAAGGATCTACATGCCCATCTCTGTGATAGCCCATTATACAGCTTTCATTGTTTAAAGAATTTTTGCTTTTTTAGAATGCAAAGCTGTTTGTTAGTTTGTTTATATTGGTGGAACAGACGGGATTATTAGAAGATTAGTTACTGTTCACAGGTCTTCAAATCCTACAAACCATAAACATTCTGAAAGTGGTAGCTTTGTATAAAATTATTAATAAAATTCCTGCCATATGTAGAAAGCTATGCTACATGAGATAAAAGTTCAGGTCAGATCCCAAAAATTAGTCCCTTCTATCTACAATCGTAATCTCTGTAATCCAATGTCACCTGCATTTCTTGGGCTCCTTTTCTCTTACAGAAAACCTTTCTTCTTACATCACCATCGTATCCCACCTATTTTTCCCTCTTCAACTCCCCCACCCCAAATCAATTTCCATATGACAAATCGTGTTTTTTGGAGGGAGAAAAAAAGTCATCAAAAATTTTAATATATTGAAAAAGTTCAAAAAGGTGCCAGGAAAAAGACCCCTTCAACATTGACTGATGCCATTTGTGTTGCTTTTCCCACTTATTAGGGTAGGAAGTGACACCTCAGGTTTGTTTTGATTTGCAGTTCTCTTATTATTAGTGATTTAGAGCACTTTTTTGTGGTTGTGAATACTTTGTAATTCTTCAAAGAAGTATTTGTTCACAATCATTGGACATTTTTCTTCTGTGGAATGGTTGTCATATACATGTGTCTGTGTGTTGTTTATATATCTGGGATACAAAACATTTATTAGGAGAAATTGAATAGAAAGATTTTGACCCCATTCAACCAATTTCCTTCTTATTCTAGAAGCATTATGTTGTCTGTACAGAAACTTGTTTCAAGCAATAAAAGTGTGTTTATCTTTTTTATTTACCTTTATCTCTTGTTTGGCTCAGAATACATGTTACTTATTAGCCATGTGACCTTGGGCAAGTCACAACCCCAATTGCCCTAATTTCCCCACTCCAAAAAGCAAAAAAAACAAAAAAAAACAAAAAAAAAAGAACACACATGTTACCTATAGAGAGGTATAGTATCTGCTTTTGCTTCTAAATTTTAAAATAAAGTAATCTTTAATATTAAGGTCACATATGCATTTAGAATATGTTGTGGAATATGATATAAGGTGTTGGTCTAAGCCTAATCTCTGCCAGACTACTTTTCAATTTTCCCAGCAGTTTTTTTTTTCTTTCCAAATCAAATATAGAATTCTTTCCTAGGTAACTTATGTTTCTCACTTTATCAACACTAGATTGTTGAGTTCTATTGTTTCTGAATTTCTTTTACTAGTTGGTTCCATTGATCTATCTCTCTCTATTCTTTAACCAATGCCAGATGATTTTGATGACTGTTACTTTATAATATAGTTTAAGGTCTGGAAATGCTATTGCCTCTTTTTCCTTACTTCTTTTCATCATTTCCCTTGATGTTTTAGATCTTTAATTTTTCCAAATGAACTTTGTTATTACTTTATCAATATCTGTAAAGCATCACATTGGCAATTTGACTCATATAGCATTAAAAGCACAAATTAGTTTTGATAGTAGTATTGTCATTTTGATTATATTAGCAAGGCCTAACCATAAGCCCTCTAAATACTCCTCCAGCTACTTAAGTTGGTTTTTATTTGGGGTTTTTATTTTAATTTCCTTAAGAAGTACTTTGTAATTGAATGTATACAAGTCTTTTATGTGCTTGGGGACGTTGATACCCATATTATACATACATACATACATACATGCCCATTATATATACATACATACACTGTTTGAATGGTATTTCACTTTCCATTATTGCTTCTTGTTTTTTTTTTTATTACTATCGTATAGAAATTCTATCCATTTTTGAGAATTTATTTTATAGCCTGCAACTTCGCTGAAGCTATTTATCATCTCAATGAGCATCTTTGCTGATTCCCTGGGGTTTTCCAAGTAAACCACCGTATCAGTAAACAGTAATAGCCTTATTTACTCTTTGTCTTTCTTTATTCCTTCAATGCCTTTCTCCTGTCTTGCTATTATTAGCATTTCCAGAAGTATTTTAAATAATAGTAGGGTAAGTGAGCATGCTTGCTTCACTCTTGTGTTTATTACAAAAAAAAAATTGAATGTATCCCCATTGTATGTAATTCTTGCTTTTGGCTTTAGATTGATGCTTTTTTATGATATTAAAAAAGGTTCCTCTACATACAAATTGTAGGGTTTCTGGAATAAAAGAGTATTGTACTTTGCCAAAGATATTTTTATCTCTTGAGATGATAATATAGTTTTAGATACTTTAGCTTTTAATATGATGATGTTGATTGCTTTGCTAATGTTGAATGATCCTTGAAATACTGGTATATATCCCTTTTGATCATAAGGAATGATTTGTTGAATAAATTACTGCAGTTTGTTTGATGGAATTTTGTTTAAAGTTTTTGATTTTATGTCATCGAAGATATTGGCCTACTGTTTTTTGTCCATGTCCATCTTTATCTGGTTAGAATATTAGAACAATATTTGTCTATAACAGGATCCTTGTCGAACTCTTTTTTTCTCAGTTTTTGAGAATAATTTGTGAAAAGTAGCTAAAACTGTTTTTTAAAAGAAGTTAGAAAGAATTATTTTGTGAATCCTTTAGGTCCAGGACTTTTGCTTGGTTTAATTTTTTCTCTTTGAAACTTCTTTTATAGTGGAATCTATTTCTCTTTCTAAGATCAAGTTATCTAAGATTTCTATCTGGTTTTCTAACACATTAGGTATTTTATATTTTGAAGGTATTCCTCTATTTCTTTTGTGTTTACAATTTTATTGTCATTCGATGTATGGATATATTCTGATGATTTTTTTTATTTTCTCTATTTTCTTTTTCTGTGATTTCACCTTGATCATTTGCTATTTTATTGAATTTCTTTCTCAGCTCACTTTTAAAAATCAGATCAACTAAGGGTTTATCAAGTTGATTAGTAAAAATAAGCTTGTAGTTTTATTTATAATGTCTATTGTTTTGTTTTCAACTTATATATTTCTCCACTAATTTTCAATATCTCCTCTTTCTTGCTTTAGGCTTGCTCACTTATTTCCTAATTTTTTAAATAAGTATTCTGTTAATTCCCCTTTTCTTGTTTATTTTGTTGATGAATGTTTGTCAGGATGTGATTTTTCACCTTTGAGGATTGCTTTACTTGTGTTCCAGTAATTTCAATATGTTGTTTCATCATTATCATTTTCTTTTACATAATTATTAATTGTTATTATGATTTCTTCTTTGGTCCATTCATTATCCAAAATTTCATTGGTAAGTCTCTATTTGGGTCCATATCCTTTGTTTGTGGTCCCTTAACCAATTCGTATTTTTATTGCATTAAGACCTTTAAAAGATGTATTGACTCTTTCCACATTTTTATATTTGTTTAAAATATCTCTATGCTTTACTGCATAGTCATATTTTTAAACTTCCTATATGATGCAGAGAAATATATAAGTTATTTTGCTCTCCAATTTAGAAGATGCTCTATGGCTTTTAACTGTAGTTTCCCCAGCATCTTGTTTACTTATATATTTTCCGTTTTATTTTTCTTTCTCTTAGAGTTATCCGAAACTGAAAAAGGAAAATTGAAGTTTCTTGTCACTATTATGTTACTGCCTACGCTTCTTCAAGTTCAGATACAATTCCCTTATGAATTTGGTTGCTAAAGTTTTTATAGTTTATACGATTATAACTGATACTGGTTTGTTGTGTACAGTTCCTTTTGGCATAATGTTGTTTCCTTGTTTGTCCCATCTTTTGTTTTTTTTTTAATTCTTGCTTTTGTTTTGACAGCAAAATAGCAACTACTGATTTTTTTTAAAAAATCACTTGATGCATTGTAAAAAGAAAATTTCTATCCTCTCAGTTTTATGTTGTATATGTCTTGGCTTTTTAAATGGGATTCTTCTAAGCAGCAGGTATAAGGTTTCATTTTCTTTTTCAATCTCACTCTTTTTTCTTGTTATTGTATTGGATTGTTTGACCCATTCACATTTAAAGTTAGGAGTTAAATTAATATTTACTGCAACTGTCTTTAATTTTTTTTTCAAATTATGGCATTTTTGTTCTCATTTCTGCTGCAAACAGAATTATGTTCCTTCAATTACTTTAATCTTTTTTTTTTTAATAGCTCTGTTCCCAACAGCTTTCTTCCCCTCAACCTGCTCCCATTTTCTTATTTGTGACTTCTTTCCCTTTGGGATTTTATGTGTTTGTCTCTCTTGTCTTTATCTGGTTATATATTTTCCCCCTCTATCCCCCTCTCAAATATTCAAGTAGGTGCCCACCCCTCTTGCCTCCCCTCCCTCCCCCTTAACTCTGCAGGGTGTTTCCAGGTTCTGTGATTTTTTTTTCTTTTTATTTCATTTTTGTACACCTTTCCAAAAAAGGAATTTTCTCATTCTCTTCATTATGCAACTTTTGTTCTATTTACTCTAGAACCACATTCTCTCATTCATAAGCCCTATAATCATCTGGCCTCTGTCTTTTCTCCATATTCTTTATACAATTAAAGTTTCCAAAGTATCAATTCTAGACTCTGCTACCTAGGTTATTTTTACTCACTGCCCTTGTAGGCTTTAAAGAATGAATTCCTCTTTTCCATTGCACCTAACTCTTAAGGACAATTCCAATTATTGCAAATTCCAGAGGGGACTTTGTCCCATAAGAGTTCTACCTTCCCTCCCCACCACTGATCTATACTTTTGCTTTTTGACCTTTTTTTCCCACTACATTTTCCTGGAAATTTATCCCCCAGGGATTACAACTTCCTGCCTCCTGGTACAAATAGATTTTTTAAGGTCTAAAACCCTCTCATCTCCTCCAATATAAGAGCACCACCTCCTTTCAGTCATAGGATCATTCATCAGTGAAATAACCTCTCTCCCTTCCAAACTAAGGCTTCTTTCTCCTCCCTCCTCACCTGAGCCCTTCAGTCAGTCCCCTACACCTCATTCATTCCCTTGTAGGATTTTCTCTTTCTGAGACAACAGCAGTCACCTTTTCCTCATCCTTAGCCCATGATTTGATTCTGGAGAAACATTCACTCCTCTGTCCTCCTGTTATCTTCTCATCCCCTTTCATGTACCCTCCCATATTGTAATGTAGTCACATAAAAGAAGCATTCATCTATAGGCAGGGTGTTTCCAGATTCTGTCCATAATGTCCTCAATCTATCTTTCATTGATACTTCTCCCATATTTCTGCTTTTACTTTGTCTTCTTATGTACATTTAGAAAGATGTCTCTTACTGGTCTTTCTGTTGCATTTTTGTTGATGTTTACATCTATTCCCTCACCTTGGACTTCTTTTTTTTTATTATTGATTTTACATCAATTATCCTGTATGGTTAAGCACAGATTTTCAGGATAAGTCATCCTAGGCTTCATCCTGAGCTCCACAGCTCTTTGGAACACATTATTTTATTCGTTTCTTCTTTTTCCAGTGATCATGGAATAATCTTGCATGAGTTGAGTATCCTCTCCTATATCTTCTCCTGATGACTTGCAGAGCTTGTTTTCTAATTCATTATAATAACTATGTGCCTTGGAGTTTGCAGTCTTGTTTTTTATTGTTGTTGTTGTTTTTCCTGTTTTTCCCCTGAATGCAATTTTTGCATTCTTTCACTTGGAATTTCCTTTTCTATGTTCAAAAGTTGTGGGTAGTTCTATTATTTCCTTCAGTATAGATTTAAAGTTTTCCTGTCATGATATTTCAGTAGATAGATGATTCTTAAGTTGTCTCTATGCATCTTGTCTTCAAGATTCATGTTTGTTTGCATCATAAGCATATTTTCTTTTAGCATTTTTTTCTTTTTTTCTTTTGTTCTTCTAAGTTTTCATTCACTTCTGTGTATATTCATTTCCAATCTATTGTTCTATCTTTTGCTACTTTGGAGCAACTCACCATTACAGATTCAAGTTTTTTTTAAATTTTTTCCCCATTCTGCTCATTATTTTTGTCTGCTTTCATAGTTCTCATTTCTCTTTGGAACCAGTCAGGAACAGCATGTTGTGCTTCTCTCCAGATCTCATAGGGTCCTCTGACTCATCAGTTATTGAATAATTTTCCTTCACTTCAAAATATTTATTTTTAGGTGCTCAAATTAATTTATGAAATCTAGAGACCACATTTCCTTTTACTGTTACTGTTTTTGTTTTTCCTGTTCACTTATCTGTTTATGTTCAAGGTATTTGACATTTCTTTTTCCTGAAATATTATGTATTGTCATTCTCTCTCTCTCTCTCTTTCCCCTCCTCCTGCCCTCCTTTTTTCCACTTATCACTAATTTCCTGATTCCATCCCCTATATGTTTTCCTTTGGTACTGGATCTCCTCCCAGAGTGGGTAATTCACAGTTCACAAGCCTGGGTCCCTGACTCAATTGACTTTTGGGTGGATAAAACTGACCCTAGTTAGGTGCTGAACTACCTCCCTCAATCTTGGTAGAGTTAGTGCTGCATAGCTCCTCATATATGTGTTCTGACATGCCTCACTCCTTCTGTTCCTTAACTCTCTGGCTCTGCACCAGAAGTTCAGAGCTTTGTATCTCTAGTGCTTCCAGATTTCTAACCCTGGCAGGCTTTTGTTCCTGAAGGGTTGTAGTCATCCAGGTCACAGAAAATTAGGTGAGATTATTAACTTTACAAAATAAAATCATCACTTAAAAAAAAAAAAGTTCCATGTTCCTGCAAATAGAAAGTCCTCTCTATGCATTTAAACCATATTTTGATATGTACATTTTTCAGTCATTTTTCTGATATGTGTAACTCTCCATGACCCCATTTGGGTTTTTTTGGAAAAGATACTGATGCAGTTTGCCATTTCCTTCTCCAGCTCATTTTGCAGATGGAGAAACTGAGGCAAACAGGGTTAAATGACTTGCCCAGGGTCGCACAGCTAGTAAGTGTCTGAAGCTGGTCTTTCTGTCTCCAGGCTAGGTGCTCTATCCACTGGAGTATCTAGCTGCTCTCCTCATTAATGCCCTTTTTGTCCAGCTTGAATGCATCTGACACTGCTAAAAACATCAAGCTAAAAAGCATGGCAGCAGAAGTCATAGCAGGACTCTCTCAAGTTCTCTCTGAAAAACTTTGGAATCACTTGGGAGATATTGGTGCCACTGGCACAGGACCACCCAGCATGGCGTGCCCAAATTGCAGTAGCTCAAAAGAAAAACGAGATGCATAAATTTAGAGACATCTCCACTACAAATGTTCATATGGACTACTGGGCCAGACACACTGTACCTTGAAGCCAACATAGCGATGTCATTTTGGTCCTCTTTGTGAATGAAGGACCAACCAAACATCACAAAATTTGAGAACTGGAGGGGATCTTGGAGATAATTTGGTCTTGTCATCTTTTTTTATGGATCAGGGAAACTAACTTTTTCAAAGTTATATAGTTATTAAAATGGCCTTCACAAGTCCCGTTTCACTCTAGGTCTAGTAACTAGATCTATTTGCTCACCACTTCTTCCGTTTCTTCTCCAAACTATGGCTCCAATCCCGGTTTCTCAGTGGCTTAGTTTTCTATTCTGTTCCATTTTCCTTCAGTGTCTGGCTCTCCAGGACGTGCTTTTGGGTCCTCTCTGATTCCATGTGTCAGTTTAAATGTTGTATTGATTTTTGACAATTATTTGATCCCATCCTATTTAGATAAAAAATAACTCAGATATTGCACTCTGTTTAGACTTTGAATGAGTTCATGGGTCCTTTCCATTTATTAGAATCACCTTATTTTACTTCTTGAAGAATTCATTGACTACAACTCCACCTCCATCCTGTCCAATATATCCCCAAGAAATTAAGCATCTGGTCACACTTCCATATTTGACTTGCAGCCCTCATTTAACCTTGCTGGTCTGCCTGATGCACTGGTTTTGGTCTTCCCTTGTGTATCACTACCACGGAAATTCTATTTGCAGCAGCCAATTAATAATAAAACTAAGACTATCCAGATGAACTGGCTACTAGTTCAACACTCTTTGAATGCATTAGACATAGCTGCTTCCTATGAAAGGTGAAAAGACTTGAGGTTATTCAATCTGGAGAGAAGGAAGAAATGCATTTAAATAAATGTGTATTTCTCAGTCTATTCAGAGTTCTTCTATAGGGTAGGTAGCCAGCTGTTTTTCATCTTCACTGAACAAGGAAGCAGAGGAAATGGGCTTAGGCTGCAACATGAGGGATTTAGATTAGATATAAGAATTTTCTGACAGTGAAGGTTATTAAACTTGGGAATAGGTCATTGGGATTGGGGGGATGGGTTGAGTTGTAAATTCTCCATTTCTATATATTTTTTTTTTTAATGAAATTCATCTGCCTGGTCTAATTTTTTGTCATTTTCCTCAAGGCAAGAGGCAAATTAGATAAGCAATATTATACCATCTAATTCTATGATTCTTGAGAAAACTAAAAGAACACATAATGTTAGAGAAAGGAGTCATATTATTTATATATTTGAATATACCACAAAAGTTATTGTCTGTTATTCTGGAAATTAGCTTTGAGACTATAATTCTGAGTACTTCATTCATAAAACTAAATAATATTATCATATCACCATCCCCATTCATCTGCCCATTAAGTGAATATATTAATAAACCATCTTGCGTGGTACTTTAAAAACTGGGCAATATGCTGAGATAAATAAGACCTGATCATAGACTTTGAAATAAACTCCTGAAAAAAAGTTTAAATTGAAAAGACTGGAGAAAGGTTATATCTACTCCCACTCCCAATCTTCCTCTACCCATAGGATTATCAGTTTGGGGAGAAAAAAAATGACTTCTTAGCAGGTAGCCATTTTAGTTACTAGTTATACAACTATGGTTTGACAGAACTAATCAAACTAAGGTCCTTTAGATTCGTGACCAATTTAATGTCCCTATAAATACACAAACCTTATTTTCAGAGATTTGGCTTCGTCACAGACTCCAGATTAGCGCGTACTAGCCTTTCCACCACGAGCTGCCTTTCTCTTTTATCCTCTAATTGTCTGTGTTCCCTCTTGACCCTAGGTCTTCCTTATATCAGCCCCTTCTTGCTTACATAAGGGAAGAACCTCTGAATTCAAGTCAAAATTGTATTACCTGGCAACGCAAGGGACACTTATCTTCTGGATGTCATGCTCATACATTGCTAGTCTTCTTTATCTTTTTACTCTCCCAGAATGTAGCTAAGATCAGCTCCTCTTGAATTTTATTAGCCTGTTATTCTTTTTTTGTTTTTTTGGTGGGGGAGGGGTTTACATATCCATTTGGAGTCAATCGGGGTTTACGGTATAACATATGAGTTTAATCTAATTTGTGCCAAATTTCTATTCAGATTTCTAAGTTATTCTTGGTAAATAAAGAGCAATCATCTCAATAGTTTAGGTACTCAACTTAATTGGATGCAAGTCTACTACATTTATTTGATTTCTGGTCTTTTTATCCATTATGGCACTTAATTCTTTTTCTATTGTGTGACTAGAACAGTTATTTTGTAATACGGTTTGAAATTATTCTTATATTTTCCATTTGCCCATGAAATTCTTGACATTTTATTTCTCCAGATAAATTAAAAATTATTTTCTCAAATTCTACCAAGTAAAACCTTGGTAATTTGATTAGAATGACATTAAATGCATAAATGAGGTTAGATAGTATTATACATTGGTGTGAGTGGACTACAAGAAATGAATATCTATCCAGTTATTTGTCTTACTTTATTGCTTTTATCCCCCTTTATTTTTGTTAAAGAATATTTTGTAGTTATATTCTTCAATGTCCTGAGATGGTTTTAGTAGTTTAAATCACAGATACTTTATTCATTTTTATTATGTTGAAGATAATTTAATTCTCTCCCTTGTTCTGCTATTTGATTAAAAGTATACACAAAGGCCAATGGTTTTCATAGGTTTGTTTTATACCTATATGTTTTACTGAAATTACTGCTTCCATGGATGGTTTTTATTCAGTTGGGAAATTTCTAAGTAAATTATCATGCTACCTGAAAATACAGACTTTTTTTTTTTCCCTTTCCTCTTTATGCTTTTTTTCTCTTCCACCATAGAACTGGTGGATCTAGAATTTTATTAAATAATAGTGGCCACAACTGAAATTTATACTTTATCCATGACCTTATTGTAAAAATTTCTATTGTTTCTTAAATAAAAATAATTCTATCTTTTTGTTTTAAATAGAAATAACATTATTTTAAGGAAATATCTCTTTTTATCCATTTTTCAGGCTTTTATTTCTATATCTATTAGGAGGATTGTATATAATTATGTAGCATTTCAGGTATTTTAGTTGCATTCTCAATTTGCTGTTCTCTTCTATTCCTATTTTCTTGATTTATTTTTTTTTTAGAAATATCAAAGTTTTTCAAAAGAATCGCTTTGACTTCATCACATCATTTGGTTTTTTGATACCATTTTAATTTTTATCTTTGAGTCCATTTTTTTTTTCTCAAGACCTCTAATTTGACTTCTTTTCTTTCATTTCATTTAGCAGGTCTTCCATCCACCACCCTTGGAGTCTTTATGGCCCATTTATCTTCTTTCCAACATTTTACTAAAAAGCAATGCCAAGGAATCCCCTTCGGAAGTCTTATGTGTCTCTCTTCTTAACCATCTATATCTATACCTATATTTGTATCTGTATCTATATCTATATCTATATCTATATCTATATCTATGTCTATCTATACATACATATATGTACACATACATGTATTTGTATATATTTATATATCCATATATGCAAAAATATACATGCATACAAATGCACATATGCACGCATACACAAACATCAGTAGACATACTTACATGTGCTGATTATTTTCTTGACTTTATAAATGGTGAAGTTACTATCAAGCTATGCCTTATTGCAGGGTCTACATAAGACTGGAAAGTCACTATGAGCCTTGCAGGGGTCTTAGTTCTTGGCCTGAAGGAAGGGAGTTGTATAGCAAGATTAACAATTAGTTGGGAATATTAGTGTAGATATAGGAATATGCTTTTGAATATGCATTCCCACTTTGTGTGGGCACTACAATTCAGATGGTGATGGCTACTGAGTAAGCACAGTAGAGTGGTTGTTGGACCAGGCACCAGATTTAATTAGAGGGATGCTGTCCTTGATTAGCATCATGCAATGAGAAATGTTTGGTTACTATCTCTCCACACAGTCCCTGATTCAGAGCAATAACCTTAATGAGCCAGTAGGTTTTTCTCCTGACTTGCCCACATTTCCGACCCTGATTCACTCGACTAAGAACACTTAGGTGCTCCGCTGTGTTTCCTTCTTTACCCCTTCTGCAAGTTTTCTTAGCTGTAAGTCTTTCCATTTATCTCATTTGATTGTTGTTCTTTTGATTCATCTCACCCCAGATTGTTATTGTTCTTGAGGGGTTTTTAGAAGAATCTGGTTTTACTTGAAACTATTCATGTTGGCATTTTTACTAGTAGTTTTTCCACTATCTTTCCATTAAATATTATGTCACTTACCAGAAAGATCCATTTGTAGATGTTAGATTAGCCATTTATAGAAAGAATCAAAATCCTATAATTGCCTGAATGGTGAGAGCCATTTTTAAAAGAAACAGTCAGATGTCCTGTAAGGGAGCATGACTTTAGTCACTAGGGGAATTGCAATTTCCTGTGCTTCTGTTTAGCACTTTCTTAGTTAGAAATGGAGTTTTGTTGGATAACAAGCCTGTTTTAAAACTTGAAGTTTAAATAAAGTTAGTTGAATTATTTGATGACAAAATTTCCTGCTGTCAAATATAATAGAGAATTTTTGATAGAAGAGTGGACAGAAATATCTTTGATATGTCTCTTATCCTTAATAAACATATTCTGAGGCTGCCACCAGTAGCTGTCAGAACTGAAGGCTCTGGGTGTTGACACATCAAGTAGTGATGTTGACCTACATAAAAGAACTCTTCCTTCAAACACTTTCCAAAGGAATGCTTTCTGAAAGGAGTCAAGTGAGAGGACAGGAGCAGAAAAGTAGGCCAAAGATTGGAGGCAGCCCACTGCAGAGGAGAAAGAGTCAAGGAGCCAGGAGACCCAGATCTCATTCTACCTTTACCACCAATTAACTGCCTGACATTCAGTAAGTCACTGTCATTTTCTAGACCTTGTGTGGGTTTTTGTTTTGTTTATAGAATTCAGACTTTAGCTTAGATAACACTTTGGCTTTTCCAAATGTAGAATTTTATGATTCAATTTGCTCCCCAAAATCTTCAATGTAGACATATAGTAATAACAGAACTCATTTGTGAAAAGTGTAGCAGGAAGTAAGCCACAAAATGTGTTCCCCATTGGTCTAATTGTCATATTTCTAAATCTTTAAAGAACTGAAGATGAATATTAAATTTAAAAGCTTTTCATACATTCCTTTGTCAATCACCTCGGCTGCACATCTCACCTAGTCATCTACCCAGGTCATCTTCTTGCCACCAGCTCTGCTACTGAAGTTTCTGGCTTCCACTTCCAGAGATCCTTCCTGTAAGGCATGAAATCTATTCATTCTCAGAACTTTCACCCAATTCTGAGCCGTCCTGATTGCTCAGTAAGCATAAATTCAGGTCGCCCACTATAGGTACTCAGACCCAAACCATAGCATCCAAACAACTCCTATCCCACTCCACATTCTATCCCCCTCACCTTATCTCCTTGTAATCTACCCTGTTGCACACATTGCCCCATCTCTTACTCTGGAAACCCTAATCAAACATAACCTATCACTTTTGGAAAGACGATGTCAATTTAATTCGTTGTGGTCTTATATATCATACTCATCCATTCCCAGAACATCCTTCTCTTGTGCTTGCGCACACATACACACACACACACACACACACTCATACACACTCACACACACACACACACATACACACACACACATATACACTTCTCCTTATTTGCATATATTCCTTGAGATCAGAGATTTTCTCCTTTATTTGTATCTTGAGCACATAACGCTATACTTGGTGCATTCCCAAGTGTTTCACAAACATTTTTCATTCATTCTTTCATTCATATACTCATTTACTCTTACTCTCCTTGAAGAACTGTGAAAAAAAAAGCAATATGAAATAGATTTACTATGATGGAGAGGAAAAAAACCCTGAAAATTTAGAGTATTGAATAATCCTGATAGGACACTGCAGTGGAGACCTTAGACACTCAGAACCAGTGGGAGAATCTTAGAAGCCTATGGAAAGAACACAGAAATAAAAAATAAAAGTGCAGAGTCAGGTAGAAATAAACCATGGTCAAGTTGGATAGGAATTAGGTAATCTGGCTCTTAGTTCTTTCTTCTGTGAGAAGCTGTGTCACCTTGAATGAGTGCGTTTTCTGATCTGTGAGATAATTATCTCATCAGTAAAATAAGGGGATTGGGTTAAATGCTCTTTAATGTTCCTTTCCATTCTGAAATTCTGTGAATTTGTTTTATTTAGGATTAGACTTGGTAACAGAACCAATGGAAAAAGCCGCATGTAATCAATTATATGGAACACTTTCATATAGGACAACATAGTAATCTATGGTATTTCGATGGGTGTTTCTATTTGGGTGGCATTGCTGTATTTTTTGTTTGTTTTTTGCTGTTGCTCTTTTCCCCCTGAGGGTACTTTATACTTCTAGAATATGCCACTTTTTCATAACTATGCAACTTATTTTTGTATTCTTATTTGACTGTTTCTGGCAAATTTGTTGTTTTTTAGCCATCTTCAGTAACATCTGACTTCTCATAAACACTTCTGAGGTTTTCTTGGCAAAGATAGTGAGATGGTTTATCATTCCCTTCTCCAGATCATTTTACAGATGAGAAAATTGAGTCACATAGATTTAAATAAATTGCCCAGGGTCACCCAGCTAGTAAATGTCTGAAGCCAAATTTGAACACACATCTCTCTGACTCCAGACCCAGCACTCTATTTACTGAGTCACCTAGCTGTCCTTTCTGGAAAATATATGCATGTAAATTACAGAATAAAGGAAATTCAAATGCATTTCTAAGAATATCTAAAGTTCATAGTGTCATGGATTGTGCCAAATCATGTGAAAATCAGGTCATTCATTGGGAGAGATATTATATATTCTATAGCTGGTTAATTAGTTTGAGAAAAAAAAAGTTACTAGTAGTTGAGGGGGATCTCAGGAAAAGCTGCTACTAAAAGGTAATGCTTGAGATGAGTCTAGAAGGAAAGCATTGGTTCCAAGATGTGGAGGAGAGGAGGGAGACATTCTATGCATAGAACAAAGGCAGTTGGGTGACACAATAGATAGTTTATTTTATCCAACTGTGTCCTAGTTCACAGAACTTCAAATATGAAATCTGAAAAGAATTTGAATAGAAATAAGGATAGTAATCTGTCTAGATAATTTCTATTTGAACTCCATCATAAAAGATCAGGATGATGATGGTGGTAGTGGTGGTAATAATAATTAGGGAAAGGCAGACTAGGATTTAGAAGATGCAGATTCCATTATTAACTCTGTTACCAACTCTGTGAATTCTGGAAAGTCACTTTCTGTCTCTGGAACTCATTTCTCTCTCTCAGTCTCTCTCTCTGCCTCTGCCTCTCTGTCTCTGTCTGTCTGTCTGCCTCTCTCTCTCTCTCTTTCTGTCTCTCTCTTATAGTAGGTTAAACTAACTGATCACTAAGATGCTTTCTAGCTCAGAAATGCTAGGGTTCAATGAATTCTACTTACATATGTGTGTGTGTATGTGTGCGCATTTGTGAAAGATAACAGGTAATTGGCCCCATATAAACAGCCTTCTCACATACTCAGGTTTATTCTGGAGATGACTCAGGCTTTTCTAATCCATTTTCAACAATTGTGATTCCTATATCCTTTTATTTGTCATTTTATTTTATTTTATCCATGTCAGTGGACCTGCTAGAGTTTCTTTTTCATACCCCTCTTATAATCAACATAGTCCTACAGTCAATGGATATTGTGGGAATGACCTCATTGTTCTTATGTGCTATAAAAAGAACTGGAAGATCTATTCTCCAGTGCCTCCTTCCCCACACCATGTTTGTTGAGAATGGGCAGGCACCTACACTCACAGACAAGGACCAAAGCTGAGATCTTGCCCAGCATGCCTGGTGACAATAACCAACAGTGTTTACTTTATAGATGTGTATGCCACAGGGGGATATCACTGTTAAAAGCATTACATACAAGGATTTTTTTTTGCTTTATAGGTGAGAAGATCTACATCTGTTATAGAAAAGTAAATGAAAACCCCTGAGCTGCTCTTAATTCTGCTGCCTCATAACCACGACACTTCTTCATCCCATTTTCCAGGTGAAATGATGATGTGTTGGAAAACATTAAGGGGAAGGCAGTCTAATGGAATTTCAAGTCAATTGCTTATTACTTTTTATTTATATCAAACACAGTAAAGTGAGTCTCAAAATCAATCACTCTGAATTCCTACTGCATAAGACTCAGAGAATGGATAGGTTGCAAACTGCACTAGTGGAGGCCTGGTAAGATTACAGTTCCATTGAAGTCTCTGAATGAGGTAGTTATAGATGAATGTATTTATAACCAAACTCTTCATTGCCATTCACAAGGGCCCTGTCTGTAAAGCTATATGTATTATGTAAACCCAAATTCTCTCTCTATTCATTTGTCCATATAACAAATATGAACACAAAGTAGAAAAGGTTTAGATTCAAAGAATGACAGAGGTCACTTTAGGAAATAAAACCCAATGCAATTTACAAAGAAACTACAAGACACTTGTTCCTTCCTTCCTTCCTTCCTTCCTTCCTTCCTTCCTTCCTTCCTTCCTTCCTTCCTTCTTTCCTTCCTTCCTTTCCCTACTTCTTTCTAGTTGAACTGATAGCAACCTGGAGGAGCCCAGATTCTTTCCTGGTGTCCACACAAAATGTCCATCATGACTTTATGTTCTAAGCCCCTAGGAATCTTGGTCACTACCCTACACTTTCCCCATTGTTCAAATGTTTCAATAAGATCAAAGATACAGAGCTTAAAGTAACCAGGGGAGAAACTCAGGGTGGGTGGGGTACAATATGGAGAACCATCTGCCTTAGGCAAATAAAAGAACTCAGAAAGGGTTCTTGATCCATTTCCAAGAATGTTTATGGTCTCTATGGCTTACTGTCACTCAGTATATTCTCCTCTTGTATTTCCTTATATGGTCGTAATTTCCTTAAAGAAAAAGACTACTCATATTGTCTGTATCCCTGAACCTAGTCCAGTGGCTTGAATAAAATAGGAACCCAATCAATAAATGTTAAAAGATTAGGAGGAAGAAGAAGAAGAAGAAAAAGAAAGAAAAGGCACAGTATTTTTCCAGCCCTTCTCCTTCTAATATATCAAATGAAATGGAACTTCAGATCCCCTGGGACCTCTAGATTCTACAAAAGATTGCTATGGTGGGGCCTACATAATAGCAAATCCCAGACAAAAAGCTACCTCTGAGGATCATACATGTGTGAAATACTGCATCCTTACACTTTCTTTACAATCGAGATTCCTTACTCCACTCCCTCCCACACCCAAAAATGTATTTGATGGGAGATACAACCCCACTATCAAGGGGGTAGTAAGGATACACAGATTAGAGGGAGTTTTCAGTTTCCCTTCTCTTTAAAACACACACACACACACACACACACACACACACTCACATACACAAAACAAAAAGAAAAAAACACAACTTTTGGACTGAGTACAAAGACCTTGGTTAGAATCCCAATTCTACTATTATTTGGCTTTGGGTAAGAGTCTCTATTTCAATGACCCTGAGTTTCCTCATCTAACATGGAAATATTAATGTTATTTAACAAGAAGGAATTTCTACTTTGGCATCATTGGAGTAGAAGGATCTGCTTGAAGAGTTGTATCTATTGGCCAGATCAGGGCAAAACTTCCAAATATCTCTCCTAATACCTATATCTTTCAGGGAGGACTGTGGATAGCCTGGATAAATGTGAGCCATACTATGCAGAAAAACAGAAATAATTTATTTTGATAAAAGTTCACTCAGGAAAAGGTGTGAATGGCTTGTGAATTGTCCTGATAGAAAGGACATTTCCAAATCCGTGTGATCATAGATCTATTACACTGTTAAAATTTAAAAATACATATTTCAATTCGCAAACCAAGGCTTAACTGAAGAAGGATAATCTCCATACAGAGAATACAACACAAGGGAATCTTCACACTGTTCTATCAGAAGAGATACATTTGGGATGTCTTCTACCTCTTAAATAAAACACAGGAGCATTCTTTTTTTTTTTCATTAAATTAGTCAGCGGGTTTGGTCAAAGAAGTGATATTCCAGATCTACTAAACAATGAGTTCAATGTCTGGCTGCAAAAATATTTAGCCTATTGTGTGAAATTGCTCCACTGAAGTTCAGACAAGTTGTTTTTTCCCAAGCATGCTGACATTTTCAAGCTCATGTATTTGTAGTTTTGAGATAAACCAGGACCTTGTATGTTACATTTCGTTTACAGCACTCACATGTGCTTTGGTAGTTCATCATATCGAACCCAGACTACTAGGGAACCCTGGTATGCATCTAGTATTTGTCCCAGGCTTTCCATCTCAGAGATTTTGCAAAATGTTCCCCTTGGAAAAGTCACTGTGTGACTTTTGAAATGAAACTGTCCAGTCCTTGTTCAGCCTAGCCACAGACTCTAGCCTGGGACGTTCAGATCTCAGGAAATGTGCTTGTCATTGTCAAATTCTAAAATGAGTCACGAGATGCCCTCGTTTCATGCCTGCAACTCCTGGTCAGCATCAGATGTGAGATATAGCCATCTGAAGGAGAATTTGACACTGAAAACAAGGGACAAAATTGTGATACTACTATCAGAATGGAGCAGGGCAAAATACATGCATACACACTCAATCACACACAAGAGAGTATTTGAGAACTAGAGATAATGATGTTGCTGGAATGTGTATCATGTCAAGAGCATTGACAACTTTCTGAAGCCAGGAAAAAATGAGCAACTTTTGTTGATAGTGAAAGTGACTTGATAGCTGTGACCAAAATTATCAAAAGAATAACAAATGTTTCTCGTCCTGTTTTTGTGCCTTTTTAAGGTTTCTTTTTCTTTCAGCCACAGTATTTGTGTGGAATCTGACATGGCATAGGAAACATGTATGTTCTAAACAAGGCACAGATGGTTATTTCAACATCATTGTTGCCCACGTTCATCAGTACCTGATAATAATGGTGGAGTTAAAGGAAAATTGAATTTGGAGTCAAAGAACGTGGCTTCTAATCCCGGCTTTGTTACCTACCATCTCTGTGACTTAGTCAAATCACCCAATGCTCTGGACTATTTCCTCCTCAGAAGATAAAAATAAAAATTTAAAAATATGAATAGATTAGACAATCTCTTACACCATTTCTAGCCGAAAATGCTTTAATCCTACTAGTATGAATCACTACCCTATAGTCAGGTCTGAGACTTCCTAGAAGCTCATAAAAAGAAAGGAGAGCCCTCCATCAAGGGGTATTCTGGCCAATGTTTAATAACAGGTTTTCCAAAAAGAATTTATACACAACACATTTTAAGTGCAATCTGCATTATTGCCATCTTTTCTATCACTTCCTTAAGTTTAAACAATAAAAAAGGGAATACTTTGGGTTGTCTTATGTGTGAATTTTGGAGGCATAAATATTCACCCTGAAAATATAATAATCAGTGCTCCAGAGTAGTGTGTAGGAAACATCTCTAGCTCACTCCTGTCGCTAGCCCACTGAACATTTTTTTTTTAATTTTGTTATTCACAAAGGATAAGAAAGGAACATTTCTGAAATTTTGTTGGGAGCTTCAGAATTTTAGTTTATATCCTGAATCCAGAGAGATCCATCAGACCAAGAATAAATGACAGACCAGTTCTGTTAAACTCCAGTCCAGCTCTCTCTTCCTCCTAATTTGATCTCAACAACAACAACAAAAATCTGAATCAAAATGAAAGAAAACAAAACAAACAAAAATAAGTTTAGCTTATTAAAGAGAAGAGAGAAACTTTATTTTCTTTTGATCATAGAAAAAAACTGGAAATGCTTCTAAAACAAAAGGTTTAAAAGAATAACATATTGGCTCATTCAAGTAATATAGAGACATCAAGTGTAAGTTCAAACCATTTTTGGAAAATATGTAAGGTGAAATGATTATTTTGTTTTGGTTCATTTCTTATTCTGTCAGGTCTTTCTTGTAAGTCCCCAACACCTTACTACTAACACAGGAAAAAAAAAGCAGGTCATTCCAATAGGAAGAAGTTCCTTAAGATTATGTTCCAAAGAATATCTGTAATCTTGAATATTCATTTTATTCAGTAGGATCAGTCAATTAGCTAGATCTGGGAGGTCAGAGAAAAAGGATAATTTTCATGAATACAGTGTGTAAGTAAGCAAGTATAAGTCAGAATTTGGGGTTTCTCTTCCAATTCTCTTATACTCTATGGAAATTGATCTCTACTCTTGTGTCATTAGACTGACCTTTAAGTAATTAGAAATTATGCTTGTTATCATTTGTGATGGGTATGGCCACTTTCAAATAATAAGGGTTTAGGATATCACATTAGCTTCATTTGAAATTGGAAGAAATGAGGGGATCACAGGGAATATTTTAATAAAAAATAAAATGAAAACAACTGAATTTGCTAGTTAAATAAATGACTGAAGAAAATAAGAATGTTCTAGGGCAGCTAGGTGGCACAGTAAATAGAGTGCCTGATCTGGAGTCAGAAAGACTCATTTTCCATAGTTCAAATCCAGTCTCAGACACTTACTGTGTGACTCTAATGTTAACAGGATATAAGCTTGTTATAGATAATGCTAGTTGATAGTTCTAAATAGATACTATTTATCATTTTAAGGAAAGCTCTATTTTCTCTCTATGCTTTCTGGTGTTTTTAAGAGCAATAAGCGGTGTATTTTGTTAAAAAGCTTTTTCTTAATCTATTGAGATAATCATATGATTTTGTTGGTTTTGTCATTGATATTGTCAAATACACTCACAGTTTTCCTAATATTGGAACAGTCCTGCTTTCCTAGTATAAATCCCACTTGCTCATAATGTATGATCTTTGTCATATATTGTTGCAATCTCTTTGACATTTAATGTAAAAATTTTTGCATCAATATTTATTAAGGAAATTAGTCTATTATTTTCCTTCTGTGTTTCTGTTCTATCTGGTTTAGGTATAAGCACCATATTTGTGTCATAAAGGGAATTTTGTAGGACTCCTTCTTTTATTATTTCTGCAAATAGTGTACATAAATCTGGTCCTTGGTGATTTTTGTTAAACAGATCATTTATGGCTTGCTTGATATCCTTTTCTATTATAGGGTTATTTAAGTACCTTTTCTCTTTAATTAATCTGGACAATTTACATTTTTGTAAACATTCATGCTTTTCACAAAGATTGTTAAATTTCTTGGCATATATAATTGGGCAAAATAGTTCCTAATAATTCCTTTAATTTCATCTTCATTGGTGGTGAATTCAATATTTTCTTTTTTTGATACTGATAATTTAGTTTAATTTCTTTTTAAAATCAATTAATATAATATTTACTTATTTTATTGTTTGTGACAAAACCAGCTACTAATTTTATTATTAGTTCATTGATTTCCTTAATTTCAATTTTATTATCTCTCCTTAGCTTTTAAGGATTTCTAATTTAGTGTTCAATTGGGGATTTTATTTTATTTTTTATTTTTTGGTGTCATTTATAGCTGGGGGAAAAAGGTATATTCTCCTCTATTTTCATTTTCCAGAGATTTATTATATCTAATTTTTCTAAAATTTTAGTTGTTTCCTTAATTTTTTTTGTTTATTTTATGGTTAGATTTAGCTAGTTCTGTGAGGGGAAAGTTGACATTCCCCCATAATTATAGTTTTATTCTCTATTTCCTCTTGTGACTCATTTAACTTTTCCTGTAAGAATTTGGATGCTATGCTGTTTGGGGCATATATGTTTAGTATTGATATTACTTCATTACTTTTGATACCTTTTAGCATAGACGGCTTGCAAATCTATATCAGTGGACAGAAGTTTCAAAGTGATGAAATCATAGATCCTTTTGAATATTTAAATTTATTTTATGATCTCAGTATGTGAGAAATTTGAAGGACAGATTTTTAGTTTGTATCTTTTTCTATTCAGTCAGAAATTGTAAACAAAAAATAGAAAAATAGGAAGAAATCAGACTGTACTGTTACTAGGGGGAAAAAAGGAAAGAGAAATCTCCATCTTTTCTAGCTTTTCATAGACAGTTCAGTCATAGCTAATTTATAGAACAGAAGACCATAATATCAGGTTAGGGGAGTGATTAAAGACCATTTTACTCATCACATGATCAGTTGTATAATTTTGTTTTAGGAAGCATATTACCACATATATTTCTAGCCAGGGTATTAATATTACACTTGAGAACTCAAATTATATTATCTAGTTTGGTTATATAATAGTTAAAGGGAGGTACTCAGGTTCAGCAGTAGAAAAAAGAGTAGTCAAGAAAATAAAGCAAGTTAACTCAGAGAAGATTCCCAGACAAACTTCTGAGAATATTCAAGTTAATCCAATCTTTCTTACCTTGTTCTACAGCCTAAATGAGGGAAAGAGAAAAATTCCTCAACATTAGCTAAGAGGGTTAAATTAAAAGAGCTCTAACTTTCTATCATTGAATAATTAAGGACTAGGTTTACTTAGCACATCAGCTTCATAAGATGGAGCACAGGTAGGATGTGGTGTAATATTAATGGGATAATAAGATCTTCCTAGCCCCTTAACAGGCCTCAAGTAGAGACCATTGGAGACCAAGTGGAGACTTGCCTAAAGAGGAGCTTGCTTAGGGGGAGTCTTGCTTTTAGGAAAGCTTCCAAACCTTTTGACAGTAAGTTGATTAGGCACTGACTCACAAGGGTTGTGATATCTTCTGGTTCTGAGAAGGGTATATGTACTCTGAGTTGATATGTTCCTTTGGGGGCTCACTTATGAGAAGGACTATTTGATTTCCTGGTCAAGACTCTGAGTAGTCATATGTTCAGAACCTCCTGACTACTCAGATGTTGTCTGTGCTCCCTTCATCCAGTGATATATATAAAGTGTAGAGCAATATTGCTTTATTCAGACAGTTGGATCCCTGTCTGTTGGTCTTTGTTTTAATTTGTCTGCTTGTAATTTCTCTGGTTTTTTTCCACATTCAGGGTGCTGATCTTTCCTCTGAACTTGTGAATGTAATTAATAGTAGGATTGTTAACCCCTTTTTGAGCAGTCTTTCCTTTAAAAGCAGATCAAAGGACCTGTGTTAGCAGGCCTTCCTGGGTGTGCTAGGGTGCTTGCTGTTACAGGTGGCCATCTAGATAGTGCCTCGACTGGAGAGTAAGGCAAGGCAAAGTCAGAGGTTGAAAGGAGGTTTATTTAACACGGTCAGTCAACAAACATTTAGGTGCCTACTATATTCAAGGCATTATGCCTTGTGAATACAAAAAAAGCAAAAAAAAAAAGCAAAGGACAACCTGCTTTCAAGGAGCTCACAATGTGACAAGAAAGACAACAAAGAAGTAACACAATCAAGCTATACACAAAACAAACAAGAAATGGCTAAGAAATGGAAGACCTTAGAATTAAGAGGGGTTAGGAAAGGTTTCCATAAATCTCCCTAGTCAAAAGCAGTGATGTCTGAAAGACCTAAGACAGAAACCCTGTTTTTTGTAGGTAACAGGTTAACTAGTTATAATAAATGAATAGGTTTGATGTACCTGGAAATATTCATGTAGATACAGGAGAGAAATGATGCTTAACAAGGTGTAGCTTAGATTCAATGCCTGGTAGTTAGAAGTTCCAGCAAAAAGTCACATGATGACACCTAGAGAGGACATGTATTAACCACAGGTGCATATACTTCTTGTGTTTCCTATACAAGTTCAATTTTCAGACTAATTTTTGTGCGCATTTATAAAAGAGGGAGTTTGACATTTAAAAGGAGAATGTTCTATTCTATTTCATTAAAAGTCTTTCCTACTAAGTATGAAATAAGAGCTAAGTATGCCCACTCACTAACCAGTTAAAGTAAACATATTGGTGAGGATTCACAAGCTCTTGCTTAGGGATTATTTTACTGCAAACTCCTATAAACTAAGGTAGTTAAAATTGTTCTTGTGTATATGTGTGTGTGTGTGTGTGTGTGTGTGTATACTAGGTTAGAGGAGAAACCAATCACTATTACTGTGATCAACGAACTGTAAATACAACAAGGTCATCTATTTCTTGAAGTTTTCAGTAAGTTGTGTGACTGAATTCTTTAGATCTGGTCTGCTAGAGAAAAGACTTTAGGAAATCCCACATATTCCTCTCTCATATTTTGGTTGACCATACCCTTGACATACATGTAGATAATTTCTTATAAAGGTTTTGTAAAGATGACAAAGTAGAAATATAAAGCACTAGTTATCATTGTACTCTCAAGTACTTTTTAAAAATACTGTTTGTGATTTTTTTGTCTTTTTTGAAATTTTCTTGAAATAGCCAATATCTCCTGATACCTTTAAGATTTTACTGCCTCCAGAATAGATATACTGTATCTGTACTTCTTCTAGACTAGCTTCTGCTTCAAACCTCATCATCTTTTATAATTCATTTTATACTTCCTTGAAGAGTGCATCAGGAACTGAGGTTTTAGAGTCCAGCTACAGTGATTCTACTGTCGTCAATGATGGAAATTGATCATTTTCAAACTGCAAAAAAAATCCTTTCCAATTCCCTTTTTCTTCCTTCATAGTTTCATCTATAGATGCTCTTGAGATGATATGGTTTTTATGGGATCGCACAACAAGCATTCTGTGGAAACAAAATAAAACAAAAAACCCTGACTGCTTCTTTAGCTTTTCCTTGTTTTATGAGAAAATATTTTTTCTAATCTTTCTCTGCCCTCAGTTTTTTCTTGAAAAATGAATTTGTCTAAAAGAATGGTAGAAATACAATCATAGAACATAGTAATAACTGTCATAAGAACTTCTATTTAAATAGCACTTTAAGGTTTACAAACACCTTTCTTCACAAGACATAATATCAAGGCAGCTGACATATTTAATAGACTGATGGACTTGGAGTTAGGAAAATCTGAGCCTGAGCCCTTTCCTACCTCTTTGACCCCAGACAAACCACTTAGCTTCTCAAAACCTTAGTTTTCTCAGGAATAAAATAAGGCCAATAATACTACCTACTACATGAGGTTGTTGTGAGAATCTAGCGAGATATTATACGGAAAGTGCTTTTAAAGTGTGGTCTACTTTTATGCATACATTGTACTGATGCATTGTAAGATGATATCATAGCTTAACAAACAAAAGGGAGGCATAGGACAGAGATGTGAATAGGGGAAGATGTCTTCTGTGCCTGCAGTCTGATCCAGATGATTTAAGAAGACATATCCTAGTCTACATGCTTCCTTTTGGTCAGTCTGGACCAGCTCCAGACTCTTGGGAACAGGGAGTTCCATCTATTTTAAGGATCCCTCAAAGTTGAGGCAAAACCAGAAGTTCAAATTCATTGCAGGTCCAAGAGAATCATCAGGTCTTGATATTCAGATAGTTCTTCTCAAATAAACTGTCATCTTTGTCATATCCCATGAGGGTCTCTGAATACTAATGGTCTTTCAGATCCAAATCTGATTTTGGTTGACTCATTCAATGCTTATTTCTCTTCTCCAGGTACACATCACGTAGACTAAGTTTCTTTTAGGAACAGCCACATTTGCTACAGTTTTTCAGTGATTTCCTCCATTGTCACCTACTATAAAAAGGTGACATACTGCTCACTTTGAAGTTGAAGTGAATGCAATTGATCCCTTCCTGGCCAACAGGATTCCCACAGCAGTGAAAACTCAAGTATGACAATGAGCTATTTGAGCAGGAAGTCTTGCATCATAAACATCCTCCAACCTGTCTTTGGGGACTTGCCTGCCATTACAGATCTTGGAAGCTATTAAAGTGCTGACAGGACCCATTAAGGGACATGCAAATGGATTTAACAAATCTTCAGTCAGTTCATTTAAGGTCACAGTCTCCATGGAATACATAAGCTATAGACATCTTTTTAAAACCTATTTTTGAAAGTTCTTTTAAAAGAAAGTTTTAATGAGTGCATTTTTGAAACTTAAGTCCACAAAATTTATTTGCCTTACCATGCCCTACCACCCCAACTCCAGGAAAAACGTGATTTAAAATAAAACCTCAGTGCTTTTTGAAGGAGTGACCTGGGGCTCTCTTCTTTATTCTAATACATGGATTCCAATGACCGAATCATAGAAAGTATCTTCATCCATTTGATTCATTCTTTTATTTGTAGCTTCATTTTCAAGCTCATGAACTGGCTTATGGCAGATGCTGATAAATATTTGTTGATTGATTGGTTTCTAGAAGAAGGAAGTGACAAATGGAAAGATTGAGTGATTTGCCCAAAATCACTTGTAGTAAGTATCAAAGCTTCCATTCAAACTCAAGTTCTCTGACTCCAAATCTGGTATGTTGTAATATAACTACAAAGGGAAACAATGGCAGAGTTATAAAGTACAAAGATCTCTGTCTGTAAGTCAGATGACTTGGATTCTAATTCTAACTCCGTCATAAATTTTAGACAAAATATTAAATTTTAGGAGTCTCAGTTTTTTCATCCCTAAAATTATGAGATTATACTAGATGACCTCTTAAGTTCCATCTATAGATTTAAAAATCTGTGTTCAAAAATTGGGAATCGAGGGGAACCTCACCCCGTTGAGGAATGCCTGAGCAAGTTTTGCTATGTGAATATAATGGAATACAATTATGCTATAAGAAATGATGAGCAGGCAGATTTCTGAAAAACCTGGAAAGATTTGAATGAACTGAGGCTGAATGAAGTGAGCAGAACCAGGAGACCATTGTACACAGTAGCAGCAACACTGGCAATGGCCAACTTTGATAGACTCAGCTTCTTGCAGCAATATCATGATAGAACACAATTCAAAAGACTCATGATGGAAAATGCTATCCACAACCAGTGAAAGAATTATGGAATCAGAATGCAGATCAAAGCATGCTATTTTCACTTCCTTTATCTTTTTTTTTTGTTTTTTCCCCTTTTGTTCTGTTTCTTCTTTCACAACATGACTAATGTGGAAATATGTTTCATAGGGTTGTATATGTATAGTCTATATCAGATTGCATGCCATCTTGAGGAGGGAGCCAGGAGAGAGGAAGAAAAACATTTGTAACTCAAAACCTTAAAAAAGTGAATGTTGAAAACTAAAAATGGTTGAATTAAAAAATAAAAATCTGGGCTAGCCATATTATCTTGAACAAATAGAATGATGGCAGAAGAGGTTGCATAGCTGTCTTCTTGTTGGTAATACCTTGCATGGCATCTACTATATCGCCACTTGAGAAATTCTTGCTAAATTGAAATGAATCGAACTCCTGGATCCTCTTTGGACTTCAGTATCCTAATCTATAGAATCTGTGATCTCTAAGGTGCTAAAATTCAGTGTAAAAGGTTGAACGTTGAAAAATATTGCTATTACTGATACTATATAAAAAAAACAACCCAGTAGAGTTCATGCCACATCTTCATAACACAGCTTCAGTGGCAATAATGATCGCCAGCATCCATGTATCACTTTAAGATAATAAAACCAATTGCCCATATTATTTTATTTGTTTCTTCAAATATCCCTAAGGAGTAGATATGGATATATTATTATCTCTATCTCACAGTTGGGTAAACTGAAATACAGACAAGTTGAATGACTTGTCCCAGTCATATGGCTAGTGAGTAGGGCAGAATTCAAACATGTATATGTGTATGTGTATATGTATATATATGCATGTATATGTGTGTATGTATGTATGTGTAGGTGCATATCTATGTGTATCTATATGTGTATATGTATCTATGTATGTGTGTATGTGTGTGTATATATATATATATATATATATATATATATATATATTTCAAATTCCATATATTTCATTCATTTCAATGAATTCAAGTCAATTCATTTCGATCAATTGAAGTCAATTAACCAAGAAATATCTCTAAAGCAGCTACCATGTCCCAGTCACTCTACCAAGCACTGAGTACACAGCGACAGTGAGAAAGACATAATATATGTATTTGTGTGTATAGCTAGATGTAGGTATGTATATCATATACGTATGTGTTTGAGTATAGACATGTTTTATATCTATATCTATGTATACATGTGTATGTATTTGTATATGTATATGTATGTTTTTAAAGATATCTATAAATCTAAAAGCAAGGTAACTCTGGAGAAGAACAAGGTACCAGTAAAGATCTCCTGCAGAAAATGATGCTTGAGCTAAGTCTTGAAGAAAGTCAGGGTTTTTAAAAATGTATTTATTTTTATTTTTTTGGTGAACTTCTGGTGAGTTCTGACCCCAAGACAAATTCAACAATCTGACAAATTAAGTGTGCACCAGGGATAGCAATCTCTTCTTTCATCTCCCCTGGAAATCTCCAGAGGGAAAGAGGACTTCCTGATTCTATCCATAGATTTGGCCTCTATCCAGTCACTGATCCAACCATGGGCTCTGGGGGGTGTCCTGTGCTGTTAGTAAAGGGTTTTGAGGACAAGTTCTCAGGACCTGCTTCCGAGGATTGTTATGAGGATCAAATGAGATAATGTTTGTAAACCTCTTATCATAGTGCCAGGCACAGAGTAGGAGCTTACTAAAACTTTTTCCTTTCCCCTCTATCCTCTTTCCCAGAGAAGCTGGCCAATTTACTGACAGTCTTTTTATATGTTTCTTTAAAAAAAAAAAGTTTGTATTGTGTGGGTAACAATACATCACTTAAACCATCAATTTGTTCTCCTTCCCCACATGCCTGGCCAACCTCTCTTTGTGGTCATCCATTCCTATTGATATTCATCACCCCAGTGGAAGGCATCCTTAGAAATATGCTTAAAAAGCACTGTCGATACATGATCTAAGCTAATATGGCAACTTTATCAAATAGATACTACAGCTATTATTACTGCTATTGTAAGTATTATTTTTTTTATTATTATGTCCATTTCCTTCAATGAGAAAACTGAGCTTCAGAGAGACTGTGTTGTCTGATGCCACGTGTCTGGTAAATGACAAACCCAGGCTTAAACCCAGGTCTTCTGTATCCGCGCCGCCCCCTTCCCTCCCCCCCAGTCCAACACGGCTTCCAATCCGCAGAGCTGACAACTGAGGGAACATAGCGATGATTTCCACCCGGAAAGTGAGCTTACTGAAAGGAAATCTATATTCCCAAATATTTTGACTGAACTATGATCACATTTTTAATGATCCTTCTCTCCACAGGGTTGTGGTGTAAAAAGAAAATCACCACTTTTTTTTTAAAGTACAGAATGAGAACCTGCCAGCTCCCTACTATCCCAAACCATTGAAATGCATTAAAAAGAATGTTTATGCATTATTCAGCATGCTGCCCTGAATCAACTTTATAAAAGGCTACAAAAGACAAAAAAAAAAAATGTATAACGGATATTAACACTGATCATAGCCTTTATTTGTTTTCCTAATTCCATTTTACATTTACACAATAAACAAGGATATGAATATTTAATATGATGGCCCTTGTGGAGCCAAAAGGCCAATATTATTGTTATGGGGGATGCAGAGCAAATGATTCCTCATCTTTGATGGCGGCGCCATTTTTATCTTGTTCTACCACCTCCTGTCCTGGGAATGGGCCAAAACAATAGTATGTCATTGGCAAATGGATATTCATCATTACATAATTTTTATACTTAATAAAAGTTGTATTCATTACATTATATATATATACATAGACATATAGACATGTATGTCTAACTCTCTCTATATGTATACATGCATATACACACAGATATATATATAATCTATCAATTATGCATTTGTTTATCTATGTATCTGTTAAAGGTAAGTACATCGAGAATAGACAGATAGCAAGATGGATGGATAAATAGAAGAAAAAGAGAGAGAGAAAGAGAAATATATAGATATCCATTGATTTTGTTTTGCTTGTCTGGTGACCATATGTGGCATTTAATGTGAGATTCTTGGCTTTAGAAGAATATCAAAATCTTAAGTTTCTTTATATAATGTGGGAAAAGAACAGGAAAAAACATAAAGAGCAATATTTCTTCTATTTCCTCTTCTTCATGGACTATTCAACCATTTTAGCTGTCTTTAAAATTTATTGAGTAAAATTTATTTTTGAGTTCCAAATTACAGGTAAGAGCAAAGGTACAAATAACCTAAAATTCTGATTGTGTAACTGTAAAAGTACAACATTGAGTGTTGAGTCATAACAGAAAGGCATAGTCATAGGTAAAATGCATAGTACTTTTGGGAGGATTCCTAGGAGCCAAAGATGTGATAAGCTTATAATTAGGAGTACCAATAGTAGAATTTTAGCATTGGAGAAGGGAACTTAAAAGTCATTTGTTCAATCCCTACATGACACATACTCTCCCCCTCCCCCCACGACATCCTAAAGCAATGTTCAATGTACTTGTGCTTGGAACCTGTAAATCATAGGATAGTAGGATGCTTGCCACCCCATGAGACAGCCCATGTAGTACAACATTTGTTAAAGCCATTTAAAATGTTATCACATTCACTGTCGCTAATTGCTTCAAATTTCTTTCTTGTATTGATTGAAAATTGTTATTATTTAGTTTAATCTGACTCTCTCTTATCCTACCTGGGATTTTTCTTGGCAAAGATACTGGAATAGTTTTCCATTTTCATTTCCAGCTCATTTTTCAGATTAGGAAACTGAGGCAAAAGGAGGTAAGGTCACCTGAGTAGTAAGTGTCTGAGACTGGATTTGAACCGAAGTCTTCCTGACTCCAGGACCAGCTTTCTACCCACAGTACCACCTAGCTGTCCTGGATTGAAAATTGACCCTGGTATGATTTCTACTACTTAGTTCTAACTGCCATTTTGGAGGTCAGAGATAATAAATAGAATCCTTTTTCCATGCTACACCTCTTCAAACATTTTTGAGAGCAAGCATGCCTTTTGTGTGTGTGTGTGTGTGTGTGTGTGTGTGTGTATGTGTGTGTGTGTCCCCTCTCTACTGGGATATGCATCTACAGTTTCATTAATTGCTTCTCATAAGGCATGATTTCATGATTTTGAGCCTTTTCCTGCTTGTCTGACTTTGGACTCATGCCAGTTTGTCAACATCCCTCCTAAAATATGCTTCACATAACTGAACACAATGCTCTGGTTAGTGACTAACTAGTATAGATTATACTCCCTTGTACTGGGCCCTCTACTTCCATTAATGCAGCCTAAGATCATATTAGTGATTTTGGCAACGCTGCCACATTTGAAGACTCATATTACTCCTGTGGTCAACTAAAACCTCCAATTTCCCTCAGGAAATGATTTATATTGCTAAAATATGTGTGTATGATGCATGTGCATATCCGTAATCTCTATTATACATTTCTATATACGAGTGGACAGAAACATTGCATTTGGAACAATTTTTGAATAATATTGTACAAATACTAAATTCATTATAAAGTTTGAAAGGACATGTGGTTGCAATACAATAATGCAACAAAAAAAAGGAAGATGCAGAACAGGGCCTTTATTCAGAGACTGGACAGAGTGAACGCAAAAGGAAATGAAACAAACACATTGTATGTGAATCAGCATGAAGATAGCAACTAATGGAGCATGTATGTATGAATATATTAAAAAAAAGGTTTGACATTGAATCAAAATCAATCACTTCCTTTGGGAAATGGACTTATGATTGCAATATTAGATTTAGAAGGAAATTAGATGCCATCTAGATTAAGCTTATAATTTTTAGGTGGGGAAACTGAGTCCAAGAGGGATTAATGAGAACCACATTTATAGAGTTATTAAGAATCAATGACAGAATTTCAGCCCACGTCTACCTCTGTCTCTAAATTTGTTTCTAAAACTGTCATTGGTCTCATCATGTCAATTTTGTATTCAAAAGTCTTTATTGGTGCCTTATGGCTTCTAGGATCACATGTAAATGCTGATGCCTGACCCTGAAAACTCTTCCACAGTTTGACTTAAATAACAGTGGTATGCAAATTACCCAAGACAAAGCAAAATAATTAAGTTTATTGACATACAATAAACATATATGTATATAAAATAGTATATTATAGATTGTATTGTAAATATTTATATATTAATAACAAGTCAATAAATACATTAAAGTTTCTATATTTTAGAAAACATGAACTATATTCTTTTATTACAGTAATTTTTATATGATTTGCAATTGATATATACACACATATACAGAGACACACACATATGTACATATAAATATACAGATATTCTTTCATGCACACTTTAATTCTTCATCTTCAAATCATACTTCACACTGGACATTAAGCATGACTTTGATGAGCAATATATTTTTCCAACTCTAGTATCAATTATAACAAAAATATTTTCAATGGGGTTTAAATCAGCCTCACCTTGTTGAAGCATCCTTATCTTTGTCTTTTCAATAAATTTAACTGGCCATAATAGGAGGTATGCAAGGTCCTGTTGTAGTATGCATAATGTTAATGGGATTTAAGATCTTCCCACCCATTAATAGGCCTCTAGTGGAGCTGGTAAAAGGAAACTTGCTTAGGGTAAGCTTGCTTGTTGGAAAGCTTTCACACCATTTGCTAATTTCTAATTAGGCACTGGGTCAGGAGGGTTGTGATGCCTTTGGGCTCTGAGAAGTATGTATATATATTTGTATGTATGTATGCATGTATGTATGTATACACATGCACACACACATATGAAACACAGCAAAAGATTAATAGAATGTGTGTGAGTGACACAAAACATATCTAATGGTGGGAAATTCAGTTTAATCATATGTTCCACATCAGTGTCTTGAGTTAGCTTTATTTCAGGCAAAAGTGGACACTTAGGAGCACAGTGATGATAAGATGAAACCCCACAAGTTAGGCTTTGTTTCTATTATGTTTGTCACCTGGCAGATAGTCTTCAGCCAGTGCTCTATAGGGCCAGCTAGGTGGTACAGTGGATAGAGTGCCCAGCCTGGAAGTCAGAAGACTCACCACTCTGAGTTCAAATCTGGCTTCCTACACTTACTAGCTATGTGAACCAAAACAAGCCACTAAACCCAATTTGCCTCAATCTTCTCAACTGTAAAATGAACTGGAGAAGAAAATGATAAACCACTCAAATATCACTGCCAAGAAAACCCTGAATGAGTCTTAAAGAGTTGAATATGAATAAAATTTTGACTGAACAACAACAAATGCTCTACAGATTTAATTAATGTATTGCTATTCCAAAGAGTAGAAAAATATTTCCTATTCTAGTCAGTAAGTCTAAGGAAAATTTCTACATCTCATCTCCATTTTTTTTTTCATTTTACAATCACATCTAACTCTTCATGACCTTACTTGGCATTATCTTGGCAGAGAAACTGGAGTGGTTTGTCATTTCTTTTTCCAGCTCATTTTACAGATGGGGAAACTGAGGCAAACAGGGTTAAGTGATTTTTCCCAGGGTCACATAGTTAGATAGCTTTGAAGTGTTCATTTTACTTTATACAAAATGTTGTTCATACCAGTAATTCAGGGTGTCACCTAAAACTTTCTTAGAGATCTTGAGAAACAGAAGCTCACTCCATTTTGTTCTGATATCCTTCATCGTGGCACCTTGTCTTTCTAGGTCTTGGATGTTCCATAAGGAATGGATAAGGGCTAGAGATTTTTTCTGAATCACCAAATTTATCTTTGGATGGATAGCAAGCCGTGTACTCTATCTCCATCCAGACTTTTGTCTGTCACTGCCCCTAATTCACACAAGATGAAGGCATTACAGTTTCCTAAGAGAATGCTTTTAAAGAACCCACACTATTGAACCCTTTTGAAGGCTTAGAGGAGGGAATGATATTGAATCAGGATGTGCTGGCAACGCTGGATGAAAAATTAAAGGTGAGAGCAAATAGAAAAAAAAATAGAAAGGATCATAGAAGTCCCCCAAACCAATCCCTCATTTTATAGATGAAGAATCTGAGATACAAATAGATCAAACAAATTATACAAGGTTACATAGGTAGGGACTTTGTTTGGTGCTGGGAGGATGAAGACAAAAGTGAGACAGCCTTTTTCCCTAAGGAGCTTACAAGGCAGCTGGAGTAGGCAACATTATATGTGCACAGGTAAATTTGAAGTAGATAAATAGTAACTCCTTTGGCATTCATGATGGAGGAACCCATATCCTCATCCTTCACTTCAAAGCAGACACAGATATCTTCTGACTGTTTCTCACTGGCCGTGAAGATCCAGTGAAATGGCTACTGAACCAGAACTTTATGGATAAATATATAAAAGGGGCAATACCTGCCCTCTGGTCCTCTTTTTCCTGCTGATCTCAAAGAACAAGGATAACTGTCTGAACCCAAGAGGGTCCACAGTTTGAAAAGTAGCAGGCTGACTTTCCTTCCCTAGCAGACTGTAAGCAATGAGTTCACAGAATCTTAGCTGAGACAGTCTGGGATCAAACTACATCCTCTTTGTGTCTTCTTTTCCTTGATATGGATCATTGAGAGATCTCAAAAGTCATCTGACATCTCCTCCTTCTAGACACCCTTCTGGCAGGCTATTGGTCTCATCATCCTGAAAGATCATATTAGCACTGAACTCCCATTTTGCAGTACCATTTTCCCCTGCCCCTTTCCACACTACTTGAAGATGGTACACAGACTGACCACTTCTTCATTTCCCAAATGGCAGTACTCCTCTAGACTTCATCATGCTCCATCTCTGGTACTCCCCCCTCCCCATTTCAACTTCTTTTTATGTCTAGTCTGTCCTATTGGATTGTGATCTCCTTGAGAACAGGGACTCTCTTTTCTTTTTTGTCCCAGTGCTTAGTAGAGTTCCTAGAAAATATTAGGTGCTTAATAGATGTTTTACTGATAGCATCACTACAGCGTCAGTTGTGGTGGAAAGAGTAGTATGAAGAAACTCATACAGAGAAAGTGAAGTGTCTCTCCCAGAGTAGGAGAAATCAGGCCCTGAGTTCAAATGCAGCCTCAGACACTTTATACTTAGTAGCTGTGTGGCCTTGGGCAAGTCACTTAACCCCAATTGCCCTGCCTTCTCCCCTCCAAAAAGCAAGAAATCTGCTTAACATTGATTAGAAAGAGAGAAATAGCTTTTAAACAGCCTTGTTGCAAATATTTCAAAAAGGCTTGAATATTAATCTCTATGGAGGATTGCCACTCAAAGTTTCTCTCTTGCATCCTGTATGGGAATAAAATCACCTCTTTCATATCTGATTCATAGTTGTAATCTGGGTACCATTAAAAAAATCCTCATTCTGCTCCTTTGCTAAGGAACACCTCTTTATAGTAAACCAGAAAATATAATTGTTCCTCAGGAGCCTCAGGTTAAATGGAAATGAAACCCTGGAAAACCAGCTACTTCTACAGAAATGCCAGGCAACCTCAGACCAATGAACCAAGGGCAAATCACAAGGGCCTGGTGAAGATCTCCCTCCACCTCAGCTTAGTGGGATATGGCCAGTCATTGGGCTAGACATGTGACGTCCCTTTTTTTTTTTCCCAGAGGGAAGGAATGTGGAAGGGTGGATGATGTTTTTTTTTCTTTTTCTTTTCTTTTCTTCTCTCTTCTTTTCTTTCCTTTCTTTTTTTCTTTTTTTTTCTGCCTTTTGGAGGGGAGAAAGCAGGGCAGTTGAGGTTAAGTGACTTGCCCAAGGTCACATGGCTAGTAAGTGTGTCAAATATCTGAGGTCAGATTTGAACTTGGGACCTTGTGACTCCAGGGCCAGTGCTTTATTTACTAGGTGGCTGCTATTCTTAAAGTGAATTTTCAAGGAAACCAGAGATTTTAAGAGGAGAAGAAAGGTGGACAGTTAAGGAAAAGACATGAAGACTAGAGTTCGAGTGTTATATATAAGATACAATAGCAAGGCTAGAGGCCCCAGAGTAGTTATAAAGGCATGTAAGAAGTAATGAGGGGGTGGCTAGGTGGTGCAGTGAATAGTGTACGGGCCCTGGAGGCAGGAGGCCCTGAGTTCAAATGCAGCCTCAGACACTTTATACTTAGTAGCTGTGTGGCCTTGGGCAAGTCACTTAACCCCAATTGCCCTGCCTTCTCCCCTCCAAAAAGCAAAAGAAAACAAAAGCAAAAAAGATGTGATGAGACTAGAAAGGTAGGTTAAAGTTAGCTGTGAAGGCTGATCTAACCTCATTTCTTTTTTTTTTTTTTAATTTATTTTTTATTTACTCATTTACTTTTAATTTA
>CM053591.1:151700166-151737397 GCA_028646515.1 Pseudochirops corinnae | reverse complement strand
TTATGAAGTCCATCTCCTTCCCATTTCTTATAGCACAATAGTATTCCATTACATTCATATACCATAGCTTGTTCAGCCATTTCCCAATTGATGGGCATCCCCTATAGTTCCAGTTTTTTGCAACCACAAAGAGAGCTGCAATAAGTATTTTTGCACATATGTAACCTCATTTCTCATACTAGAAAACTGAGGCACAGAGATGGGGAAAAGCTGCTTCTTACTTGAGTACCAGAATCATAGATTGAGGATAGGAAAAGAACTTAGAAACTGTTTAACAGATAGATGATGGAATTGAATTCTAAGAAAGATTAAGTGATTTGTCTGTGGTTTTGTTGTTATTGTATAATAATTTTCAGTCATAGTTGACTGTGAACCCATTTTTGAGGGAATTTCTTGGCAAAGATACTGGACTGGTTTGTCATTTTCTTCTTCAGCTCATGGTATTCATGAGGAAACAGAAGCAAACAGGGTTAAGTGATTTGCCCAGGGTAACACACCTAGTAAGTGCCTGAGGTCAAATTTGAACTCAGGCCTTCCTGACTCTAGGTCCAGCACTTTATCACTATCTGTGGTTACATAAGTATCAGTCAGGATTTGAGTACAGGTCTTCCTGATATGAGTTTAGAATTCTGCCTCCTAGATCACCTAGTCAGTTTTTGTTTCATACGAATTTTTCAATTTGACCTTAAGAATGCTGAATACATCAAACAATTATTTTATTAAAACATTCTCTAGTTACTATCTCAGCATGAAAATTAATAACACATGTTTATGATTATAGGAGCATTTTGAGAAAGGGGAGCAGATCATAAATGATGGTTAAGTACACAGTTTTCTTCCAGTGAAAAATTGGATCTTATTTGTATTCCGTTATCTGTATATTACTGATATTAATTAATACTTGGGGTTGTGAGGCAGAGAGGGGAAGAGAAGAGAGCCAACACACTGTAGTTCTTAATGATTAGTATTTTTGGTGGTGCTCATTCCTAAATTGAAGGTTTCTCAACATTTAGGTACCACTAAGGCAGTGAGTAGAAAAGTAACGCAAAGTAGAGTGAGAGATCTTTTTGTATTAAAGGGGTAAGTAGTATTCTCTGGATCATAACAATAATTTGATTTTCACTTCTTTGTACTAAGTAGATGAAGGATACTCCCGGGTAGAGCTTAAATGAGAAATGTATCATGTTACTCATGATTGCTTTCAGAAGAACTTGCTATTGAAAAAAAAACAAAACATTTTTAAGTCACATTCAAGGGGTGAAGATACAGGTGCTTCACAGGTCTGACTCTGACTCATCAAATAATTAGATTTCCTTTTTTAAGGGACAGGGATTTCCCTAGGGGAACTGGTACACTAAAATAAAATCAGCTGAAAATGTGAATAACACAACAGGCAGTTACAAAAATCTAGAGTCAGCTTAGAGATTGTTTGAAAAGAGTTTCTACTTCAGGAGTCAATTTTATTTTTATTAACAGCTGAACATACCCAAACAAAGGGAGAATGATACCAGATAAATTCATTAGGACTTAATAACAATATTCAAAATTTTCCTAAATGACAACGAATATATCACAGAGCAATCAGGAGAAAACGTAGGCTAACTAATAGGAAAGATCCATTTGCATGCTTTCATGATGTAAGAAAAAAATGTTGTTTTTTTTTTTCTTTTTCTTTTTTTCCTCTTGGCAAGCTATCTCTGCATCTGATATTACTCAAGAGTACTCATATTTTATCTATATGGTGCAATGCCCAAATCCACGTTCACGGCCATGATGGGTTCATATTTCATTCCCCTGTGAACACATAGGTCATTTAACCCCACTACGCTTCCATATCCACATTGGCAAAATGAGGGGACTAGACTAGATGGACTGTGAAATGTCTTTCAGCTATAAATATATCACAGCTCTGATCTATATTCATATCTATAGTTACCAATGATCTCTTCATTGCCGAATTGAATGTGTTTGGTTTTTTTCTCCCAGCCTTTATCCTTCTTGACTCATCTGAAGCATCTGAGAATGTTGACCATTTTCTCCCTCTTGGTACTCCCTCCTCTCTGTGTTTTCTCTACTCTACTATCACTTGCTTCTCATCTTACCTTTCTGACCAATCTTTTTTAAAAATCGATTTGTTTATTTACTTTTAGTTTACAAGATTCAGTTCTACAATCCCTTGAGTTTCAAATTTTCTCCCCTCCCCTCCCCTCACACATGGTGGCATGCAATCAAGTATAGGACCAGCAAATACTTTCACAATGGACTTTAGTCTGGATGTATAGAAGGGTTGTAATCAATGGAGTGAACAATGGGAAAAAAGAAACAAAACCAAACATGGAAAAGAACTATAGCATGTAGATTGCTTCAGTCTCCATTTAAACTCTGTTCTTTCTAGATCTTTCTCTGAATGTAGATATCTCCTTCCATCCTGAGACTTGTAGAGTTGTCTTATAATTGTGCGTTGCTGAGAAGAGTACAGTTTATCAAAGTTGGTTATCATACATATGATGTGTCTGTGATTGTGTACAGTTTTTTTTCCTGGTTCTGCTCTTCTCACTTAGCATCAGTTTGTATAAGCCTCTCCAGGTACATATGAAGTCCATCTCCTTCCCATTTCTTATAGTACAATAGTATTCCATTACATTCATATACCACAACTTGTTTAGCCATTCCCCAATTGATGGGCATCCCCTTAATTTCCAGTTGTTTTGCCACCACAAAGAGAGCTGCAATAAATATTTTTGTACATATGGATCTTCCTACTGCTTCTATGATCTCTTTGGGATACAACCCCAGAAGTACTGACCAATCTTTTAAATCAACTTTACTGGATCTCCAGCTATATAATGCCCACTATTCCTTAAGTTTCTGTCCTTGGTCTTTTTCTCTTTTCTCTCTATACAATTTCACTTGGTGATCTCATCAATGTCCATGGTTTAATTGTAGACGATTCGCAGATCTTCTTATCCAGCATTTTTCATCCCCCTGAACACTAGAACTGTGCCACCGACTAATGTGCATTTCAAACTGGATTTCCTAGGGGAAACCCAAACTAGATATGTCCAGAACAGAATTCATTATTTTTCCCCCAAATCTGTCCCTTTTCTGAAATTTCTAATTGCTATCAAGGACACTACCACCCTCCTATGTACCTCAATTTGCTACCTGACTCCATTCTTTTGCCTACTCTATATATCTAATCAAATGCCAAATCATGTCACTATTATTTTGTATCTTTAGCCTCTGCTTTCTTTTTTTTCCACTTTTTCAGCCACTATTCTAATTCAAGATCTTATCCCCTTTCTCCTAGAAATTGCTACAGCCCCCCAGTAGAGACCCAGCCTTCCGTGTCTCATCATTCCAACCTATCCTACTTAGTAATGTCAGAGTGATCTGGAATATATATAACATGTGCATATACTTGCATATATAATGTTTATGCGTATGTATGTATATATATATGTATATATATACATGCATATGTATGTGCATGTGTGTGCATATGTATACACACAAATATGTCCATATATATAAATATACATACACACACATATATAAGTGTGTGTATATAATATACTTACACACATTTGTATGCATGCAGGCACATTAGGGATATATACACATAGGCATTTATACATAAATACATGAATATATATGTCCTCACCTCTTCAGAATTACTTTGCATTTATTTCCTATTCATATTTAGTTGCTTGAATAAATGCCATTTCCTCTCAATAGCATGTAAGTTTTTTCAAGGCCAAGAGAATTTTTGTGTTTATATCCTCAGTATCTAATAGTGCCTGGCATACAATAGAGACTGAACAAATGGTTTTTTAGCTGAATTGAATTGAACTGAATGATTCAATTAAAACATTTGGAGGTCATTCAACAGGAACAGAAGAAAAGGGAATCTGGTGATGCCACTTCCTACAACTGAAGAATAAGAAGTAAGGCAGGGAACATGAAATTTTTCATGAAGAGTCAGGAACAGGGAAGAACGATGAATCAGGTGGTTTGTTCGGGATTGCTGGAAGGGAGTCAGCTTTGATGTGGGACTGAGATGTTATAAAATGCCTCAGTACCTTGTTCCCATCCTTTGGATCCTGAGATCCCAGCCTTGCTGAGTTGCTACATACATAGTCTCATAACAGTTTTTCCTCTCACTTCTCATGCATTTGAAAATTATTTATACTTTGGTCAGCTTCCATTTCCTTTGTGTCCTTTCATTGGGTCCCTCAGAAGTAGGTAGTATATAGTGTAGAGGGTCTAAAGTGGGCCAGGCCTACTGTGAGCACTTAAATATTTCTTAAGCAAAAAATAAGACATCCTTTCCTGTGGTTTCTCTGCTTTTCTTGTTCCTCTTCCCTGATGAGAGAGTAAATTGAGACTCTTCCTTGGGTGCAAGGTCTGACGGAAATGAAAATGCCGACGAAGGTAACTGAGGTGATTAAGATGCTCATTTTGCCTCCTGTACTCTGCGTAGGCTTGGAAGACCAGTGGACCAGGGTTTTAAGGTCATAAAAAAGAGGAAGACGCAATTGATAAACATACTTCAGTTTGTTGATTAAAGCTGTATTTGTTTATTAGTATTTTTCCAGTTTATAAAATAGGCTTATTATAAAGGTGCCTCTGGGAGCTCTATTCACTGTATTAAACCCAGTGTTGACCCCACAGTCAGACAAAAATTGCTCTAAGTTGTATGAGGTCAGGTTCATGTGTCGGGGCTAATTGGGCATGGCATAAAACAATTTGTCTGTGGAATTCCCACATGGTAATCCTAACTTTGCTTGTATGTGTCTGTGTGAACCCCACCCTATGGTAAAGGGGTAAATGGGGAGGGGGGAAAATAGAACATAGAACAATAGATTTAGAATTGTAAGTAAAAGGTAAAGCACTCTAGTACTGTGGTTCTCAACCTGTGGGTTGTGACCCCTTTGGGGGTCCAACGGGGTTACCTAAGACCATTAGAAAACACATATTTCTGATGGTCTTAGGAACCAAGACACTGCTCCTCTATCCATCTCCAGGCGGGTCTGCCCACATGCAGATATGCCCACATACAAGTATTAAAGGGGAGTGGCATTAGGAAGGTTGAGAATCACTGCTCTAGTAAAATCCAATTAATTTACAGATGAGGAAATTGAAGTATAGAGATGTTAAGTGACTTTCTCAATATTATCCATGTATAAAAAATATAAGATGGGGAAGCTAGGTGGTGCAGTGAATAGAGCAGCAGCTCTGGAGTCAGGAGGACCTGAGTTTAGAGGTGACCTCAGACATTTAACACAAAACTAGCTGTGTGACCTTAAGCAAGTCACTTAACCCCAATTGCCCTATCTTCCCCCCTACAAAAAGCAAAACCAAAACAAGAATACAACATTAACTGATGGGGGTGCTGATAAGGAAATATCCTAAGATCCAAGAGAATAATAAAAAAGAATTAAAATAGAATCAAGTGGTAATCACTGTGTGTTAAGCTATGGGGAAAATAAGAAAGCAAACAAACAATCAAAGCTCAGTCTTGACGCTTCTATTGCTTATACTGACTTGTTACAATCTCCTCAAGGAAAAGGGTTATTTTTTTTCGTTTTCGTCTTTGTATTTCCAGCACCTAGCATAAAGGCTGGTACATCACAGTCACCTAATGAATGGTTCTTGACCACAGTAATTAGAGAGAACTGTGGATCTTATAGGAATATTACGGTAGAGAGAAGGCTTGGAAGACCTTGGTCCAAGTCCTACTTCTGACATGCACTAGCAATATGTTGGGACTGTCACTTAATTTCCCAGGACTTCAGTCATCTCTCCAATACTATGTTACCCTCAGATTTCTGATCTAGCATTTGCGTTGGTGGAGAGAGTGCCCAAGATGGCAACTTTCCATATTGTTGAACTTACACACCCTTTCCCCCAATTTCCCCCCTCCCCGATGTCTCATATCTTTTCTACCCCTGAGAAATATTTTTAAAAAATGATGAATGACATTGTCTGGTCCAGGGAGAGTGAGAAACAGTGCTAATTAGGTAAAATGGAGATGGTTTGGGGAAACTTAGAATGTCAAGAGGCATTTTAACTAAACTTGTGTATTTTAATGACAATGAAAATTTTTGGATGATTACTCTGGTAGTAGGATTCCAAGTAGAACACAAGGGTAGAAGTAGAAGTTGGTCGGTCAATCAACAGCCCAAATATGAAGTACTTCAAATTAGGTTGATTGTAGTGAGAATGCAGAACAAGAGACAAATCTGAAAAACTTTATCAAAAAAAAATCTACATCAGTTGGTGAGTGATTGAATATAGGATATTGGTTCTTGATCTGTAAAAAGAGGAGGCTCAGTCAGATGAACTGAAAGATTTCTTCTAGCTCTTAAATCTATAAATCTAAGTCCCTATAGGGAAGAAAGAAAAAGAGAGGGTGATAGGGAAGAAGAGAGAGACAGAGAGATGGAGACAGAAAAAGGGACAAAGAAACTGAGAGACATAGATGGACAGAGAGAGACACACAAAGAAAAAAATAAGAAAGAGTAAGAAATATAAAGAAAGAGAGACAGACAGAAAAACAGATAGAGAAAGAGAGAGAGAGAGAGAGAGAGAGAGAGAGAGAGAGAGAGAGAGAGAGACAGAAGGACCAGGAAAGTCTTAGGAGATTTTCTTTTTTAAGGAATGCGAGAAGGAAAAAAAAAAAAAAAGAATGAGCAAATCATCAATTGCAACAGAAAAAGTGAAGTTGAAAAAAAAAGCTGGGAGGAGGGTCAGAATCATAGTTCAGGGTCAGAAGAGTCAGGAAAGGAAAGGAATTCAAGACAATGGAAATAGGATATAAAAGGTATCAAACGCTAAAGAAAGGTTAAGGAATATGGTGCCTGAGAAAAGACTGCTATAGTGGCTTGTACTCATTTTGATGTGTGAAAGAGCTTTTTCAATCACCAGGATGCTTGGGTGTTTGTACAAGGGGTCAGGCAGGTATAAATCAGATTTCTGGAAGTATGGGAAACATAGGCTTCAAAATTATAGTGCTTAATAGGCATATTGATTAAATACTGTTTAACCAAGTGTTATTTAAAAAGCAATGAACTTTTTTTTCCCTTTAATATAATTAGACATGTATAAAAATGGACTCTGTTTTGATATTATACCAATCAGGAATATTTGAAACCATTTTTTTGTTACTTATTACTAATTATTCCATTATTGTTCCCTTAAATAACATTTGCTATTATTTTTTTCCACAGAGAAATGTCCTTGAAACAGGTGTACAACTGGAGTTTGGATATGTGCCCATGCATGCACACACACACACACACACACACACACACATATCCAAATAAGAATTTCTGGTCCTTCGTTATTCAATGCCTTCTTCCTTTGGGAGGATTTCCCCTTCCCCTCTCTTCCTTTTTTGCCCCATTGGACCAGTTAAGTTATCTTTGTTTGACTGTGAAATCAGAAAAATGTAATTCAAGGAGTCCTGAAAAGACACACGCACACACACACACACACGCAGCCTCAAACCCTTCTGTTACATAAATTTCATCTCCCTACTTTGGTTTTTAAGTCACAACTTTCTTCAGTCTGACCATCTCTAGCAAATATACAATCACAATTTTTCCTTCCATTGTTCAATTTTCCCTTAAAAAAAAAAAAGGAATAAGAATTCGGGAATAAAAATAACTTCATGCAGATGGATTTATAGAATTATTAGTGTTAATTGAAATTTAAAGTTAGGGGTGGCTAGCACCAACCCTGGAGTCAGGAGGAACTGAGTTCAAATACGGTTTCAGGCACTTAACATTTACTAGCCATGTGACCCTGGGAAAGTCACTTAACCCCCGTTGCCTAGCTTTCCCCCTCCAAAAAGCAAAAATAAAACAAAAAGAAATTTGAAGTTAGCCTTTCCAATTAAGGTGAAAGTTGAAAGTCACATATGCCTGTTTATGACAAAATCAAATTTGTTGTAGACTCCAGACTTTGACAAACTATCACTTAGATATCAGAGGGAGATGGAGAGTCAGAATTCTCTTCAAAGGTAAATTTAAATGAAGTTTTAGATCTATAAAAATTCCATCTGCTGGGGATCAGGGCCTATAATTGTTATTAGATTCTTTTTTAAATCAATAAAACATAGAAGTGAAGTAGTAGGAACCAATAGAGAGTTCGCAGGAGCTGTTTCTGGGTGCAAACACTTGCTGGGTGATTGATTGTCCCTCAGCTGATACTTTTTTGGGAGGTAAGGGATGGGGCATATACTCATAACTTTTGAGAAAACAATTCAACTTTGAAAGACTTATCCACCATGATTCTTATTGATTGGTATTGAATACTATCTACATCCTGACAGAAAGGTGAACAAAGAATAGGACACACATATGGGAACATAGACATTTTGGTCCATGTGGAAATTTGTTTGCTTAATGATACATGTTTTAAAGGGTTTTATTTTATTTTCCTTTTTTTTATTTCATTTTTCTAACTTTTAAAATTTTCTTTCTTTATTCCATCCTCCTTCCTTCCTTCTTTCTTCCTCCCTTTCCTTCTTCCTTTCTTCATTAGTTCCTTTCTCTCTCTCTTCCTCCCTTCCTTCTGGATGGAGATAGACGGAAGGAAGAAAAATATGTTTGTTCATTGAAAAGTATTTTAAGTTTTAAAAAAGAGAAAGTCATTTGTCAACTAAGGGAAAATCAGTAGGAGGAAGTATCTAAACAACTTAAAATACTATTTTAATTGGAGTTATTAGTATCATCATCATCATCATCAATGCATAGTCGGTTCAATTAGATCACCTTTTACAGTCAAACTGGAGTATTGAAATTGAAATAGAAATAGATGTGATCTAAAGGAATCAACATCTTCTCTGTTGTTGCAATTGTTTTTTAAGCTTTTAGACTTGAAGCTCCAAGAATAAACCTTTAAAAGATACGTAAGCCTTCAGTGATATCCATCACTACCAGCAAGTAGCAGCGTATGCACATATAGTAATTGCTACAAAATGAGTTCTCCTTGGAGATCAGCTGAGCTCTTTACTTAGTTTGAAACAGGCCTAAATGTGTATTTACGCACCCAAGTTTCTCTCTCTGTCTCTATCTCTTTCTCTCTGTCTTTCTGTCCCTCTCTGTCTCTGTCTGTATTTGTCTCTCTGTCTATGTCTTTCCTCGTCCACCTCCATCTCCTCTATCCTTTCTCCTCTCTTCATTCCTCTTCTCTCCTGTTCTCTCTCTCTTCTCTCCTTTTCCTCTTTCAATCTTCTCCTTTTTCTCCTTCTTCTTCTTCCCTCCTTCTTTTTCTCCTTCTCCTCCTCCTCCTCCTCTATACACATATTCTTCTTTATCAAAATGTCAAACATCAACATTATCTAACAGCTACTTTGGAAATGATATTTTATAGCAATTTAAGAAAATGTATATCTCAAGTCAAATTCTGTACCACTATACAGCAGAGAAAATGAATGGCGAAAGTGAACAGAGATCTGAGCTTCCAGAAAGGAATCTCGAACGTCAGGTTGTGCCTGAGATACAAACTAGATGTGAGACTGTGGACGTACCGTTTTATCCCTTGGGGCTAGACAACTCTCTGAAGCTCTGACCTGCAGTGGAGGGTAGTGTTAGCGTTTGTGGCTTTTTTTAAAATCTAGGAGTTCTCTGTCCTAATAAAGTGACAGCTCCTATTCCTATCCTTACCCTATAAATGACGTGTGACTCTCATTCATCAGCCATTATTTATCTTCTAATTGCTGATTGAAGTCTTCTTAAGTGATCTGGCTTTAACCTTCAGACTCAGTATCTAAGGATGTAATGACAAGCTATGGGATTTTTGGTTTGACAGCCATTCTTTTTCATATCAATAGACCCATCATTGTAACACGAACTAAAAATATAATGAGGACATTCATATTTTATAAATATCAGATTTTAGGAGAAGGTGTGTGACCTGGACTTTAGTTATTATAATAATTATATTTCTTATCTGTCCAGTGTTATTAATAGGTTTCAGTTCACAAACATCAGGAATTGGATTTAAGTGAGGAAGTATTGCACAAAGTCATCAGCCTCACTCTCTCTTCCAGAGTCATCAAAGTTCATTGGCAGGACAAAAGTCAAGACAACCATGAGATTAGGGCTTCTCTGTTACCCTAAACCCGGTTTAGCTTGTCTGACAAGGGTGGCCACTTTGAATGCTACAGCTTCTTGGAGCTACAGGTTAGGGTTGAGTAAATCGAGCGGAATCCAAAAGTGGATGAGAAGCCCTGAAAAGGACTTGGCAAGCCCTCACACCAGAGTTCTAGTCCTCTCCGAACACTCCATAGTCCCCATGTTGCAGTAGAGTGTTGCATTTTGAGGAAGACCTCAGTTCAAACATCTAATCGGTCTTTTACTCCCTGTGTGCCGTTGAACACCTCTTTGGTCTTCACTTCCCTCTTCCACAAAGTGAAATCTATTTTCTAATTGCATAGTGAAGCTACCAATGCTTAAGATTAATTTAACCAGTACCAAGAAAATGGAAAAGAAAATGGGGCCTGACTAGCCTCTTTTCTAATTCTAAATCTATGGTTTTGTATAACAACTCCAGAGATCCATAACCAGTTTATGTCAGAAATGGGATTTGAACAGAAATCTTCCTGAATCCAAGCCCAGCGCTCTTTCTGGCACTTCTAAACCATGTTCCCTACATCATCCCAGTTCTCTCCCACCACAGCTCTGACCTCACCTCTGAGACCCTTGACTCTGATAGGTGAATTTTCACTTTATCTTGCCTAGAAAAAGTCTGCTATGCCTTTACTTACCATTCCCAAACAACACTGCCTCCCCTTCTGATTATCTCTCCACTATATGTTATTTCACCCAATTAAAACACAAGTTCCTTGAGTCCAGGCATTATCTGTTGTTTGTATTTGTATCTTCAGCATGTAGTGCTTGGCACATAGGAATTATTTTATAAATGCTTTTCTATTTGTTTTCTTTTATTCATTTATCTATGCTCCATCCATTGTATCGTGCTGATTCCATTTGTACAACCTTAAAATGTTATAAATGCCAGGTATTACCAAAAATCCCGCTGAAAATGGGATGATTGGACAACATACACCCTTTATCAAACTTCCAGCTGAGGGATCTGAGGGGAGGGGTTGGCTCATTTGAATCAGTATCACTGGCTTCTTTTTAGTTGAACAAAGCCTGGATATTCAGTCTCAGCATGGTAGATGGGCATATTGGAACATACAGTTTATAATTCTAAGTCTTTGCTTGAATTATTATAGCCTCTCTTGCTCCTCTGTGAGGCTCATCTACAACACAGTACTCAGCTTGAAGATGACACTTTACTATTCTCCACTGTGGGAGATATACTTCACATTAAACCTTCACCAACAACCTGCCTCGAATAAAAGCTCTCAGAACTTCAACTGACCATTTTTCTTCACTGACAAGTTTTCATTTTATGGCTTTCTCAGAAAAATTTAGAAATTGATCCACAGCTAAGGAAGAAATGGAATGAAATGGGACCACAAACATACCTGAAGAGGCAAAGAACCCCAAAAGCAAACGTTCCTAAGTCTCTCGTCTCAATTACATATGGTAAAGCCTTTTAGTTTCCTTCTCCCCTTCCATCCCTCCCATCTCTTTCTGCCTCCCTCTGTCATTCCTCAAATTTGCCTTACCATTTATGTCACTCTGACTTTCCAAAGATAATGGTCAGATCCACAGGGATGATGTAGGTGTCATGGAACCCAATGAGATACTATATATTGCTGAATGTGAAGGCAGGAAGACTCAGGTCCTACTGCTGCCTACCATATTCGCTAGATTTGACCATGAGCAAGTCTCAGCCTTTTTAGTCTCAGTATCCTTATCTCTCTGGGTTATGCTGAGGTTCAAATGAAATAATGTACTTATTAGTCAGTCAACAACTATGAGTGCTTGTCATATGTTAGATATTGTAGTAAGCACTTACAAAGAAAGTCAGAAGCATGTCCCTGCCCTAGAGAAACTCAAAATCTAATCAGGGGAGAGTATTTAAAGTATTACATAAATCTTAAAATGCTATATAAATAAAAATTATTATTCCCATTCTTCCATCCTGCATTCTGTAGAGTTCAAATCCAAATAGTCCCAGGACAAGTGGCTACTGTGTTTTTTTCTATTGGGATTAATATTTAATGGACAGTTTATCTAGGTGGACAAAGTGATTATTTTGTTTGTTGTTTTTTTTTTTTGTAACTGGATAAAAGTACTGGAATGCAACTTCCACTTTCTCTTCCTGTTTCTCTTTTCCCCTCTTTCTCTTAAACTCGTTCCTTTCTTCCTTCCATACCATAGATTTGACACCTCAGGAGGTGATCTAATGCTCTATCTCCATGCTGGTTAATCTGCTGGGAAAATAATCACGACCTGTCAGATCTTCCCTTCAGGATGCTACTTTAGGGCTTCCATTATAAGAACATGTAAAGAATCAGCCCTATGGCTGTGATGTATAAAAAAACCTATCTTCTACTTGTCTCTCTCAGAATGTGCTGCCTCATTCCTTATTTTCTCCTATTTTAAATAGTCTTAGACTGTCATCATGCATAGGCAACACAAATAGTGGGTAGCCCAAGGGACTGGAAGCAAATGACAACTGTAGGACTCCATCTCACCACTCTATGCTGGCCTTTCAACAGTCTGAAATTCCATTTGATATTTGGGGGTGGATAGATTTAATAATTAGAAGAGGGGAAAGAGAAACAAAGTCATTTTAGCTAATAGTTACATCCAGGGCTGCATGGGTAATATGACTTTTAAAGACGGAATCATTGGAGAATAGTCTACAATAGTCTACAATGCTGACTTTGTCTTCTGTCTTCTCTAGGTTATGGTACCAAAACACACACACACACACACACACACACACACACACACACACACACACACACACATAAAGCCAAAGAGTCAGTCTCTATCCCTGTCAGAGAGAATAATTATACCCTTTCCTTCTAGCGGTATACTGACAAGTTATGAATGTAGAGAAATGACCTCATTGTATCAATCATACAACTGTGGGACTTCAGAGATGGTTTTTCAGAATGTAGACACTCTATCTGCCTCTCATTAATATTATTTTGGTCAGAACACATGATTTTATTGTAAGAAGAAATTTCAACAATGGTAACTACCTCTAGTCATGTAGATTAGAAACTTGTCTGTTAATTTATAATTACACATTATTGCTTAGGGCACTGAAAGATGAAATGATTTCCCATGGTTGCATAGCTAATATTAGACTGGCCAGATTTGAACCTAGGTCTTCCTGACCCGAAGGTTAGACTTCTTGTTACCATGCCATGTTGTCTGTCATCTACCCTTCAAATTAGAAGCACAATTATAATAATTATAATACTTAGTTACTTGTGTCTTAATCTTGTTTACTACTTTTGGGCTTTTATTGTCTCTGAGAATAAAGAACTGGTGACCCATGAGCTAATTTAACTTATTTATTTAATTATAAGACTTAAGTTTAATGCTGAAATTGGCCTTTTTTAACAAGAGAGCTCCTTATCTAACATTTGTGCTGGTTTTTGCCGAGCTGCCCAAAAAGTAAATCATTGACAATGGGGCTGACTCTCTGATATTCTATCTGACTTTCTCTCAGTTGGAGTGTTTGCCAAGAAAATTTAAAAAAAAAAGAAACACTATTTCATGAACAAATACTGTGTAAGGAATTTAACTAATTCCAGATTTAGAACTTAAGCATTTAGAAAACCACACGATGTTAGGTTCAAAGTCCATTTAGATCTCCCCTAGCATGAAAGAGTGCCAATTTTACTTAGGCCACTGAGTATATCTAACCAAAAATACCCAGGTGATTTAGACAATACTTGTCTTACTTTCATCAATATTATCCCTCTAATTGAAAGTGGGGGGAAAGGAGCTTTCCTAAATGGTAATTTTTGGCTGACTATGCAGGATTAAAATCGGGCATTGAATGAAATCATGTATATAAAAACACTCTGAAAAATAATTTGAGTACTTTGGGATTTCATTGGCACAAGGAGTCCTCATGAATGCAAATTACAATTTCTACATTCCTTCTTTTCCTGTTTTGATTGCCTGCCGCCATATTTAGGATGTGTGTGTGTGTGTGTGTGTGTGTGTGTGTGTGTGTGAATGTCCAAAAAAGAATCTAGACAAAAAGTAGAGGAGAGGCTCTATTTTCATTGTGTTAATATGTCACACCTTCCAATGTGCCACTTCATTATTTTTCACCCTGAATACATGACTGGCCGGCCCCTTTTTATAGCCTTTTGTATCCATAATAATGCTTTTATAACTTGCCTCTGTTCTCATAGACAAGGAATCATTGGTAACATGCTACAGGTAATTGGTGCCTACTCTTTGTCCCGCCCTTTTCCTATTTTAGTTTAGCCAACTCTTCTATTATCCCCTCTGGGTACCTGTTCTATTTTTAACAAGTGATCCTCCCTATCAGACCCATGACCTGCCCCTAGAAGTTCAGCTGGTGTTTCTAAGGAGGATAGGGATTGTTTTATTTCCATCATTGTATCATCAAATCTAGCACAGGATCTGGCCCATTGTTGGTATAAATGGTACAAATTATTGGTATAAATGTCTGTTAAATTGAATTTTAATCACCTGCAATTTTGTTTGTTTCAAAAATATAGTATTCAATGACTTGAAGGCATGTATCACCATCCAGACAAGTAGTCCTGATGTTAATCAGAGGGACTTTTGAAATTGTTCTGAGCTGGGTCCAAAGGATGGCAAGGATGGATCAGACCAGAGCACTATGGGATCATGGAAAGAAAACTACAAATATGAACCAACCCAATCCCTTCCACTTATATAATTCTGAGGCTGATTACTTTGTTATCAGCTACATCATTTGAGAACTTCTTTCAAAGAGATCCATATTGAAGTGCTAATTGAAAGATATGCTAATCTAGCTGCCTGACCCAGTAATCTGGGCAGCACAGATTTTCCATTCACTTTGTTTTCACTGAGTGGATGCTTAGACCCATCTCCTTCCCATTGCTGTAGATTTCAGTAACAAGGTTTTGATGTGTTACATATAATTAGTCCAATGCCATCTTCAAAGAGGAGTATTTAGACAAAAGAATCTTGTCTTTAATCAGGATTCCTTTTGTTTGAACTTTATGTAAGATTTCAAGAACTATAAACTCTCACATAAATGTGAACATTTATGTGAGAGTTTATAGTTTCTTCAAGTATTTCTATTTAAGCTTCTATGTTGTTTCGTGCCTTAACAACATAGTTGAAGAATATTATGCTCAAAATCACCCATGCTTGTCTAGTTTTAGATTGAAATGCTCACTATCCAGTTTGGAATTAGAGATGTTTGGATTACAGTAACCAAAAGATGTAAATATACTGGTTATTAGAGCGGTTTCTACAGGAGAGCAAATAAATATTTGGCCAGGAAGTAGTTGTGAGTTGGAGTGTTTGAAGGCAAAAGCCAGTCCTAGACTTTCTTTGACTTACTTTTCCACCTTTGTGAAGACATGAACAAGAAAAGTTTGTGTGTGTTGAGCTGGTTATCCAGAGATAGGCTCAAATCCAAGTTCTTGCTCTAGCATGTTAGTTCACCTTCCAAGGCATCGGAGAACAGAAGGAGATTGTGATCCCTGAAATTCTTTCCAGCTCTCAGATATCCTACTTTTTTTTACTTCTCCAATGGCTAAAAAATATCTGTGTCTTAGGAGGTCTGTGTTAGCAGGGCTCATCCTCAAGCCATCTCTGATCAGCCTTTCTCTTTTCCTTAAAACCATCTAAAAATTCCTTGTGTTATATTCCTCCACTGTGTTTTGTTTAGTAATTATTTTATATGTTGGTCTTCACTTACCTAAAATTACAAAAGTTATTTGAACTTATTGACCCTCTTTTTTATACTGCTATGGAGCCTATCTCCTGACCAATGCATATCAGACATTGAGCAGTATCAGAGTGCATAAAGAGAGAAAAGATAAAGGGATTGGAGGAAAAGCTTGGAGACAAAGAGTGTCAAGCATCAAGAGTGTCAAGTCAGGATAGCCTTTACCTTCGCTGAGGGCTAAAAGCCAAGAGATTGAAGTGTTCATGGAGAACAAGCAGCTCCATTATGAAGGTTTCCCAAGCTCTTTTCAGGGTTACTCATTCACCTTTGGTGTCTATCTGTTCCCTAGCTCTCAGCTGTGGCTCCAAAAACCTGTAGCATGTTCTGGTGAAAAACATCTTGGTAAATGGGCTAAAACCAGGTTCAGGGTAACCAGCAGGCCTCAGATTTATCAGAGAGTTAGGGGGATGTCTTCCCAAATATGTGAAGACTTCTTCCAATAGAATGGGTGGATGAGAATAATCTGTTCCAATTGCTATGAAGGGGGCTGAAGCAGGTGCTATGGGGCACTTACAGTTTGGTCAGTTATGGAAGACAGCAAGGACAACCATTTATTATGGGAGTCTGAAGATCTTCCCTGGCCCTAGGCCCTTTGACAGGCTTAAGTAGCTCTGAGAATATTCCTTGATTTGAAAGTATACTCTGCCCCCTAATAGGCTGAATGTGGGTACATGGAGCCTGTGGTGGGAGGCTTTTTCTTCAGGAATGCCCACACCTTATTACTTTGTGATTGGGCAGTGGGTCAAGAGGGCTGTGACATTCTCTGATCCAGGAGAAGGTTATATATATACCCTGATATGAGGTTTTGCTTTGGGGCTCACATTGGAAAGATTTGTGTGATTTGACCAGATGAGACTCTGGGCAGCCAATGAGCCCCCCGGCTTTGAAAACCCAGATGTTGGTGCTTCCCTCTCTGGTAACTGACTAGGTATGGATGTAATGGTCAGATGGCTGGAAGCCTGTCTGCTGATCTGTTTCTTTGTCTGCTTGGTAACTTCTGTTTGTATTCTGTTTGCATTCTCTGAAGTTCAGGGTGCTGAATTTTTCCCCTGAACTAGGTAAATGATATAAGTTTGATTAATTAAAGTAAGACTGTTAACCTATTTTAGTTGCTTTCCTTTAGAAAAGTAGTTCTAAGAACTTGTGCTAGCAGCCATCCTGGGGATGCTAGGGTGCTTGTGATATACCATTGAATCCCTGGCTATTGTCAGTCATCCTGACTTTTGTCTTGGCCTTGGATTTTGATGACTCTGGAAGAGATAGTGAGGGTGATGACTTTGTGCAACTCTGCCTCACTTAAATCCAATTCACTCTAAGAGTCAAGACATCACTCTGTGATGTCACTGGTTCTCTTCAAAAATGAAAAGTGAACAACAACAGCCAAGATGTCCATAGATCATCAAGAATTTTACTTAAAAATGACAAGGGCTCCAAGGGTATAACTTTAAGGAGGAATTTGTTCCTCAAAATCATTTCAGTGATTGGGGAAGAGGTCATGGTAGAAGAACTGGTAACTCAAAGTCCAATAATTCTGAGGAAAGAGGTGGAGTGTTTCCTAGTCTTGTTCAAACTTAGGGGAAGGTTGTGCAGTGAAAGGAGACATGAGAAGTGGAAAAGAAACCTTGGAGGTGATAATGTAATGCTAGGTAAGAGATGGTTCTGTTATGTGATTTGATCCAGTGGAGAACCACAAAGAACAAGTACATCATGCTAAAATGCTGGTTCACAGATAAGGTACAGCTCCATGAATGGAAACTCTGATCAAAGCCCAAATTGCCCTAAAATCAGATTTTTGATTTTACTTTCTTTCATATCCTAGTAACCATCCTTCTGTCCTAAGCCTATGATCATCATGATCCTCACCATATACACACCGCTCACTAATTAGGCACAAAGATTCTTTAGGAACCTACTTTTACCAATATAAGGGGAACGTGACCTGATAGAAATTACGACTTCTGCCTGGACAAAGCAACTTGTTAAAATGCTCTCTATCAAAGCTGCCATAGCTGTGCCACATAGACTCATCTAGTTGTTACATATGGAATTTATTAAAATAGACAAAATGCCAATTTCTTAGTTTATAACAGTGTGAAGAATTCTATCCCTCAAATCTAAACAACCAGCTATTAATGTTTAATTCTCATAATTTGTAAAACCTTACTAATCTCATTTTTCTTTCAGCCTCCAGCTGAGTGATTTAAAAAAAAAAAACTTTAATCATTAACATAGCATCAATGTTATTTGTAAGGCAATACATTCACGAAGCCAGTTACTGATTGTGCTTTAATGGCTCAGGGGTGGGATACACGGCTGTTAATGATGATGTATTCATTAAAGGTCTCCTTACACAGTAGCAAAGTCAACTCGAAGTAAATGATAAATTTCACTTGATGCCATGGATCAGATATTGTGATTCTATATTCTACTCAGTTAGCTTTCTTTGGTAAGAGCCCAGCTCAACAACTGGCCTTGGTACAACAACCTTGTGTGCAGAATCAAACCGTGCACTAATAATTTATTTTAGTGAATATCGAATACCTTCTTTCAGACTACACACACATATACACATACTCACTATGAAGTGCTTACATTTTTTACAAACCCACAGTTTATGTAGAGATTATTTTATGTTTAGATATCACTCACTAGCAACTGGTATTGAGCCAGACACAGATCTACATAAACAACAGATTTTATACATTTCATAGTTCATACTGCATTTTTCTCTAAGCTAGTTATTTGTACATCAACAAGCAGTTTAATACCTAACTGTACCCTGATAGTCCTTTTTGGGGGCCAAGAAAAGCAATTGGAAATTTTAAAATGGTACCTTATCCCTTCCCCCTCCCAAAATCACATCAGGCATGTGCACTTTTGTAAACTGAGCATTCCTGTTACTGTAAATCACTACCAGATGTCAAATAGCAAAATGTTCATTACTCCCCCTAAATAATAGACTTGATTAATGAGGCATATTTCCATTATGAAACCTAGGTCTCTGTCATGATGGAACGCTACTTAGAAAGAGAAAAAAAAATCCATGCAGATGGGGAAATCATTCTAGCTATCACACTTCAAAGAAAAAGCAAACATTGGCATCTTGGGATAGTCTTTGGTCCTCCAAGGAGTAATAACTTCCAAATGAAACCAGTCTTTCTGCTAAGAAAAGGTGCCCAATGTCATGGTGGTAGAAAATGAAATTAATTTCTGGGCAGTCAATGGTTTATAACAGCCCAAGATCGGGTGTGTGTGTGTGTGAGCATGTGCGTGTGCATGTGTGTGTGTGCATGTGTGTGCATATTTCTCTATTGTTCTCTGTACATATATATGTGCATGCATATGTCATATATATATGTATATTTGAATTTTTGTACAATGTATACACAATTTTTAAAGGCAGGTCTATTTGTGAACTAACTATATTTTTGCATACTCAGGCAATTAACTATATCATGCACGGGAAAATGTGCTAGCAAAAATCTTAGACAAATCTCCCCGTTCTAGATGGATATGTTGTCATCTTTATCATCATTAAGCAAAGTTCAGTCATTACCTTTTATAGAATATTTTCATAATCTCAGCTTAGAGCATCTCAATTACTCTGTGTGTTAATGTATTTACTTACATGTTGTATTGAAACCTTCCATTCTTTGTGCCCAGTAGAATGTAAGCTCTTTAAGTGGAAAATTGGGAAAGAATTTTTACAACCAGTGTCTCTGATAAAGGCCTCATTTCTAAAATATACAGAGAATTGAGTCAAATCTATAAGAATACAAGTCATTCCCCAATTGATAAATGATCAAAGAATGTGAACAGGCAGTTTTCAGAGGAAGAAATGAAAGATATCTATAAGCATATGAAAAAATGCTCTAGATCACTATTGATTAGAGAAATGTAAATCAAAGCAGCTCTGAGGTACCACACCTCACTGGTCAGATTAGCTAAGAAGACAAAGCAGGAAAATGATAAATGCTGGAGAGGATGTGGAAAAATTGGAACACTAATGCATTGTGGGTGGAGTTGTGAACTGATTCAACCATTCTGGAGAGCAATCTGGAACTATGCCCAAAGGGCTATAATTAACTTTATACCCTTTGACCCAGCAATACCACTTCTAGGGTTGTATCCCAAAGAGATCATAAAAGTGGGAGGAAGACCCATATATACAAAATATAACAGTTCTTTTTGTAGTAGGCAAAGAATTGGAAATTAAGGGGATGCCCATCAATTGGGGAATGGCTAAACAAGTTCTGTTATATGAATGTAATGAAATACTATTGCGCTATAAGAAATGAGGAGCAGGCAAACTTCATATTTACCTGGAGAGGCTTATACAAACTGATGCTGAATGAGAGGAGCAGAACCTGGAGAACATTGTACACAATTACAGACACAATGTATGTGCGATGACCAACTTTGATAGACTGGACTCCTCTCAGCAATTCAGGGTTATAAGACAACTCCAAAAGACTTATGATGGAGGGAGATGTCTACATTCAGAGAAAGAACTAGGAAGAATTAGAGAGTTTGAATGCCGATTGAAGCAAACTACCTCCTCTCATTCTTTTTCTTGTTTGGTTTTATTTCCTCTTTCCCATTGTTCATTTCATCTGTTACAATCCTTCTTTATAACCTGACTAATGTCTAATATGAAAGTATGTGCAGATCCTATACTTAATTGCATGCCACCACGGAGGGGGGAGGAGAAACAGAGGGAGAAAATTTGACACTCAAGGGACTGTAGAACTTAATCTTGTAAACTAAAAGTAAACAAACAAATTAATAAGGACAAAAAAAATTTTAAAAAGAATGTAAGCTCTTTGAGGGTAGAGACTCTTTCCTCTACTATTTTTGTATTTTCCCTATCTAGCTTAGTGCCATGCACATAACATACACTTCACAAATATTTGTCAAATAGAATTCAAGTGATGGGATATGATATAAATGAAAGAATATTGAACTTGGTGAATTGGAACATAAGGGTCTTACCTCCATGACTGCCAGTAATTGTTGTAAGCTTGGGCAAATCAACTCAGATTGGACTTCAGGTCTCTTATCTATAAAATGGTGGTGATGAGGAGGCTAATTATGAAAATGAAGACAAATCAATAGGAAAATGAGAATTAGAGATCACTCCAGACATGCATTAGTTAAAACAACTGGACACGTGTAGTCTAGAAGAGAGAAGCTTGGGGAGAGGGTTTCTAAGGAGGGGGAAGACTGGGTAGTAGTTTTCAAGTTTTTAGAAAGTCTTTCTTAGGAAAAAAATCCATGGGATTTGGCCAATTTCTGCTTGTTCCCAGAAAACAGAATCAGGGCCTGTGGGGGAAAGTTGTGAGAGGCATATTTAGGATGCTTTATGTAAGGAAAATAGTTGTCTGAAAATGGAATGGACTTCCTTGTTTGCTGTAGTGAGCTCCCTGTCACTGTAAATTTCTGAAGAAAAACTGGATGACTACTTCTTGCATTTCTTAGAGAAAGGCTCCTTAGTCAGTTACAGGTTGGACTAAATGACACTGCAAGTGCCTTCCAATTCTGAGATTCTGTTAGCAGAGCTTATAGTCAAGTATTAGAATAAGAAGGGACATAGGAAAATTCCAACAGGCTTTGAGGAGACAAGTTGAGCCAAATGATTGGTTTCCTAGTAATCCCTCCATTCTGTTATCCTGATCTGGCACTAACACATTGCCTTGATTTTCTTCTTCAGCAATTTGTTTTGACTCATTCTCTTCAGGGCCCTTGAATTTCAACATTCCACAAAACCCCAAGGAGCAACACAGTCTAGAATTTTAGTCTGTAGCTTGTTCATCAACAAATTCTGATATACGCTCTGAAGCCCTAGTAATGGAATGCCCTTCTTTCTCCATAATGTATGTACCACACCAATCAGTAAATAAATTTATTTTTATTATTTCATTATTATTAATTAACATTTTATATTATTAATAATTACTATTTTCAGATATTGTGCAAAATACAAAAAGCAAAAAGACAGTTCCTATTCTTGAGGAGCTCACAATCTAATGTTGGAGACAACACGTAAACAATTATGTACAAGCAAGCTATATGAAGAATAAATTGAAAACAATCAGAAGAGGGAAGACACATTAAGGGGGAACAGGAAGGACTTCTTATAGAAATTGGAGTTTGAACTGGGATTGAAAAGAAGCCAGGGAAGCTAGGAAGCAAAGATAAGAGAGAAGATTCCAGGAATGAGGGATAGTAATTGAAAATGCCCAGAGATGGGGACATGATGTTTTTTGATGTTGTTGTTTTTGTTGTTGTTGTTGTAGTACATCCTTCATTCTCAAAGAGGACCAATGACATCACAAGGGTGATGTCTTGACTTGTCCATAAATTGGATTTAAGTGAGAGAGATCTGTGCAAAATTGTCAGTATCATTTTCTCCTTCAGAGTCATAGAAGTTTATTGTTAGAAGAGGAGTATGAAAGTCAATGACACTGGAACAAAGAGTACAAAGTGGAGGGTAAGGTGTAATATGACTGGAAAGGCATGTGGGGGGGAGGGGCAGGTTATGAAAGGTATTAAAGTACAGAGGATTTTTATATTTCACCTGGAAATCATAAGGAACCACTGGACTTTATTGAGTAGAGGGGTGACATGGTCAGACATGGACTTTAGAAACATTACTTGTACATACCAATGGAGGGTGGGATGGGGAGAAATGTGTGGCAAGGAGATTGTAATGTTAATGGAATATAAGATCTTCCCTGCCTATTAATAGGTCTCACATGGAACCCATTAAGGGAAGTTTGCTTAGGGTAGGCTTCTTTGAGGGAAGGCTTTCACATGTTTTGTTCATTTCTAATTATGCAATGGGTCACGAGGGTTGTGATATCCTCTGGCCCTGAAGAAGTGAATATACACTCTGAGGTTAGCATTTAGCTTTGAGGCTCACTCAATGGAAGAGTGTTCTTGTGATTTGACTAGATGAGACTCTGGATTACTGTTTAGGACCCCCTGGCTTTGAAAACCCCAGATGTTACAGGTACTTCTTTCTCTGGTAACTATGTTTGTACTGCCTTGGTCAGACAGTTGGATCTGTCCATTGATCTACGCTAATTTCTCAGACAGCTATAAGACTTATATGTTGGTCTTTATTTCTCTGCTTGTATTTTCTCTGCATTTTCCCTGAAGTTCAGGGTGCTGACTTTTCTCCTGGACTTTTAAATGTAATTAAAAATATTGTTGACCCCTTAAACAGCTATCTTTCCTAGTAAAGCAGATCTAAGAACCTGTGTGGGCAGCCATCCTAGGTATGCCAGTGTGATTGCCGGTGCAGAGATTAAGCAGCAGGTTATTGAAATAGTCCAGCTGCGAGATGATGTCATGTGCTAGGATGGTGGCAATGTCAGGAGAGAAAGGAGTATATCGCAGATATGTTGTAAAGGTGAAATTTATAAGCCTTACTTAGCAACAAATTGAATATGGGAGATGAGAGAGAGTGAGGAGGAGGATGCCTAAGTTGCTAGCTATGGGAGCTGAGAAAATATTGGTACCTGCTTTGGTGTAATACAGCAATGAAAACTCTTCAGGTATTTGAAACACCCACCTAAACCCCTCCAATCATCCATAGTTCTTTTATTCAGTCATGGTATCATAGATACTGACTTCAAAGACTTCAGAGGCAAACTTCCATTTTTCACTGTATCTCTGGTATGCATTGTAGCTACCTCTCTGTCACCTCCCCATTAGAAAGCGAAATCCTTGAGGTCAGTATGATGTTTTTTGCCTTACTTTTATTCCTGGTGTTTAACACATAGTAGACACTAAATAAGTGCTTAATGACTAATTGTGATCTCTTAATTTTATAGATTCAGAAATTGAATCCCAAGGAGTTTAAAAGGTATGCTTATCTTAAGATTTCACTGGTGGTAATCATGGAGGGTGGGGTTTGCATCCAGGTTCTTTGACTTTTTAGTCAATTCTCTTTATACTCTACCATACTGCATCATCTTTTGCTGAAGCATTGCTTTATTCTTTTGAGGTAATACCATCATCCTAGTCACCCAGGTTCGTACCTTTAGAGTTATCCTTAACCCTTCCATTTCCCCTTTCCCATATGCAATGTCACCAAATCTTATTGGTTTTCTTTCCACAACATTTCTCAATTTGTTCCCTTCTCTCTGTAGATATAACTACTCTATTAGTTCCAGTCTTCATCACCTCTTATGAAGATTATTGTCATAGCCTTCATATTGACACTTCTATTTTCAGTCTTTCCCTTTCTCCAAACCACCCTCTAAATAGTTGTCAAAATAGTTTCCCCAGGGCACAACTCTGACTATATCACACCAATGCTCAAAAATCTCCAGTGGCTCCCTATTGACTCTAGTATAAAAATATTTCATGATTAAAGTCCTCCCCTGTCTGATCCCAATGTTATAGATTTATTTTATACTATAGAGACAGCTTGATGGACCAATGGATAAAGCACTGGTCCTAGAACCAGGAAGACCCGAATTTAAATTCAGCCTCAGATTCTTAGTGGTTATGTGAGCTTAGTCAAGTTACTTCACCTCTGTCTGCCTCGGTTTTAACTCTAACCTCAAGGTAGTAATAGTATATACTATACAGGGTTGTTCTGAAGACCAAGTGAGATAATATTTGTAATCTGTTAAACACTTTAAGCACTTGAAAAATATTTTCTTTCCCTTATTTAAAACAATCCCTTTCATACCTTTAAGTTGCAGGCAAACTGAATTTCTGGCTGTTTCCTGAGCTTGACATTCCAAATCTCATGTGCCTGAATTTCATGAAGAGTTGCCTGTTCCTAGAATGCATTCTTTCAATTTATTTTCTGAGAATCCTTATCTTCCTTCAAAACTGAGTCCCGGTGCCATGTTGTTAGTGCTGCCTTCTCTGCTTTCCCAAACCTATTAGATACATGCATACCCAACAGAGAACAAATTCTCCTTAATGGCATTGATTCAATTTTCATCTTTGTAATTCTAGCACCTCTCTCAGTGCCTGACTAGGCATGGGTGCTTAAAAGGGTTTGTTGAATTAAACAGAAGGATACGGTTTTGAGTTCCCCTCATCATCTCTGTCATCCTCTTCTGGACATAATCCAGCTTATTAATGTTACTCTTCAGAATTCACTCACCTGTGACCAGGCTTTTGCATGGAATATTTCTCTCAAATATTGTATTACCTAAATAGGAACTAAGGTGAAAAAATGTTCAACATGGTCACCTGCATGCATAATAAACACATGAGAACAACATTGCGCAAACAGATTTTTATTGTTACCAAAATATCACCGTAGTGACTGTGTGTATGTGTCCAAAGAGTAGTATTCTTTTTGGATGGAACATAGGATGACATAGTCTGAGAGTCTAGGCAAATAACTGATTTTCCTAAGCAGAACAAAAAGAGGACAGAGCTTCCCTTGACCTCCTCCTATCAAGATTTGCTCAGTGAATCCTAAGTAAAAGCAGCCACAAGAAAAGCCCAAAATTTGGCCTCAAAAGAAGATTCCACACTGAAGTTTTAGGTCAATTCATGAATGAATGAATGAATGAAGCATTCAATAAACTCATACTATGTGCAAAACATTGGGACTATTAATAGAAAGACAATCCCTGCTTTGAAGGATCATGGTCTTCTAACAGAGCAGATGCCAAGTCCGAAAAGTTTCAGGTGCAAGTCTCATGGAAAAGCCCCGTGTTTCTTTGATTATTGTGGTAAAGTCTATCGTAATACCTCTTCTTCAAGGTCATTTCTTTTCTTTTCTTTTTTTTTTTGGAGAAAGGAAGGCAAGGCAATTGGGGTTAAGTGACTTGCCCAAGGTCACACAGCTAGTTAAGAGTGAAGAGTAATCTCAGGTTAGATTTGAACTCAAGTCCTCCTGACTCCATGGCCTGTGCTCTATTCGATGTACCACCTAGCTGTCCCTAAGGTCATTTAAGTCAATAAAATTGTATCAGTTTCTAAAACTGAACCATTTCACAGTGCCAACAACTTTCGGGGCAAAAACTTTCTTTTCTGTGTCTTCAATAGCTGTCTGTTGCATGTTTAAGAGTGGTTGTCAAGCTACATCTACATTAGGGTTGCTTCCCAGGATGTGAGCAAACCAGGACTTGGAGCATTGCTGTTTCAAAGACTCTTGGGTTTGAGTCCTGGTCTATCTCCATCAGGGTCCAAGGGAAGATTTTACTCAAACGGGTGGTATTAGTATGACTTGCCTGAAATGTGCTACCTTCTGTCTTTCTCCCAGAGCTCACCGTTATGTAGGTGGTAGCTGATAGCACTTGGGAGGGATCTGTAGCCCCCTCTTTACAGAAGCTGCCTCCACAGACAATGACTGAGAAGACTGGAATGAATGCAGGACTGTCTGGTGGTAGGGGCTAAGAAGTGAGTGCCATTCCCATGATTCCTGTGATCATCTATTTTTTGGTGGCAGTTAGTCAGTCACTGCTGGTGATAATAAGAAAGATTAAGTCTCTCCCTCAATAATGGGTGCAGAACCAATCTGGAAACAGGTCTAGGGGTTTTGGGGATACCACTCTTCTCAAGGCTCTAGGATTCATCACCTTTGTTTGACCCCATCAGGGACCAAGGAAAGATAGTTTCCAATATGGTATTGGTGGTTCAATTTGTCTAGCCCATGTTGCCACTTGTGTTTCCCTCAGTGCCCATTGCTTCATCTGGGCTAAAATGCCTATGATATCCATCCATCTATGGTCCAGTTAACTTAAAATGAAATGAACTGATTTCACATCATGAGGGCCCCTAATAATCCAGCCTTTAAACTCTGATTGAAGATGACCTGGGCACTAAAGAGGACCAATTTGCACCTCTGAGCATAACTTTTACCACCTCATCTGTGCAGCATAGTGAATGGGGCCTTCTCAGAACAGTGTAATAAACAATGTGCTGCTATGGTCCCACCTGCCATGATGTGCTTGCTGTTGTCACATTGTTGCATACCCTCTATGTCCCCTGAACACTGCTTTCTGTGACCTAGCATGTTGCTTCCTCAGTTACTTTCCAACTACTGCATGGGCTACTATCCAGGCTGCCCACAATTCTACCTGTGGGCTATGGTTTTATATTACTGTTACTATTCTGGTGGATGGATGATACTGACTGCTTTCTACACTGTCTAGGCTCCCCTTTTCAGAATAGGCCATTGAACCTTATGGGTTTCTTTCTCTACATTTTCCAAACTCAAAAAGACTACATGTATTCAGTACAATGCATAGAGTGTTGGATTTGGAGTCTAGAAGATCTGAATTAATTTCTTATCTTAAACACTGATTAACTGTATGGCCATGGCTAGTGACTTATCTTCTCAGATTTCAATTTGCTATACATGCTTGAATAAATTGATTTAATCACTTCACCATTTTGTGACAGTCTTTTGTTGACTGGAATTTTGTGGGAAGGAAACAGGTCTCCATGGCTATAGTTTAGAGGTGTTCCTTTCTTTTTTAAGGAAGAACAACCAAGAACAGAGCTTGAATATAAGGAAAAAAATTTTCCTTAGACTAAGAATATGTAGGTAGGCAAATAGATGTAATTCTAGTCTATTATTCCTTTCTAAGACGAATAGAGTGGTCTGCCTAGTGGTCCCTTCTCTGGCTCTCCTTCAGGGGATATCAAACTCCTGGAGAACTGTGGTCAAGATTCCTGAGATATCTTTCTCATCGACTACCTTTAGACAAACCCTCGTGGACAAACACGTAACTACAGGGGCAATGCACATTACATTAGAAATAAAGCTGATCAGTTAAGAATTAGCAGATAGTAATGTTAATTTTCAGAAATCTCTAAATATTATGAGATCCTAGTGGGCCTTAGGAGATAGCAATATAAAAAAAATAAACAAACAAGCAAAATTAAAAAAAAAAGTCTATGTTCAAACTGGTTTGGAGAGCCCACGATTCTTTGGAACCATAATGTTTAATTTATCTCATTTGTGGCATCACTAAAAAAAAATGTGCTACTACAATTAGGCAAAAGGGCTAACTATGACAATATCTAGGATTGGTTGATAAGTTACATCTAGTTGATCACGACTTGACTCTACTGGGGTCAATGATAAGCCTTTGTTCCTTTAGGGCAGAAGTTCTCAATCTGTGGGTTATGTTCAATTTGTAACAATGAAAACACATCTTGCATATCAGATATTTACATTACGATTCATAACAGTAGCAAAATTACAGTTATGAAGTAGCACCAAAAATAATTTTATGGTCGGGGGTCAACACAACATGAGGAATGGTATTAAAGGGTCATGGCATTAGGAAGGTTGAGAATCACTACTTTAGGACATTCAACTTTCCCTGTCCTATTGGCCTTCTTTCCCTATTTTTATCCTGTGATTCTGCCCTCTTTTTCCTAAGTCAACTTCATTATAAATCCTTCAGTTGCTAAGAGTCAGATTTTAGTTCAATTAAAAAAAAAATCAAGTTAGTACAAATAGAGCAGTCAATCAGGAAGTAATCATAGTAGTATCAGGAAGTAATAGGTACTCTCTAGTAGGAGACCTTAAAGGAAAAATGGAAAGAATATTTGTTCAGTATATCACATAAGATATTTCTGTTCATCTACAGGTTGGAAAGAAGGGAACTTTGAGGTCTCTTCCAGTTCAAAGATTCTTTAATTCTATGAAGTCTAGTCAAAAGATTAAAGAGCTCAGTAAGCCCAGCAAAAAAAAAAAAATCCTAGATGCAGCAGGGTTGCACAGTGAATAGAGCACCAGTCCTGGAGTCAGGAGAACATGAGTTCAAATGTGGCCTCAGATACATAACATTTACTAGTCGTTTGACTTTGGGCAAGTCACTTAACCCCAATTGCCCTGCCTTCCCCACTCCAAAAAGCAAAAAAAAAAAAAACAAAAAAAAAAACAAACCAGCCTAAACTGAATTGGTTGTTTTTTTTCTTTTTTTCTTGCTCTGACTTGCCTACTACCCATGGCCCGAAATTGTATTGGAATTTTGCTAATTCTTTGTAATTGCTGAACCACACACGGTAACTTATTAAGTCATCATAAGGCAATTTAAAGGAATGAATACACTTTCATGGGTGTCTAACACACTTCCTACTCAACCTCCAGGATTGGACCCTACCATTTGTTTCATTTATCGAGTCAAAGAAAGGATGAAAAGTAACCAAATCACAATAAATATTGAACCCTGAAGTGCCCAATTCCCTTCTGTCAGGTGGGAGAAAATCCTACACTCAACATAAGTAGATAAATATTAAGTAATCCAGTTGCTACCATTTTTTATCTACTAAAATTGCTTATGGCATGTGTGTGGTTGAACACCACTGAAAGGCATGTGATAGGTTTGTTGAGACACTCACGACTGACAAGTTCTGTTAGTTATTAAAGGAGTTTGTTAGTTTAACATCAGTTCTGCATGAGCAATAGTTATCCATTTTATGTGTCTTTTCTTTTCTTTTCCTTTTGCATAGAAATAGAACAGCCATAATGCAATGGCAACAGGCCACGACCTTTCTTATACATTCCATCTGCACTCCATTCATCACACTAAAGGACTGGGATTCAACAATACTTCTATGAAGTTTGAATAAAGATCCAATGTGAGAGAGAGCTAGCTACTAAACCATTCCCCAGAGGGTCCCCAACTGCTGAGAGATGGCATCTCTTTGGGGATTTGAACTATGAGCAACTCTGGTTCAAACAGACCCTAAAATGCTTACAGTTTTCATAGCAGCCTATCTTTGGATGTTGTATCAATTCTTTTGAGGTGATTCTGTGAAAAACAAAAAATCAGAGTAAAAATCTGAAAAATACTATTCACTGAGATTTAGAGTAAACCCATTAAAACTCCATCAGATGGATTAGAATCTATAGGTTTCTACACTCCCCACTTCTCACCCCTATCAACTCATGGACTCACTTAGCTTCAGTGAAGACTTAAAGGGAGAAAATCAGACTAATGTTTGATTGATTCAAAAGCAACTTAGGCAGTAGTGAATAAATAATTGCATTTTGATCATCTTATTCTTCTTTTGTATTTGTGCCTTGATGGGCACAACAGTTACAGCAGCTAAGCCTTCTGTAGTTTAAAGGACACAAACATTCCACTCTACGTTGGTAGTCAGTATGGTCCAATAGGAAAAAAAACAGACAAGCAAACAAAAACACAAAAACAAAACTCTGCGTTTGCAATCAAAGGACCTGAATTTGAATTCTGGCTCTGCCACTTACTACCTATATGGCCCTGGTCAAGTCACTTAACCTTTCCAGGACTCAGTTTTCTCTGTTCTAAGGTGAGGGGGTTGGAGTAAATAAATGAGCTCTGTGGGACCTTTCAGCTCTAGATCTACTATCTCATAGCAATCCAAAACCTGTGTTCCAATCTTGGTTCTCTCATTTAATTGGTGGGTTATCTCACTGAAATTCAGATTCCTAGTTTATAAAATGAGGCTAATTGCACCTACTCTGTTAAATGCATAGTATTATGATGACTCAAATTGTAATGCACTATACAAATATTCAGTGTATTACAGCTCCCTGAGTCATTTAATCTCCCTAGAAGAACTATATAGTACTACTCAAGCACATAAACACATACACACAGAATTATGTAGAGGGATACTATTAAACATCATATTAAAACCGTCCTTTTCTTTGTTTTATTGAATATGCATATAAACTAAAATCATTTGAGAAACAAGATTTTATTTTGTATAAATGTGATAGCTAAAGAAGGTACAGTGTATATGCTTATATACACATATTCATTCACATGTAGGCAACTACATGTGACAATAGAGAACAGTAAATTGATCAAATAAATGAATAATATGTTTGCATTCCATAAATACATTTATATGCAATATAAAATATACATAATTTACAAATAAAATAGCAATGCAATTTTGTACATTTACATGAATATGTAAAACAGCTTTAACTTCTTGTTATATACCTATGTGTATTACTACATATATTGGCAAGTCTGTATAACTTAAGATTAATTCAAGCCTTTGGGGACACATTGTCTATATAAAATAACAACACATTCTTTTTTTTTTTTTTTTTTGGAGGGGGGAAGGCAAGGCAATTCGGGTTAAGTGACTTGCCTAAAGTCACACAGCTAGTTAAATGTCAAGTGTCTGAGGCAGAATTTGAACTCAAGTATTCCTGACTTCAGGGCTGGTGCTCCATTCACTGCACCACCTGGCTGCCCCAAATAAATTCTTGTTATAGACATTTATTGCTACTAAATAGGCAATCATGGCTTATTGCTATCACATATGTATCATAGGTAAATATATACACACACTGGATATATAAACACACAAGAAATTAGTGCTACATGCATATATTTGTACTTATCTATGTACATAATAAATAAAGCCTAACCATTCATAATATGAATTGTTGCTATTATAACAATCCACACAGGAATATTTAAATATGGCTATGCATATATATACATGCATATACTTTTATCTATAATAATATGTTCTTATTTCTCAAATAATTTTTAGACTTGATGATACTCTGTATTACAAAGGAAGAAAGACTTTTATTATACGTTTGATGTTCTCCCTCTAGATAATCCCAGTCAAATCTTGATTTAAAAAGACTAATGAAAGGAAGCAGTGCATAAATAATTGAAAATGATAAATGTTCTTAAAGTCATGTCTACTTGGCTTAGGAATGTATTTTTGTAATTATATTTGAATATGGGTACATATGATGCCAGTGACATTTATATTACTTCAAATAATATAATAAAGCAACTAACTTGGATGACATGCAATAGATTCCTCCTGGTTTCATTATTCCCTGTTCTCCTAAATTTGGGTTGTTATGGGATAGTATCACTTTTTCAGAAAGATAACTCACTCTAGGTTTGCAATCTTCTTGGATAACCACGTTAACATCTTATCTAAAATTAGGTAACTAATTGGAAGGTAATGAGGTATGGGTAAAAAGAAGATTTAGGTGAGAAAGAGGGCATCTCAGAAAGCAGGATGATGTTGTAGAAAAAACAGATGCTGAATTTGGAGTTAAAAGACCTGAAATCAAGTCCTAACTTGCCACCTATATGAAACTGGGTAAATTTGTTTATTCTGCCTGAAACTTAATGCCCTCACATCTATAAAATGTAGGAAATCTGCTAGATTTCAGAGGTTCTATACTTCTGAATATTTCATTTTAAAAATGACTTATCACCTGCTAAATTCCAGACTGCTTAGCAAAATAAAATTAATGTGACAGTGCTAACACTTAAGTATGTAAGTTGTGCTATCAATAAGAAGTTGACCACAAGCAAGATTGATCATAAATTATCTAGAGTATGGATAATCTGCAGAAAATGGAGAATTAACTACATGTGCTTCTTTTATACTAAGAAGTTTACTGAATTCATTAAAAAAATAATATATATAGTCCCCAACAGAAGAAAAATGTTATTTGATATTTGATAGACCTCCATGAAAATCATGAGAGCTCCCGGAACTTGGTTGCTTTTTGTTCATAAGTATTTCATAAAATTTGTTTAATTTTTATCTAAAAGTGTTCCTTCATAGTACACCTAGGAGAAACAACATAAATAATCTTTCAGAATTTTTATAAGACCATTTACAGACATCTTATTGTTTCCTCTCAGCCTTTAACAGAGATATTATGGTTTTAATTTCTTCATTTTAATCCTAAAGTCTGATCATAAAAGAAATACATCTATTCAAAGGATGGAACCATATGATGGAAGTTCTGAAGATCATATTCTATTTTGGCATTGATTTTTTTTTTTAATTAATACAAATGAAATGGATCAAGAAGGTGAAAGCATTTGACTGGATGATTACTTAACAATTGTTTGTGTATTAGTGATTGTCCTCTTTGACAACCATGAAAAAAGGTTTTGTCACCTTCTATTCTATCCCTTCAATTTCTCCACCTTTATCACACTGTTCTTTTAATACCTATTCACCTTTAAATTCTCTTCTATTTGATGCTGTCCACTCAATACCCTCACTCTAAATTTTATTCTAAACCCTATGCATGACCAGAAATTCTCTGCTAGAACTCAATACCTGAATGCCTTTATTGCTTGAAGTACATAATTGGCCAGAACTATGATTCCTGCTCTTGAAAAGCTATCATTTGCTTTTATACATGGAACACAAGAATAATTACATTTTGCCAACAAATGATAATCAACAAATCAGTAGGTTCCTCAGCTCCCAAGTGTGGGTATTTATTTTGCCTAATTGAACTATCTGTGCTTCTCATGATTTTATACAACTCTTATCCATATCTTTCATTTATTCTATGTACATTTATTGACTGACTAGTATGGTCCAGGCTTTAACAAGTTTCTGGAAATAAATGACAAGAAACAAATAGTCTTCAATCTCAAGGAATTTGGATTCTCTTGGATTGTCCCTCCATGAATTAAACCAAAGTGGAGGTTATCTTCCTCTGGTTCTTTTAAACATTTTGAGGATACTAATGCAACATTCAGGTTATCTACTTGTTATTCCACCCCCTCTTACTATGTGAGTAGCCTATATCCCTTTTTTGGTACCAGGCACAATTAATGATGTATTCAATGATATTCTGTTGAGGAAGTCACTGGTGACAATTTTCTGTGGTCTGTTATGCTTATCTTGTCTCATACTTTGCCCTTTGAATCATCTCTCATTGTGATTCTTCTGAGATCCTGGTGTTTCATGATTGAAAACCTTAGAACATCACTGAGATAATAATGATGTTACTGAGACAGATGTTTGTATCAATTCCGACACTGGAATCATTGAAAGCACTGCACAGTTGACTAAATGTGATTCATTCCAGTTGTTTCCCCATTTTATCCAGGTCTGATACCAGCACCTTAGTTCATTATTCTCTTGATTGTTATTTTTTTTTAAGTTGTCAATACTGACTTAGGTCAAATGATGTAATATATGCAAAATATATGTAAATAATGAAGCATTATTTAAATGTCAGCTATCATCATACACAGATACAGCTAAAATATTTACATCCACATTGGCATAAATATATTTCAACTTTATTTATTAGTAGATGCTGTGCTAAGTGATAGGAATTCAAAGACAAGGAGCTTATATTCAATGGGGGGAGCCAAAACATATATTCATACAAGTAAGCATGAGTCATATATGAAATAAACAGAGGCTAATTTTCAGTGGGAAGATTCTAGCAGCTGGAGGGAGCAGCAAGATCCTCGTATAGAATATAGTGTTTCAAGTCGGCTTTAAAAGAACCTAGGAATTCTAAAGAAGGATGTGAGGAGGCAGTATATTCCAGCTATGATGAACAGGCTATACAGAGACAGGGAGACCCAAGATGGAGTGTTGTTAATGTGAAACTCCAAGCATCCAGGAGTAGTGACAGGTAGAAAGAGAACAAAGAAGAAGTAATGTCATAAAGACTCAGGAAAATGTGTCCAGAGAGTGAAGTTGGTCATCAAGATCAAATGCAAGGAGAGATCAAGAAGAATAAGAATTGAGAAAAGACCAAAGAATTTGATAATCATGAGATTGTTGACAAATTTAGAGGGAGCAGTTTCAGGTAATTGCTGAGATCAAAAGTCAAATTGTAGAGAGTTTAGAACACAGTGAGATGAGAAGTAAAAGCAATGAGAATAATCAGTGTATGTATGCAAATCTGTCAAGCAGTCTAATAACTCCATGGACTTCCATTTCAACTGAATGGGAGATAGTTTAATGGAAAGAGCGTAGGACTTAAAATGACTTTTCAGTTATGGCTTTGTCACATCTCAGTGGCATCTGATAAGTCACAACTTCTCCAGCCAGCAGTATCTCGATTTATAAAAGGAGGAGTTTTAAATTATTTGATCTCTAGGATTCTTTCTGGGCTTTTTCATTCTGTAAATACCCTCTTCCCTTTTCTACATGTCTCTCAGTTCCCATCTTCTTTGAGTATTCTATACTAGGGCTTCTCAGGGTCACCACATTGTCACGTTTTTCTCATTCTGTGCTAAGAATTATGCTCCCACCCCCATCCCCAGGACTGGGGTGGTGATTTAACTTATTTCTTTTAATTTCTAAGTGTTTTTAATAAATTTCTTTAATTTTAGTTTTCAAAATTCACTTCCATAAACTTTTGAGTTTTAAATTTTCTCTCCCTCACTCCCTTCCTCTTCCCCAAAATGACATGCCATCTGATAAAGGCTCTACATATACATTCTTACTAAATATAAATTTTTAGGTTTTCCTAATTTGAATCAGTTCTATGGATTCTATTGTCTGCTCTGAATTCTTCTTTATGTAATTGTGGAGCTAATTCTAAGTATAAGAGCATTGTGTGCAAATCCAGGAATTGATAATGGTGGCAAGTCTGAGAACTTTCTCCTTTACATTCTATTGATATTTTAGGTTAAAGGCAGACAAGTAAGCCATTAAAATGAGGGCATTTTATGAGGTTGAGCTCTGTTCAAGGGATTGTTGGAAGAGAGGGAAAAAAACATTACTAAGAGAATATAATAGGTCCCTTTCATTACCTGCTTATTTTTAGATACATCAAAGGATGATTGCCAGTATTTAATGATTGCAATTCCAGATTTTCTTCTATTAATTTGTCAGTGTACTGCTAGCTATCTGCATATTTCTGTTGAAACCACATAAATCATAAAGCAATAGACAGGGAGAATTGGAAGAGATTTTATGGTTCATCTAATCCAGTGCATTCATGTCACACATAAGTAACCTGAAGTCCAGGGGGTATCAATGTGATTTGCCCAGGGTCCCACAGCTTGTTAAAGGTAAAGTCAAGGATAAACCTGGTGATAACAACAAAAAAATTAGTTCCAGACACTGAATACTATTGATAGTATTTTTTGCCATTCAGTTGTTTTCAGTGGTGTCTGACTGTCCGTGACACCATTTTGGATTTTCTTGGTAAAGATATTGGAGCGTTTTGCCATTTCCTTCTCCAGCTCATTTTACAGATGAGAAAACTGAGTGAAACAGGGTGAGGTGACTTTTCACATAGTTAGTAAGTAAGTACTTGAGGCTAGATTTGAACTCAGGCCTGTCCCTCTAGCTGTTGCACCACCTAGCTGCTCACATTAAGAATGTGTTAATGTTAAAGATTCCAGATAATTATAAGAAGGAACTTTTGTAGGGCAATGGAGGGTAGTGACAGATACTAAAACATATCATCGTATGGAAAACGTTCTGGAAACTACTGAATTGCATCCCACTCTAGTGACTGTGAGACTACTGACTAGTAGGATACCTAATAAGACTTGGTACAGGTAAAATACTGAGGTCTACATACTGTCATTTGGACCTCTGCTCCTTCCAATGTGTTTCAGGGAGCCCACTTCTTTTACTCATGTCAGTTTATGTTAATTTGCCCCAATATTTTAAGACAAATATATGGATAAAATAAAATACAAGTGTATTTTTGTTTCTCCATCTCACTCCCCAACCCCCATACAGAGGCAACATGGCACAGTGGATAGACCTGAACTCAGAGTCTAGAAATGCTGGGTTCAAGTCCCACCTCTGACACATACTGTCTATGTGACCCTGCGCAAGTCCCTTACCACTCAGTACACCAAGAAAAATTCTAAGAAACCATGTTGCAGAACATTTGCTGATACCCACTGGAAAGGAAATTTCTTCACTAGAAACTCCCTATACCAATGAAATCAATTTTGTCCTCCTCCAAAATATTTGTACTCCAACACTCAGCCTGATCTATGACCTCACTGATATAGTTATTTTGTCCTATATCCACCTGGTCACAACCCATCCATTCATTGCTATCTATCTTCTTGGTGGTACTGGAGTGCATTTTCAGTGAGCCAAAGCTGGTGGGGGCAGCAAAAAAATGGCAGCCTCCCAATAGCTCTGGTAGCTGCGAAAACCCCAGTGATTTGAGACAGAGCTTTCCCCTCTGGAAGCAGAGTTCCACAGAGCTAAAACAGCAAGTAATTGACTGGCAACAACATGAGCAGGCAAAGGAAGCAAAGTAAGAACAGCAAACAAACTCTAGATTCCTTCTTTGGAGACAAGAAGGATCAAAGCATGGAATGGGAGGAAGACAACACAATCAGAACTCCCACGCCAAAAGCTACCAAGAAATGTGAAGACTTCCTAGAAGCCATAGAGCAGCTTAAGAAGGATTTTGAAAACCAAATAAGAGAAGTGGAGGAAAAATTGGGAAGAGAAATGAGAATGATGCAAAAAAATCATGAAAAGAGAGTCAGCAGTATGACTGAAGAAAATAACACCTTAAAAAATAGATTAACTCAAATGGCAAAAGAGGCCCAAAAAGCCAATGAGGAGAAGAATGCCTTAAAAAGTCAAATTTGCCAGATGGAAAAAGAATCTCAAAAGCTTT
>CM053591.1:151675377-151699666 GCA_028646515.1 Pseudochirops corinnae | reverse complement strand
TCTCAAAAGCTTTCTGAAGAGAATAATTCCTTCAGAATGAGAGTGGAGCAAATGGAAGCTAATGATTTTATTAAAAATCAAGATACTGTTAAACAGATCCAAACAAATGAAAAAATAGAAGACAATGTGAAATATCTCCTTGAAAAAACCACTGACCTGGAAAATAGATCCAGGAGAGACAATTTAAAAATTATTGGACTACCTGAAAGCCATGATCAAAAAAATAACCTAGAAAGCATCCTTCAAGAAATTCTCAAGGAAAATTGCCCTGATATTTTAGAACCAGAGGGCAAAATAGAACTTGAAAGAATTCACATAACACCTCTTGAAAAAGATCCCCAAAAGAAAACTACAAATGTTATAGCTAGGTTCTAGAGTCCCCAGATCAAGGAGAAAATGTTACAAGTGGCCAAGAAGAAACAATTTGAATACTGTGGAAACACAATTAGGATAACCCAGGATCTAGCAGCTTCTTCATTAAGGGATCAAAGGGCCTGGAATATGATATTTCAAAGATCAAGGGAGCTAGGATTAAAACCAAGAATCACCTACCCAAAATTGAGTATAATGTTCCAGGGCAAAATATGGTCATTCAGTGAGGTGGAAGGCTTTCACACATTCTTGCTGAAAGAACCAAAACTGAAAAGAAAATCTGACACTCAAATACAAAAAGCATGAGAAAGTAAACATGGAAAAGAAATCATAAGGAACTTATCAAAGTTCAACTCTTTACATGCCAACAAGGAAAAATGATAATTGTAACAAACGCAACTTTTCTCAGTATGAGGATAGGTGAAGGGAATACAAATGTATATATGTATGTATGCATACACATATGTCTATATAGGAGGGTTTATATATGTGTACGAACACACATCTGAGTATGTGTATATATGAGTACATAGAGGGCATGGGATCAATTGAATAGGAAGGGACAATACTCTAAAAGGTGAAATTCTGCAGTGGGACAGAATTAGAATGAGAGGAAACAGGAAGAGACAGAATGGGGTTAATCATCTTATATAGAAGATGCAAGGGATAACTGTTACAATGGAGGGGAAGAACAGGAAGGCAAAAGGTAAAGGGTCAATCTTACTCTCATTGAATTTGGCTTAGGGAAGGAATGACTTAAACTCTAAATTGGTTATTTCACCACACAGGAGAGTAGGGGGATGGGGATGAGAGGTGGGATGACAGAAGGGAGGGCAGGGTGGGGGGGGGGAGGGTTGCTGGAAGCACACACTTCTGTAAAGTGTCAGGGACAGGGACTGGGTAGAGAATAGAACAAGGGGGGATGGGATAGGAAGGAGGAACATATAATCAGTCTCTCACTATATGCCCACTGTGGAGATGTTCTGTATAATTACCTATGTACAACCTGTATTTAATTGCTTGTTCTTCTAGTGGGGGTGGGTGATGAGAGATGAAAGGAAAGAATCTAAAATTTAATGTTCTATAATCAAATGTTAAAAATATATATGTGTATGTGTATATATATATATATAATTATTATTAACTACATTCAACTGGGAATTTAGATATATAGGCACTGTGGTAGGGAGATCCATTCGGCCCTACCAGAAAGTCAGAGGGGTGAGGGGTAGGACATAGGAGAAAGCAGATTGGGGGAGGGCTTATACAGTGGGATGGCTCTTTTGAAGTGTTGGGTAGGGGAAAGGTGGGGAGAAAATTTGTAACTCAAAATCTCATGGAAATGAATGATGTAAACAAGAAAATAAATAAATTTATTTATTTAAACATAAAAGATATTTGTATATATACATATATCTATACATATATACACACTATATATGCACATACACACACATAGAAATCAGAATTTTACATTGAAAAGCTAGCAATATGACAAGGATACCACTCCCATGCCATTGTAAGGTTGAGCATTTTTAAATGCCCTACGCTGATGGGTTTTGGGATATTCTCAGCTAGCAGTTCTGTGTCACCAACCCAGAATACAATTTGTCTATCACTGGTGGGCCAGTCAACTTTAAGTCAGTTGTATCCCAAGGATAGATACTACAAGAGTCATTAACAACTGGTTTCATTGGACCCTTTGGGATCTGGCTTTTTGTAGTATTTCTAGACACTGCGGTAATACCTTATCAGTTCTTACAAACAGTGTACCTTAGCTATTTATTAATCTTGATCATGTGATACATAGGGAGTACATTAGGGCAACACTCAGTTTAATGAATCAAGCAAGGTTTAATCATAGAAACAGCTGCATATTCCAAATGTCTTTTGGATGTTAGTAGCTTTAAACAAAATTCAATTGAAGTGAATTCTTCATTACCCATACCAGTAAGGGGATCAATGATATGGATATTCTAAAGTCACAGATATTTACTGCAGAATGATCTATGTGTTTTTATTCTCTTTGCAATAAATTTGCATTCCTAATGTAATCTACATTACATTATTTTCTTTATAAGTTATTAGAGAGATAGATGATATAGACAGAACATTTATTAAGCATTTACCATGTTCCAGAGAATACTGTGCCTCTAAATGCTGAGGGTAAAAAAATAAGAGCCTCCCTACTTTAAAATAGTATATATTCTAGTAGGCGAAGAAAAAACATAAGGGGAACAGGAAAGAGAAGAGATGAAGCAGACTAACAAGTGATCAGGAGACAAAATGCACAGCATGGCTCGGGCTTCACAAGATATGATGATCCTGGGGAGGAAGCTCATCAATCTTTGAGGAACTCTAAGTGTCATGCCTGGGCAAAGCAGCTGGTAAAGATGTGGAGAACACCTGAGAGGGAGCAGGATGTTAAACTGGAATTTTAAAAATTAGTTTCTATTTACTGAGAACCTGAGATTAATTTTAAGACATAACATTTAATTTTGGGGGAAAATATATTTTTAGGAACTTTGACATGGATAACCCACAAAGAAATCATTTTGAAAATTGAACATTGATAATGATATTAACTTCATTCTTTAACATATTCACAATCTTACTGGTCCCCAGTTTATATCCAAACCCTTCAATGCCTTCCCATCTCACATAATTAATGTCCATGTGTTTCTATAAATCTTTTTTTACAAAAAATATATATATAGATTGTCCATCTGTTACCTCTCATTTTTGCTCAAGACCAAATCACTATCCATTCTAGTCATATGTACATTTGCTGACAGATATATACTACTTCTTATGAGCAAATCATCACTGATACATGCTCCAAGTTACTTAGAAACATCATGAGTATTGCAAGGTACTCTTGGATCACATACCAACTTGATTCCTCTAATATATTGTTCCATGATTCATATCCATCACTGGGAGAAAACAGTACTAATGATTTTGAGTGAGAATTCTGATATCATTAAAAATACTATTTTCCCATACGTTTTATGGCCAAATCTCATTCAATTGTCATATTAGTCCTTTATCTCTCTCTCTCACATGTGTATACAGATATACATGTATGTATAAAATAAGTATTGATGTAAGTATATATATATATATGTATATGCATTATCTTCCCTCTCATAAAGATACTCACACATACATATGTGTGTGTATTCACAGAAATCTACTATAATAGGCAGTTGAATTTAATATCATATTTTGAGCAATAATAATTTTTCATCCACATTGGCTTTCTCTTTTATATGATGAGCTGATCTCTTTTGATTGAATTCCTAAATAGTGTTTTGGGGAAACCAGGTAAGTTTTTTTAAAAATATAGATATTATCCATAATAAGTGGTTTTTTTTTTTTTTTCATTTCTGGGTACTAAGATAAACTTGGGTAGTCCTGAGAAAGAATATACTCAGTGAATTTATATGGAGCAATGAAACCAAAATATTTCTGTACGTGATCAAGGAGAGATTGAACAAGATTAGTACTAATATCTTTCTTAGTATTCATAGTCCTAAAATATGGTAGAACCTGTAGTGGGTTGTAGCTAACTGTGGATGGAAGCTTTCATTTTTTTAGCAACAGTGGTCTAGCCCCTACACTTCAATCAATAAATGTTTTAATGAGACATTCAGAAATAATTTAGATAGTGTCAGAGCCAGAGATTTACAAGATCACAGCAGAAACATGAAGACATAGACACATACCCGAAATAAGCCCCCCCCCCCTTTTTTGTTTTTACTTCTCAAAGTTACTAGGGAGGTGTAGGATGTTGTTTTGTTTCCTGCTTTCACAAAGGAGGAAAGTGGGTAGAAACTTTCAATAGATAAAACAGGTGAAATGAAATGCAAATAAGGCTTCAAAAATCATTCTTTTTGTTTAGTGTTTCAGGATTTTATTTTGTGTATTTTTTTCTCATTACCATATTGATTTTTAAGAAAATTATATTTCACAATTTGCAATGTACCCACATGCTTTGGTGAAGAGGACAATCAGTAATCTTTTCTAAGTACTTTTGATATCTTTTAAGGCAGTATATTATAAAGGCAAATGATTATAATAATTATCATTATCTACGCTTGATTTAACTTATGTGGAACATAATTTTATAAATCCGTAGTGACTCAGGGTATTAAGCAAATTCTTAAAAAAATCAAGCCAAAGAAAAACATTTTCACTCCCAGAGAAAAGAGGAAAAACTAATGCAACAATAGATTACGTTTTTGTGCCTCTATATTTAACTATTTTGTTAGCCCTTCTTTAATAAAGATAGAAATCAAATTTCTTCTATTCTAAAGTATCCAACAAAAGCTGTCAATTACAGGTGCATCTAACTTTTAATATGTAAGATATATCAAGACTGCCATGTGTGAACTGCATTTTCAAAAGTCAAATTACATTTTAAATGTACGAAGGCCGGTAGATATATAAAGGAGCTCAGGGTTATTCATTTTGTAAAGCAAATCATCATTTTATACAGTAATTAACTTTTTTTCTTAAAAATTTTTTTTGTACTAGTTTCTTTTTTTTTTAAAGCAAGGCAATATGATGTTTGAAAACTAATTCATTTATTCAATAAGCATTTGTTAAGCTCTTAATATGTATCCAGTACTTGGTTAGGTCTCAGCAAACAAAGACAAAAATGAAAGACTCCTTTCCTCAACGAACCTCTATTCTGGTCTTGGGACAGAGTTTTTTTTTAAAGCATAAAATACATACAAAATGAATGTAATGCCATTTTGGATGAAGGCAAGGAGTTTGGTGAGGGAAAGAGATACTGTAGTAAAGCTGTCTAGGGGCCAGAGTCTTTAAGCTGCAAGGAGGATGACACATTTTGGGACCCAGGAATGTAATCATTGACAACACTGATTTTCTACCAATATGTCTTACAGAAATATTTAATTAGACTTTCTTCTGTATTGGAGCCTTGGGATCATCTGGTTTTGAACCCATACTCCAAATAAAGGACTGATATTAGCACCCAGACCGTGGATTAAAGGAACTCATTTCTCCTGGGTCACTCTCATTTTGTTACAACACAACACACACACACACACACACACACAGAGCACTATTTAGCAAATGTGAGTATTCAAGAATATCAAAGAATCACAGAAATTCAAAGTGGAAAGATAGTTCAAATGCTGTTCCAACATATTTGGACAAGTGGTCATTTAGTCTCAGCTTGAAGACCTCCAATAAGAGAGTATCCATCATGTGCTGAGATTTCCTGTTCTAATTTTGAATAGCTCAAATATTTAGGAAGTTTATTTTCTTTAGAACAAGCCTAAATATGCCTCTTTGCAGTTTCCATCTATTACCCTTAATTCTGAGAAGATTCTTCTAGATAATTCATTATGGGAGCAGCAGTGGTGACTCTGGCAATTAGAGCAATTCCCAGAGCATAGTGGGCACTTTACTTAATAAATACTCTCTTTTAAGACCTTTTCTATTTAATGACAGTGGAATTCTACATAACCAAAATGCCTGGTCAATCTAATTGAAAGTTTATGAAAAAAAATTCTTGAATGAATCCAGGTAGTTCTCTGATTATATGGTCCTGAGAACAGCAGGGATGCCTCCCTACCTCCTTCATATGTCATTAAGGAGACTCACAGCATCATAAATTTAAAGCTTCCAGAGACTTCCTTATGTTTTAGAATCAGACAGATGGGAGTGACTTACCCAAGGTCGAAGCATGATAAGTAGCTGCACTGAGATCCAAATACAGGACCTCTTCTTCCAAATGCAGTACATCTGTCCATTGTGTCAGCCTGCCTACATTAACAGTCACAGCGAATTGGACTGTCTTGATCTTTTGGCCCCATCATCATGTAGAAATGGCTTATGATGAAGGACCTTGCAAGGCAGCGGGCTCAAACTGCTACCACACAATGTCACTTGTATAGCCTCATTTTTACATAAAAGACCTGAAAAGTAGCAAGCAGATGTAGAAAGTGACGTTATTCTTAGTACATAGAGGTAGCTTTATGATATAGACTTGAAAGCGCCACATTCCCTTCATTTCTTTACCCCTTCTTTTATCCCTTTTAAGATGGTCTATGCCTGACCTCCTACACAAAGGAAAGGCCTGTCCAGTGTCTCCAGGAAATTAGGGTAAGGTCATATAGGAATGTCTAAATACTTGCTTTATACAAAGCTCCTTTTATATCTTCCTAAAAGCCACAGACTACCAAAAGTAGATTGTGGACAGGACCACTCAAAGCTAAACAGCTTAGAGGGAAGGATTTGGAGTGACCTTTCCCAGTCAGTGTACTGGGAATCATTATCAGTGTACTCTTTGGATTTGCAGAGATTTCAAACTAAGAACTTCATCCTTGTGCAAGACATGGCTTAAAAGTGCATCTTCATGTGCTTTTTTTCATCTTCAGCATTTCCAGAAATTATTTAGATTCCCATAGTCATGCAAGATAATTCCTGAAAAAAAAAAAATTCCCAGCACTTTGGATTCAATGGTACTGTTTCTAGAGTTTGTAAGCTGGGTAACTTTCAATGACCTATAGTCAGTTGCCAGGGGAAAACCCCCTGGATTGGGTCTTAATGAAATCTAACTTCAGATGCTACTGATTAAGATACTTGGGGACCAACTGGACCATGTGCTTAGCACATTGACTGGCACATAGTAGGCTCTTAAAAATATTAATTGATTGATTGATCATAAACACATGCACACACATACACACATATGTTTTATTAAGAAAAAACTTGGTTTCATAGATTTCGTTTGTACATTGGGTCTGCCAATCTCTCCCAAGTTTTAAGTGTGACAGCCACTCACAAGTTTAATCCCAATATAGATCCGCATAGATGCTTTAACCTGCTTTGTTTTTCTGACCAGGGTTGATTCATCCCTCCTGAGGAGACGTGATGGTTCTGATCCCCAGGGTTCTGTCATGTTGGCTTTAGTGTGGGCACCCAATCTTATTTCAGCCCTACTGCAATTTAGAAATACTGAAGTCATGGGACTCATCAGCCTCAGTCTCCCCATTAGCAGGGACTTCAGGTATGTCCTACCACATCTAGTTCATTTCATAACTTCTCATATCTTGACCTGGAAAGGACTCAAGAAGCCACCTATTTAAATTCACTTTCATTATTTTATAATTGAGGAAAGTGAGGTGCACGAAAGATGAGCGACTTGTCCTGGATCACACATCTGGCAAGTGTCTGATGAAAGACTTACACCCAGATCTTTCAGACACCAAGGCCAGTAAGGATTCTTTCCTTTATACTACCCTGTCTCTTTGCAGAGCAATGCATAAAAGAGAGACAATTTTGTATATTTAAAAGATATAATTATACCTCAGTTTGCAATCCTATTTTGAAACAACTATTGAATCCAATCAACATTTATTAAGTACCACTTACATGTAAGGCACAAAGTCTATAATTAAATAATCCATGTCCACAGGGAGTTTAAATTCTACTGGGTTAGGGGCTGGTAGTGGGTGAGAGACAAAGAAATTTATGAGTAAGCAAATAAAAAGTATTGATAAAATAATACACATTAATTTAAAGAGGGAAAGAATGTTAACAACAACTTTGTGACCTTGGGAAAATTACTTCTTTCCAGAAAATGAAGGAGTCACAATTTATATTTCCCAAGGGATCTTTCCCCCTGATGGCATGTGTTTACAATGACTAAATTGTACCCAAATACCTCAGTAAAGGAACTAGTAAGTAATCTTTTCTAAGCATTTTTTTTTATATTTTCAAAGGCAGAATTTTTGAAATATTCAAATGTTTTGTTACACTTTATTATAGGAACCACTGGGTTCTAGGAGAAGATTTTCATCTGCCCAGTTAATTTATTTTCTTTTTTCTTTCTTTCTTTCTTTCTTTCTTTTTTTCTTTCTTTCTTTCTTTCAATATACCTCATTCTACTAAAGACTTCACTATGCAGATTTCTTTAACAGGATAACAAATTTGCAGATTTGGGAACTTTTGACTTTAGCAATAAACTTTCTGGACAGCATGGAGTAAAAAAATCACACAATACAGATTTTGCTTTGAAAACGGGATGTATTCAAGAAAAAAATCAAATTACCAAATAAAATCAAATATTTACAAGTAGAAAAGGAATATAGTAAATTAGAACTCACTGTACACAGTAATATGCCAGTAAAACCAAAAATGTAAAAGACATTATTAATCATAAAATGAAAGCAAATTGAAACAACATGAAATGGAGATAATTTAAATAAACCGATTTTGGAAAAATAAATTTGAAAGAGCCATAAAAGTGAAACCAAATTAAAAAAAAATCTGACCCAGAAAGATTTAAGATATATTCTATTAAACAACTAGAAAATAATTAATAGCTATGTTCCACAAATTGTCAAAAATTGAAAAAGAAAATAATATCAAGTTCATTCTGTGAGAAAAATAGGGTCTTAATTCCCAATCCAGAGAAAGAAATCTCTAATTAAATATTACTACTGAATATTGAAGAAAACTTTTAAATACAATGTAACAATAAACCTTTAGCCAAATACTCACTATGACCAATATGGATTTATAACATAGATGCAGCAATGGTTCAATATAAAGAAAACAATGCATAATCATATTAGAAACAAAAGAAACCAAAGGCACATGATTGAATCAATAACAGAACTAGACTTTCACAAAGGACAGTACTCATATCTGCTAAAAATATAGGTGTGCATTTTGACCAACATCATAATTAGATATGTATTCATGACTTTGGTAAAATTTTAGTCTAAAATCAAATAAGGTGATCATCAATTGTAGGGCCTCCTTTTATTATTGTGTTCTTAACAGGGGGAAAATGCCTTTGAGAAAACAAAACTTGAAAAAAAATCACTTTTTATGTGTGCCTTGTTTTGATGAAATTCAATATAAGAAAAATGCATGAAAATTATAACTTGGAAAGTCACTAATTGAATTACTGATTTGTTCTTTGCAGTGGAAGTTGAACTTTAATGCAAAAACCTTAATAAGTATTTTCAGGAGATCATACTGGTCTCCAGCAAGGCTCATAAGACATGCCAGACTAACTTCTAAAGGCTATGGCTACACAAAGAAACTATCCCTGCATTCCAGTTTTGTATTCCCTCCATTCCTCAAGTCAGCTCTATAATCAGTAATCCTGATATTTCACCTTGATTCCTGCTTCATATTTCATTACCACCTGGTCCTAAATTATTGTAGCTAAAATGGTCCAATACTCATATCACTATCCACCCGCCTCTGACTGCAGATCCTCGTTGCATGGGCTATGTTAGAAGGTAACCGTTGAAAACTTTTTTTTCCATTCCCTGAGTGTTGGAAGATTGAGGTTTGTTTTTCACAACACATTCTATGTTGGGCCCAAACCTCCATCTAGGAATAACTTCACTTATCTCTTGTATATACCTTTTAACCCATAGGCAAAGAATATGACTATATTATTGACTTTCTGGATTCTTTTTAAGCCCATCCTTGAATATTGGGAGTGAAGACAAATACATTCTTCTCCTGGTCAGCTCTGGTCAATGAAGTTTCTAGCATGGGCCTTAATAATGAAAAAAAAAAGTAAGTGGAGCTATGAAAAATACCTTAACTCATCTTCACAAGTCATTTCTCCAGTTTATATTGCCCCAAGTAACCTTCTTGATTAAGGACTTTTGCTATAATTTCAATGCCCATAGATATGCTATTAAGCATCTGGAATGCCACAAGCTGTTTTTTGTCCCCTACTTCATGACCAAACTATATACTTAGCAAGTAGGCTGCCAACTAGTCTACCTACTTAGAAATCATGTACATTTTTCATAGATCATAGAATTAAGAGCTTAGAAACAGCTGAATATCAACCAGTCTAGTCCTTTCATTTAAAAAGTGGTCATTTTGAAACCTTAAGAGATTTGTCCAAGATCACAGAGTGAGTAAGTGACTGAGTTGAGGTACAAATGCCAGGCCTCATGGGTTCAACACTCCCACTGTGCTCTGAGTCCTTCCCCTAAGACCAAAAGGGGCTGCCTGCACTTCCTTCATCAAGGCAGATTCTGCAAATAGAACACATACATAGTAAGTGCTATTAAGCACTTTATATATTTATTGAAAGGATCATTGGTTTATTGGTAACTGATTTCAATGAAGACATTAATTGAAATTTACCAATAAATGGAAAAAGTATAGACATTCAGGTACTATTGTATTTGTGTGGTGTGTGTGTGTGTGTGTGTGTGTGTGAGAGAGAGAGAGAGAGAGAGAAACAGACAGACAGACAGAGGGAGAGAGAGAGAGATTTCTAGTACCCTATTCTTCAAGAGAGCTACCACCTTAGTCCACTGGTGTTCAGGGGTTGTTATAGGAGATGGTAAAAATTTAGACAAAATTTTAAAAGCTGGTTTTACATCTGGCAATTATACCACTAGTTTATTGGATCAAATACAAAACTCATGTGCATGCAGCTAATGCTGGGTATTGCATTTGGTAATGTATTTTGTACATTTTATTCACCTTTAAAAGCACATATCTGGGCATGTCACTTTTAAATAAGCTCAGTGGGCTTTATAAACATTACTGCACCACTGTACCAAGCTGCCAAATGAGTATTTTGACAATTTAACTACAATACATCTGGTCATGAATCTAAAAGAACTTTTAAATACACACACACACACACACACACACACACACACACACACACACACACACCATGAGTCTGGTTCCTTTATTGGCATGGACCAAGTAGAAGCATTTGTAGGAGGAATTGGTTTGATTATCAACAGTTGTTTCCCTGCATTTTTCCTTGTGTATAATACCATAGAGTGCATTAAAATTCACAACCTTGCACTAGGGTATATTACTGTAACCCCAGGTAACAAAGCTTCATCTATAAAGAGGGCCAGAAGGTCCTTATTATTAGAGAATCATTCCTGAACTGCCTACAAAGAAAAACCATTATTATCTCTGAAGAAGAAGCTCTAGAGTTAGACATTGACTGGCGGAAAGAGATCTCTGTGTGTTACCAAGGACTTAGCTGTTATAGTGATCTTCTTCATTGGGAGAAATGGATCTGCCAGAATCACTGACAAATAAAGCATTTGTGTTTTTTTTTTTTTTATGAAGCAATTCTGGATATCTAAATATATCTAAAAGTGTTTTGATACAAACCCTTAGAAAGCTGCTTTATGTCATCTGATATTTAATATCGAAGAATTGGCTCTTTCCTAGATTTGTAGAATCCTCATTGTTTTCATTCTTCACATTTTTTTTTTAGTAGAGAGAATGACTGGGCTGATTGTTGCTCTGACTTAAGGAAATGGCACCTTGGCCCACCACAGATTGGCACCTAAGGACCACCAGTGACCATTTCATAGAGCTATCCTCATAGATTACAGAGACCTTAATGATCAGTAAGTGATTGGCACTGTCAGTACGAATCTTTTCTTCATTGGTTTTTAGACTGACTTATTGCTTTGGGCAGGGACTTCCTCATATACAAGCTAAAATTACATGATGCTCTTTTGTATTTTTCTTTCTTCTGTCTGTATAGAAGTCTTTAATATTCTGATGTTTCAAAAAGAAGTAGAAAAGTGGATGAAAATTTTTAGAAAGTTAATTTGGTAAAGATTCTGACTTCGCAGAATCCCAGGAAAGTGATTGGACCTCAGACTTCAGGGAGAAATTTGCCTTTGGTACCAGCCATGGCAGACTTTTGATAATAGATAATGAGCATAAGTTAGCCTTAATCTTTTTAGCCTCTCCCTGCCTTTTTTGGGGGGAGAGAGGCAGAATTGAAATATAGAAAACGAAAGTTGGAAAAAAAACAAATCACGTAATCAAAACATTTCAGCTAATTTCTTAGCAAACTGATGATCAGACAATCAAAGTCAGTTGGCCAAGGACATTCAATGTTTTACTTTCAGGGCTAGAACCACAGCTAAGTTCTTGATTTGTGTGCATAATGAATCCCCCAAAGTGGTCATGTTATTTAAATTTGCATTGCATATTTCCATTGGAATGGAAAAAATATTATCTAATCCATATAACATTAGATCGTATGAATCCAAATAATATGTCCATTTCACAGGATTCAACACTCATACTAATGGAGACTATTACATTACCTGGGTCTCTTTTATTCCTAGGTCTTTGTTCTTTCTATTACATGACAGTCTATTATAGAGTAATAGAATTATATAGGGCTGGAAGAGATGTTAGAAATGATCTCATCCAACCTTTTCATTTTCCAGATGAGGGAACTGAGATACCGAAAGGAGAGGTGACATAGTCAATGTCACAGAGATAGTAATAAATAAGATTCAAAACCAGGTCTTTTGATTTCAAATCTTGTATGCTTTTCAATACTAAGCATCATACTAGTGTAGACCTGATCATTAGTAAGTAAAATTGCTTATAAATACTACTAGATATGTTGGAGATATCACTGAGCTTCAAAGTATCCAGTGTCTAGTCCTAGAGTCCCTTTGATTCTCTTGGAAATGTATATTGGATACATACATATCTGGGCTTCATTCTATAGCGTCTACAAAGTGGAAGAGTATGAAGAAGCTAGTCTCCACATGCCTCAATAAGGCAGATGTATTCACATGACTCCAAATGTTCAAATCTGCTATGGGGGAATTCCAGAGAGCTTGAAGTGAAGTGGTACATTTGAATTAAAAGAAAAACAAAACCTTGACCACCCAGAACACTTGGATGAATGTAATAAGATGAAATTTAACAGGGATAAGAATAAATCCTTACACTTAAAAAAAAAAAGTAAAAAAAGATTTGAGAAGTACAAAATTATGTTGTTAGCCATAAATTAGATAGCATGTGGATTTTTAGTTTTTGAAGGAGATTTCATGGTCAGTACAGGTCAATAGTGTGATGTGGCAGCCAGAGAGCTACCAGGGATTTAGCCCATTATAAAGTGAGCTATGGTTTCCAATAAGATGGAGGTAATAGTCCCACTTTGATAGTCCCACCCCTGTCTTATCATTTCTGGGGTTTTGTGTTCAGTTGTAGGAACAAAAGTTTAGGAAAGATATTGATAATCTGGAAAGTATCTAGTGGAAGGCAACCAGGATAGGGAAGCTGTTTGAATTCATACCCAAATGAGAATGGGGTTAACAGAGTATGAATGCTTAGCCTGGAAAGGAGAAGTTTCAGTGGATATATGATAGCTATCTTCAAGTATTTGAAGGTCTGACTATGGAGGGGGGATTAGGTTTGTTCTGCTTGGTCTCATGGGCAAAAATCAGGCACAGTCAATGCTTGAAGAGGCAAATTTGAGATTTTCAAAGAAGGACTAATAGCAAAAGCCTATCACAAAGAGGAATTGGTTGTGTTGGGAGACAATGGAGTTTCCTCATCAGAAGTCTTCATGCATGGGCTGAAAGATCACTCATCTAATATATTATAGCAGGAATTCCTTTTTGGGCATGGAATAGATTATATGGTTCCTGAGTTCCTTTGTGACTCTAAAATCCTGTGACTCTGGACCTGTCGAGACTCCACAGTGAGTTCCAGAATTACTTCCCTGAGGTTTCATCATCACCACTCCAGTTTAGTCATTTGAATTGGGAGCTACCTAAGTTCAAAGGACATTATCTGGAATCGCTACAAACAACCTAGAATGACTCTTGATGAAAAAATAAAGGGAAGATAAAACTTGTAGAAAAAAAGAGTTTTAGAAGTATGGGTCAAGGCTATTCACTATCTGACAGAGGTTAATGGAGCTAGTGTCAACTTTTGTAGGATGATTTGAGGTCTTGGAATTTGGATCATCACTGATCATGGTGAAAAAGGACAGTGGGCAAAATACTAATTGGGGATATCATTTGGATGATGCTTTAAAAAATATCTGGTTACATGGATAAAGTGCTCCCTCTCATTGGTATAGATCATCAGGCACTTATGTTATAGTAGACAGCATTTCACCAATTGTAGAAAGATAGGATTAAGTGGTGGTTCACAAGAAAAAGACTTCAAGGCCAATATACATCAGGGATGTGCTAAGAATTCTGAGACCTTAAAAACCACTGTGATCTAAGGCTTTATTAAGCAAAAGTATAAATAATAAATAATACTTATATCAAGTAATAATAAAATAGATAAGTAGAAATATAAGAATAAGTAAAAATAAGCATTAATAAAAGCAAAAATAGAAATAAAATCTATCAACTGATGATAAATCTTTTCTTAACCCAACTCTCTAAAGATAAGTAGATTGATTCTCAGAAAGGAGACATATAACTTATTTCCATGCCCCTATTTGAAGCCTTCACTGCTTGACCTGGCCTACCCATAGTTTGAACTATGTAGTCATAGACTTTTAGAAAATCTAAGGTCTTCTCAATTCCCTGATTAGTCTTGAGAGGGAGAAATTTAAGTGCTGTTTTTAATCAGGTTAGTTATCAGTACATTTTTTTATTTTCCCTTTCAATTGATGACATTATGTGTATGAACCTTTGTTCAGAGACATATGAGAGTTATCTCCCCAGGAGAGCATGGGCATACTCACTAGAACCTTGCTGAGAAGACACAGGGAATTACTGATGAGTAATTCACTGGGACACAGAAGGATTGATTCTCATTGGAGGAAATACTCCTTTATATGGTGAACTGTAAGTCCACCTTGAAATACTTTCAGAATGCTAGTTACACTTTTAAGACTTCTTTTTCACCTTTCCCAGTTCAAAATCAGAAGAGTATATCACAGGATGAACTTTCCTTACCTCAACGTATCTGAGCATTTGAAACACTAAGAGATTTCCTGCCTATAGAGGGAGAGTGCCATACTAAAAAAGGACTCCAAATTTGAGAATTTCCTAGTGGAAGAGTTTGGGGATTTGGTCTTCTAAAGAGAGAAAGAGATTTCCTGATTTAGCATCCATGCTCTTTGGAGAAAGAAGATCATTCACATAGTTCTTGAGTAACATTTTATTTGGAATGCAAACTCAGTGAATTATTCAAAAGTACAGGGGACTGCTTACTTAGTAGCCCCAAAGTATGTTCACTTACTGAAGGAATCCTAACTATGTTGTTATTCAGTTTTTGATTTTTTTAAAAATTTTTTCCCAGTGGTATGCAACTCTTTATGACCTCATTTGGGATTTTCCTGGCAGAGATACTGGAGTAGTTTGCCATTTCCTTCTCCAATTCATTTTACAGACAAGGAAACTGAGGCAAACAGGGTTAAGTGGCTTGTCCAAAGTGACCCAGTTAATAAATGTCTCAGGCGAAATTTTAACTCAGGAGGATGAGTCTTTCTGACTCTGAGCCAGGGATTCTATCCACAGTGCCATCTTGTTGCCCAAATTGTAGGGTATCTCTATGAGTCTGGCATTATATAATGCCACTTATCTACTTCATATGCAAAGCAAGACATCACCCTCATGATGCTGCTGGTCATCTTTGAGAAGAAAGTGCAAACAGCACCAACAGCAGGACCTGTGAGAGGACTAGTAGAAGACGAGTTTTATAGCTCTTCTCAGCAAGGTGTCCATATTCTCCTGGGGAGGTAACCCTTAGGTGTCTCTGAGCAAAGGTTCATACCATATAATGTCATCAAATTGAAAGGGAAATTACAAAACATTATTCAAAACTCACCTGAGTAAACTAACTCACCTAAATTTCTTCTTTGCAAGGACCACCTGGCCCTGACCAGAAAGTCAGTGGCTTACCAGATAGCAAAATGAAGTTCAGTTCTCTTTTGGTGGGAGTAGATGGGCTTCACCTAAGGTATTATGATGTGGTGAATATTATGCTGGCCTAGGAAACAGGAAGATTCATACTGACTATATGACACAATAATTCACTCAAACTCTACATGACCCAGCCAATTCTTTGAGACTATAAGATGCAAAAGAATCACTGATTGGTATTGACCAAAATAATTTTGTTGCCAGGAGATTCCTGTGCCATTAAGAACACAGGTTTAAAAAAAGAAGCTTTTTTGTAGCTCTTTATGAGACCCTGTGAATTCTTTTCACCTCCTCCATTTTCTCTGGGGTAAAATAAAACCTGTGTAAATTATTTGCAATGCTACCTTCTGCAGGGAGATTGGACTCGATGGTAGTTCACAGGAAAAAAGACTTCAAGGTCAATATAAATTAGGAATGTGCTAAGAAGTCTTAGACCCTAAAAATTACTGTTATCCAAGACTTTATTCATAGTATAGTATCAGGAATGAGATAAGTGATGGGACCACCTTGCTCTGGTTGAACTACTTTAAGAATAGCTTGTGCATAGGATGACTGAGGTGATAAGAAGGCTAAAACTCTTCATTTGAGGATCACTTAAAGAAAGAGGATTTAACTTGAAAAAGACGTCAGTGTGTTTTGGAGTAGGGGAAGAGAAGGAGGAAAAATTCACGAAACCTCAAAGTTCTGCTTAAACATTAGTTCTCATTTTCTGAGTATTAGGTCCTTTCCAAGTACTCAGAGCCTTGCTAAATGGTCATCTGTGATTACCCACGCTTGACTTTTGATTTATTAAACAACCGAAACAACAATTCCCAGTGGAAACCATACATCTATAATCCTGTTAAATCTAGCAGTTTCTTGGCCACTTACATAATGTCCTTAAAACTACCAACTGTCCAATTCAATTGTATCAAATATGCCAAAAATCAAATTTCTGAGACAATCAGAAACTAACTATCCTGAAATCAATTTAATGGAGAACTATAGACCATAGTAAATGCTCATGTCAAACTAAGGGCAGCACAGAATTAACAAGATAAGTTTAAAATAGCTATATCATGGAGCTTTGTTTACGCAAGAGAAATAGGAGTGAGGAAAGGAAGAGAAGATGTAGATTCATGTTTGTGCTTGCCTCCAGTTAACTCTAAGATAAACCAGAAGGTAACAGGTCTGACAGCCCTTTTGTCCTTGGGACCCCTGTTCCACTGGAAAATCAAAGCTAGGTTTACATTAGTGTTAGGATGGTTCAAAATTTTGTCAGTTTCTGAAAGGGATTAATGTTTCTGGTTTATCTAAGGATGCTCACACAGTTTTCTCCCAAAGGTCAATTAAACAGCTGCCTTCACCATTGAGTTATAAATCTGAACTCTAACCATAAGACGGGCCTGGTGGAATGGCTACCGAAATGGAGCAGATGATATTAACCTGAGTGGGTTTTTTAATCTAGCAGAACTAAGTGCTTCCCAAGTCAGCCTCCAAAAGGAATTTCAAAAATGCAAATGAGCCCTTGTGAAAATCTTTGTGAAGTGACCACTTGATAGTCTGAACAAACAGCCCTGTGATTTGAAGCCGATATCCTGGATACACGTCAAATTAACCAGGTAATTGCTGTAGTCAGAGTTTCTCCTAAATAGAAAATTGCTATTTGCTCTTTCCCAAGTTCCTTCTGTGTTTAATTGGCCTCCTGTAATGAGGTTGGCTTGGTAGTTCTTTCATTAAAAATCCCAATATAGTGATTACCTTTTCTTTTTTCCTAAAGAAGTGGGATCTGAGGCTGTTCAGTCAGCTACCAAAGCAGTTGGTTCAACATCCCAAAGTAAGCAGATGAGGAAAAACAGCCTCTCGTGGCTGCTAATTTTTCACATATAGTAAACCAGAGATTTTTCAAAGGATAAAGGGCACTGTTCTATCTGCCCTCCAATATTGGGGCCACAAGTTTTTAAAATCAGAGGCCTGATGATGTTTACCATTTTTCAAGTCACTTAACATCTATATTTCTGAGTTTTCTATACCACAAGAGCAAAGCTTTATAGCTAAAAGTCCCTGCCTTCAAGGAGCTTATAATCTTAGACACAGATATTAGTTGATGTAAAATAGAGAAATGAGAAAAGTGTCCTAGCCATTTGTCACCTAAATGCACTCACACTCATTGACATGGATTTGAACGTTTCTTAAAAGAACCCACCAAAAATATACCAGTATCAACTGTGATGCAGATCACGAAGATGACTTCATAGCCTCACTTACTAAAATAATACATCACAAGATCTTACTCTGATTCTAAGCTCTGCTGCTGATAGCTTCATGACTTTAGGAAAGTCATGTGATTTTTCTGAGAATCAATTTCTTCAGAAGATTATTCACTTGAATGGTCCATCATGGCATGGAGGTGGCTCTGATTTCTTGAAATCTATGCCAAGGAAAGTAGAACTTGTAGGACTTGTCCAACGATGTCTTACATCCAAGGACTATTCCAGATAAATACAGAGAGCCTAATCATCAGAACATTGGTCGATGGGAGATATATTTGTTTATTTGTTTGTGGCCTTAGCATCTTACAAAGTGCAAACTACTGAGATATGGAGAAGTTGTTTTTCTCTTCTGTGAAGATACCGCCTTTATAATTGAAATCATTTATCCTTCAACAAAGTAAAGCAATGTTGTCATCAATATATTTATTATTATTTTTATTGGGAATTTAGCATACATGTAGGTCAGAAAGAAAACTAAAAATGGTTTCCTCCTCCCACAATAATACAGATTACGCTATTGTATCCTTCCTGGATATACCATTCTTACTCTAAATTTACAAGTAGATAACCAAGAAAGATCTCTATCTGAAAAATCTACTGCATAAGATCATAGATTTAGAACATAAAGGAAACTTTATCAGTTTCTTGATCAAGAAATTAAGAGATTAAGTGACTCACACCATTTCGCAAGTTACTAATTGACAGAGCCAAGTCCTTTAGAGTTGTTGAAGATCTGTTTTAAAAGGAAATGCTTTAGAAGGGTGGAAGGCTCCTCTTTTTGGAGTCAGTGTTAAAACTAGTTATTCCCAATTATTTTGATATACTCCCATGTGAGGGATCATAGTTAAATATTTAAACAGTAATCGCCATGTTTTCAAGTCTTTCTTTTGAAATCATATTATTATTAGGGTTGCATTTTAATACAATGTTCACTTACAATATGTATTAACAATTTTGATATGAAGTAAAATATTTTATAAACAATGTATATTGCAGCAGATTATAAAAGAAAATGAAGTGCACAAAGACATTTTATTACTCCAGGAACTGTACCGGAAAATATATGAGAACACATGAAATTTCACCTGAAGTTTTGTTATTGATTGATGATTATAAAATGGAAAGGCTAAATTAATTGTACTTGAATGAATGTACTTAGTCTGGTCTTAGTTACTTTGATTTAAATGTCTAAATTACACCTCCTTGAAAATATATTTGGCTATAAAACAAGCTATTGGAGTTTAGGGGCCATTATTAGATAGCAGGAGTTGTTGATATGTAACTTGTGTTCATTATTTTATAGAAATATCTATATCAATGTATAAATTAAGTGCTATTTAGATAATCCCTAATAAATGCATATTTGGCAAGCTGTTAACAATTTTCATCAATGTTTTTCTTCCTTGGGAAAAAGGGAATGGTTAAAAAGTGTGTGTGAGGGGAACATTCAGTGACAGATTGAAGAAATTATTAGAGATGGGACTTGATTTAACTGATTCTTCATTTTGTATTCTTTTTTCAAATTCTTATCACAGAAAGACATAGTGAATGCATACACTTCCATTTGGCCTCTTAATTATTGGTATCTATTATCAGAAAGTCTATGGCAACTGTATATTATAGTTCCTGTGCTGTCCTGTTCAGTAGCTACATGCATGGAGTAGGTGAACTTTTTGTTAGGAAATGTTTACAGATTTCTGTTTGACGGCACTCAGAACTTCAGTGGGTGTATTCTTGTGCTATGTTTCCCCAGAGATAGCAAAAGAGCAGAATTATTATTAGCTGAAACATAAGGTTCAGGTGTTTGGTGATATGGGAGGGGGGAAGCAGGAGAAGGAATAGTTTAGGCATATATATTTCTTATAGAAGGATTATGTTAAATGGATTTAAAAGCCACAGGGAGTTTTGTTTCAAAGGAAAGTTAAATTCATCAAATTATAGCCTAACAGTGAGTCTTACATGGATCATCTAAGAACTTCATTCAAAAATGAGGAAGAAAAGAGGAGGACATTTGAAGGGTAATGTGTTCATGTTTAATGAAAATTTGCAAAGGATAATGAACATTTCTATGCAAGAACAAAATACCAGAAGCATCACGTTGTATCATTTGCAATTCCTGGTTTAAGCATTATTATTATATGCAATATTTACTTTTATATGTTATGAATCTCTGATATCATTGGCTTGGGAGTTTCTTCCCCCCAGGAAGATTAGTAACCCACCACAATTTCTTTGAGAATTTATGTAACCAAAAAAACCTATTACTCTTCACCCAATCTGAGGATGACCTATATTAACATGTCTATACTACTGATTATCACAATTTTGTTTTTAGTTTTCCCCATGGGTGGGGCTCAGAGCTATAATTTTGCCCTCATTGTGAGGAACCCCTATTATGAAAATTCCATCCACTGATACAGACTGACAAATCCGCTAATTAAAAAAAATTATTTGGAAAATTGAGAGATTTAGTGATTTACAAATATGTTCATAAAGCCTATTTATTACAAAGACAGGATTTGAACTTACATCTTGACCAATCACCACTACATTTCTATTTGTTGACTTCATTGTCATTTTCAGCTAAAACATGAAATTTACTAAGTGACTGTTTACCCTTATAGAACTTTGTCATCTTTTCTCAAGCATTATTTTCTACTCAAAAACATTCTTAACCTGTCCACAAGCTAGTATTTTTAAAATTCTTTTTTGTTGATATTTTTAATTTAAGAACCATTTATTCAGGGGTGTGTTAGTAAATGTTTAACATTTGGCTTTCTGAAAATAAATGTTTGTACAATACACTTTTATGTTTAATATGCATTATTAACATTTTCTCCATCACATTCTTAAGTCTAGATAATAATAAAAAAAAACAAACAATAAATCAAGCCCCCAAGTCATGGTGGAAATATCTATACTGGATAATAATCCCAGTATGGCTATCTTTGCTCTCCTCATTTGTAACTCTTTGCAACCCCAGTTCCAGCTCCAATACAAGACATTTTCCCAAATTGTGTTTCATTAATCCTTTCTGTTTGTTCTTCCTATGATTGTGGAACTTGATGTGAGGTAGAAACATGCTAAAGGGGATACCTAGAACCATAGATCTTTAGATGGGAAGTGAGAGGTCTTTTATACTACTCTAGTACTTCATTGCACAGATCTGATATCAGATGTAGAGGGAGGGGACATGGTATATTAGACAGAGGGTTGGAATTGGAATCAGGAAGATGTGGGTTACAATCTTACATTAGACATTTTCTAGCTGAACTTTTCCAGGATCTAGTGACCCTGAAAAGGTGAAAACATATCTGGGCCTCAATTTCTTTATCCATAAAATGGATCATTTTTAAGATCTTTCCTACCTCTAAATAAATGATCCTACACTTTGATGACCTATGACTCTATGCTGTGACTAATATCACAAAAAAAATGATTGTCCAGGACTAAAATCCAGACCTCCTGTTCTTTCCCTATACCTCATTACCTGTGGAGATTGATCATTGATATGTCTTCTCCTTCCCAAAATGAATTATATGCTTTTAATTTTTTTTTAAATTAGCAAACATTTAAAATTTCAAAACCCTTCTTATACCACTACCCTTGGGGAAGAAGGGTGAAAAAAAAGAAAATCAAAATCCTTGGAATAAATATGCATAATTAAGCCAAATTCACCCTTTTGTCACTTCCAAAATATGTGCTTCATTTCCATCCCCTGGCCATTACATCTAACAGGTAATGTTCACCATTTTCTGGAATCATAGTTGTATTAATCAGAGTTCTGAAAGGTTTTAAAATTTTTTCCTGGACTAATTGTCAAAAGAAGTTGTCTTCAGGATGCATGACCCAGATTAAGAAAAAATGGGAATAGGGAACAGATTCTGACAGAAAAAATAAAACACCAACTTGTCCAGTTTGCCTTTTTAAGGGAACGAAAGTATGGATAGTTTGACTCTGAAATGAATGTGATTGGAAACATTTTTCCTGATTTATTTAACTTGAGACTTATTGCAGAGAAACTCTACTTTCCCTCAAAATAATGAGCTTCCTAGGGCCTCCCCATTAATGGCACTATTTCCCCACCTTGGGTAACAGTTTGCCAATTTGCTTTAGTTTCCTTTAATATTTCAATGTAAAACAAGTGACCTTGAATGTTACTAATTCAGCTTACTTCCTAGATTGTAATCGACATTTCTGGTGCTTTCCTTGTTGCATTGTTGATATCCTGGAACAATTATAAATGGAAACGCATTCCACTAATTGCAGAGCTTTGGAGTTAAGCTGATTCAGTTAGAGGCCAGTCATTAATTTATCAAGAGAATTAAATATCCTCCCGAGGGAAGAGTCCAAACATAATTTTTTTAAAGGTTGGCAGCAAAAATTGATGAAATGCCTATCATTCAAGATGGAAATCATCATTCTTTGATTTATGCACTCTATGAGATTAAAAGAAAAATGAAAACAAGTACCTATATTGGATAAGCAGCATGGTGTGGTAGAGAGGGCACTGATTTTGGAGTCAAGATGACCTGGGCCCTAATCCTGTCTCAGACACTAGCTGTGTGACCCTGGGCAAGTGATGATCTCTCTGGGTCTCAGTTTTCCTTCTGTAAAATGAAGGGAGTTGGATAAAATAGTCCTTATGTTTGCCCCAACTCTACAGCTATATTCTTATGATCTCATCCCAAATCACTCTAAGCACCATGATCCATGAAGTTGTAACACTTAGACCATGTGCTTTAGAGGCTAACAAAAATTTCTCCATCATTCTAAAATCCCAAGGGATAGTTCAAAGTATTTTGGTGTCTAAATCATCTCTCCTGACTTGTGAGAAACCACTAATTAGCGACTGTTATGATGACATAAATAGTTTGACCATTTGTCCTCTCACCTTTTTGTTTTGGAGTAATCCAAAACCACTACAACTTGTAAGAAGGAACTTTGACCTATCACAAGGTATCCCTAGGGAAATCCCAGAATAGAACTGTTTTTACGGTCAAATAGTTTGGCTTTTATTTTTTAGCACGTACACAATAATGTCACATTAATTTTATTTTAAAATAGATTTATTTTGTATGATGTCATCTAGACTTCCCTCTGTATTCCTCCTACTCACCTCCTTTATAATAAATGATTTTTATGTTTAAAAAGAAAGGGAAAAATTCAATCAAACCAATCAATACATTGAAAAATTTCTAACATTTCTATACTTCTCCATACTCTCAGGCCCTCCAGTTTTACAAAAGAGTAGAAGAGTGAGTTTTCTCATATATCTTATTTGAGACAAAACTTATTCTTTGTAATTTTGTAGTATTTACTTTTCATCTGTTGTCTTATTCTAGCCATTTGCACTACTATAGTAATTGACTATACTATTTGCATGGTTATGTTTTTCTCTCTTCCTCTCAGTACATCTCTCTGTCCACATTTTTTTGCATTCATCAAATTCCCTATTTCTTATAGCAGGTCTCAATGAAGACAAAGGATAGGATTTAGGGCTTTAAGGTAGAAGGAGATAACACATGATAAAAGATTATAATCAGAGAAGGGTATTTCAAAGTTCAATGGTGATAAATTCAAGAGTAAGATTTCTCCATGTGCTTAAAGTAGAGAGGAGAAGATTATGAGAGCTAAGTAGAGTTTGAGAGATTATCAATATATAAGTTTAAATCCTATAGTAGAAAGGCAGGAATTAAGGCAGAGGGAAAGATATTGCATAAGGCATTGAAAGTATAAACAAGGTGCAGCTAGGTGGTGCACTGGATGAAGTACCAGCATTAGAATAAAGAGGACATGAGTTCAATTTTGACCTCAGACACTGTAACAGCAAGCACCCTAGCATGCCTAGGGCAGCTACTAGCACAGGTTCTTAGATCTGCTTTTCTAAAGGAAAGCAACTCAAAATGGGTTAACAATCTTACTTTAATCAAACATATCATTTACCTAGTTCAGGAG
>CM053591.1:151639244-151674877 GCA_028646515.1 Pseudochirops corinnae | reverse complement strand
AGCCTGGTGCCACAGGCTCCACGTGACCACATTCAGCCTATTAGGGAACAGAGTATACTTTCAAATATCCAAAGGTCCTCAGAGTCACGTAGCCGCTCTAGCAAAGGGCCTAGGGGCAGGGAAGATCTTTAGATTCCCATAACAGACACTTAATACCTGTGTGATTCTGGGCAAGTCACTTAACCCCAAATACCTCAAAAATGTATTGATCGAGGGAAGAGAGCATCTCAGGGGCCAGTAGATAATAGCTACCAGATTTTTGATTGGGTGATAAAATTTGGATTTAATGGACCTCAATAGAAGTAAGAGTTACTAAGTGATTGTGGTAGAGGGAGGGTCTGGAAGGAGCAATGGAAAGCAAATATAGGGACTCTCCACCATGATTATTGAAGGTGGGGAATATGCTAGACTGCAATGTCATCAGCAGGGGGCCAGATCTCAACCAGTTCCAGAAGATGGGACAAAAGAGGAGTGGGAAACCAAAAGGTTTGAGATGAGCTCAAGTTTGTTAAATAAAGAACAGACATTCCATAGAGCAGCGTGGAAGGTATAGATTGATCTGAAATGCAAGTTTTTTTGGAGGGTCTAGCATTGAGGAAGATAGGAATAAGGCAGTGTGAGTTGCAGTGAACATGAAAAGGGGTCCACACAACATTAGCAAGGGGTTCAGAATCGTTACCATGGGAAAATTATGACAAGATGTGTGTATGCTAATCATTAAAGATTGAGTCCATACAGGATATCAGTGTCTGGCAAAAAGTCACGTGAGAGACAGGTAATTAAACTGTTCAAGGACCTACCCTTGAAGTCCAGTCTCCCAGAAGTTGTAAGCTTGAATTGTATGAGATCCAGGAGATCCAGACTCAGAACTGTCAGGAGCAAAAAAAAATCACAGTTTGGGGAAGTCCAGACAACAGGAAGAAACTGGCAATTTGAGGTTGGTCTGACAAAAGGAAGGCCAACAAAGCAGTGGAGAAGACTCAGGAAGGAGGAAGAAAAGGCTGCAGGGAGGTAACCTGGATGGAGGCTGACACAAGACTCCTGGAGGAATTTCTGTAACAAAGGAGCCACAATACAATGGGCTTATGTAGTGTTTTTTTTTTTTTTGCTGCCACAGTCATGTTTACACACATACAAATGCACACACACACATATATACATATATATGAATAACAATATAATAAACATATAAAATATAAAATTCCATGTAATTTATAGTTTATCTATATACACTGTATACTTCTATAATGTACATTATTATATAACACAGAATACACACATGCAATCATGCATACATACATACATGTATCTATAGCTGTATTAGAAAGAAAGACAAAGACAGAGAGAAATGGAAGTAAGGAGACGCAAAGAGACAAGGACATTGCTAAAATGTTTATTTATATTGCTGCCATAGTAATTCTAAGTGAGAAGAACCAGAATCAGAGAATTTGACAGTTGGAAGGGACCTAGTGACCACTGAGTCTGACTTGCACATAAAAGAAATTCCCTTTGTAACATAACCCTGAAGTTAGGATACTCAAAAGGAGAGTTCCCACGTCTATGTGAGGTAATCCATTCCACTTTTAGACAGATCTCATTGTTAGGAAGTTAGCTCTGGCATGAAACCTAAATTTGCATCATAGCAATTTCTTCCCCATTAATCAGTCCTCCTAGTTCTATCTCTTAACAGAAAAATCAGAATTCTCCCTATGAGGTCGCTTCAAAGGTTTGAATGTTCCTACTCAGTAGTCTCTTCTTTATGTAAACATCCACAGTTTGGTCAATGGACCCCCATGTAGTTTTGACACAAAGCCCTTGACCATCCTCATTGTCCTCCTCAGATGACATTTCAACGTCCTGAATTTCTTATATCCAGAACGGGACACAATCCACTTGTCAATTATTTCCCTGTTCCTGAAAAACAGGCCTCTCTTAATGCAGCTTAACATCAAATTAGTTTTTTTGCATGTCATGTCATTTATATCAAAACTGGGGTCCATTAAGGCAGCAATGTCAAATTGAAATATAAACAGGGGCCATTCATCTGCATATAAGGATCCTTGTCAGTGGCATTTTGACTCAATTTTAAAATATATTGTTATCTATGATGCATTATACATTTTTAAAAAATTTCTTCCCAATTGCATCCCAATCTCTGTCAAGACTCTGGAGTGTTGAAGGCTGGATCTTCTTCAGAATAACTGTTGTCTATCTATTGTTGCCCTATCTAACGTCTGTGAAGTTGATTATTTGCAGCTAATTGTAAGATCATGTACATTTATCTTCATTTAATTTCATCTTGATCTAAATAGCTGTATGCTCTATCCAGTCATGATCTACTTGGAGTCCGAATGCCATCTAGTATGTTACCCATTTCTCCTATTTTTTTTTTTGTCATCTGTCAATTTAATAGTAATAATAGCTAAGATTTACATAGCATTTATTACATGTCAAGAACTATACTAAACATATGGTGCTATATAAAGAAATAAATATTTAATATATAAATACATATATCACATAATAATATATAAATTGTGCTACATAGGTAAATATATGAGCACAATTATCTTGTCTGATCCTAACAACCTTTTATAGATAGGATGGTTACTGAGGCAAACAGAGGTTAAATGGTGTCACCATGGCCACATAGCTCATAATTATCTGAGACCAGATTGGAACTCAGGTCTTCCTAACTCTTGACCTGGTGCTCTATTCACTGTACCACATACCTCCTTGAAATTTAAGTATTATTCAATCTCTGCCTTTCTATAAAACATTGATAGAAATGTTAAACAGCATAGTGCCAAGAACAGAACCCTGTGCTATTCCAGTGGAGACTTCTAGCCATGTTGACGTTGAGTCATTAATAACTACTCATTAACTCCAGCCACCTTACCAAGTTTGGATCTATTAAACAATACTATTGTCTACTTCAAATCTATCAATCGGAATACTATGAGATAGTTTATCAAAATCTCTTCTAAAATCTAGGCAAACTGTATCTGTAGTCCTTGTGTCATTTACTAACATAGTAATCCATTTTGATTTACAGTAGCAGATGTGTTTCAGCTGAGGAATGACTCATCCTCAGTAGGTGTTACGGATTAAGGAAGGTTCTTCCTTGGGGAACAGAAGGGGAGAGTCTTAAAATATTGGAGCAAAATGGAGGGAATGTTTGAATCTTTGCCAAGCCCTTGTTGGGATTTCTTTACATTACTTTGCATTCTCTTCAAGGTCAAGAGAAAAAACATTCGATGGACACGGGAGCTCTGCCAAATTCACCCAGTCTTCACCAAGGTTAGTACTCTTTGGGCTCCTTTCAGCACATCAATTTCTCCTTGAGATTTCACTTAAAAAAAGAAAAAAGAATATGGCATAATGAGGTAAATTAATGCACTGCAGATGTATCCTTAAATGTGTCTCTGTGATATATGTAGTATTTTAGTTTTTATTCACTTAGCAAAGCATTTATCCTATTATCATATAATCACTTCCAGCCTAAATAAAGAATTTAAGGATTAATGTGCAATAAATCCTACCTTTTAGCAGCTTTATTACTATATCAGTTATTAATTTAAATTTGTGTCATTTATAGTTAACAAGAAAGATAGTGAAAAGATTTGTTTGTGTTAGATTATATTGAATATCCTGTATATTAGGGTATTTAGCATCACATGAGCAAGCTATGGTTCTATTATTATAGCACTAGACATTCTTATGGTACTTTTAATCCCAAAGCATCCAAAAGGGCTTTAAAAACTATAAATACAAGAGAATCACTTAATCTGAAAGTGGAAGTGTGGTCTACCAGATAGGCCTCTAAGACATGGGTGCTAAGCAAGTCCTGGTAGTCAAGGCTTAGTCTCCTCCACTGTGCTATCCCTTAGTCCCTGGCATATCCAGAAGTGAGCTGAAGATAAATCAGATTTTATCTAGAAAGTACTTTGAGCTCAGTTGAAGGAAGACTGTAAATGTATAACAAGTAGACCCAATTTGCTTTTCCTTTTGTGGCAGAAAACCTATTTCTTAGGGCCAGATTAGAAAAGAGTTTTTTCTAGACTTTTTCTAGTGCTGCCTCTTTGTCTATGGAGGAAAAAAAAAATAGATCAAGTTGGCCTAATGCAGGACTCCAGGAATTTTATAGACAATTTATTGAGGACTTATTATATGCAAAACTTTGTTAGATCCAGAGGGGAATATGCTAGGCTATTTTTTTTAAAAAGAAGCAGGAATATAGTGGGAGCAATAAGATAGATAAATTTATAACTAATTCAGGGATAAATAACTAAATGAATACTAAGAGCAGGAAGAAGTCACTGCTGACTGTGGGAATTAGAGAAGGTTTCACAGACTAAGGGGCATTTAATTTAGACCTTGAAGAATGACATTGTCATCTGAGGAGGAAGGGAAACTGTTTTATTCTTATCTAGTTTTCCTTTCTGTACATCCTTTATGGACGTCCATTCACTGGTCATGTACCCTTCTTCTACCTAATTCCCCTTTCCTTCTACCTTGTTGCTTCTCTAGATACCAGTACCTTTTTCTCCAACTGGGAAACTTCTGTACTTTGAGGATACCAGACAAGAAATTTCCAGGTTCCTAACTGATTGGTAGTTTGTTGCCAGTGATGTTAGGGGTGGGGAAACAATATGATCAACTGGAGAGAGCTGCCTTCCCTTAAATAAAACAAAACCAAATAAAACATGAAGCACGTCTAATATCTGAGCCACCATGACCCTGAACTGATTCTAGAGAAGCCATGATCTGAGCCATCTGCTCTGATCTCAGAACTGTTTGAGCTGCTCTAAATTATGGATCCACAAATCCTAGATCATCAGAAACTTTTTGTTTCCTGTCATTGCTTGAAAAAAAATTGTGCCAGAATTTCCCTGGAAATTTGTTATCTCCAATTCTTTCCAGTTCCAAGTTTTGTCTCCAGTGCAATGAGATCATTGGGTTGCCCAACTATGTTTGCTTTTCTCTGCTTCCCTTCCAGTCTTTGTGGGGTCTCCAGTTAAACCACATTGCCTTGCCACAGGCCCACATGGGACCTAAATTCTTCAATGTTGGGTGTATTCCAAGGCTCTGTCCCGGGTCCTCTTCTCTCATTCTTTTGGTGCCCTAGTTCGCATGGGTTTGATTAGGTATTTATGGAGATGAGTTCCAGAGCCATATGATTAGCCTCAGTTTCTCTTCATGAGCTCTACCCTCACATAAGCAATTATGTATTGGTTGTTACCAAGTTAGCTGTCTCTCAGGCATTCCAATCTCAACACGTCCAAAGCTGATGTTATACTTCCCCCAAATTCACCCCACTTTCATATTTAATTATTTCTGTCTTCTATAAGGTACAGTGGATAAGTAACAAGCTGGACCTGAATTCAAATCCAGCATCAGCCACTTAAGAGCTAAGTGACCCTGGGGCAAGTTACTTCACTTCAATTTTCCTCAGTTTCCTCATCTGTAAAGTGAGGATAACAATAGCACCCATGCCCCAGGGTAATTATGAGGATAAAATTAAATAATATTGGTCAAGTGCTTCACAAACCTTCAAGCATCATATAAACCAGCGGTTCTCAACCTTCTTGATGCCGTGACCCTTTAGTACTTGTATGTGGGCGTGTCTGCATGTGGGCGGACCCTTCTGGAGTTGGATACAGGAGCGGTGTCTCCATTCCTAAGACCATCGGAAATATGTGTTTTGTGATGGTCTTAGGCGACCCCGTTTGACCCCCAAAGGGGTCGTGGCCCACAGGTTGAGAACCACTGAAAGAAATGAGAGCTGGTATCATTCTTTCAAGGGTACCGCCATTCTTCCAGCCATCCAGGTTTTTAATGCCAATAATGATCTTGATCATTTAGAAGGGTCAAATTAATCTACCTTGAGGAGGTTGAGATGCCTAATTAATAATACATATTGTACCTACTCCAAAAGCATGTCAAGAGTCACCAAAGAGTTACCATATGCAATTATCTTTGCAAACACTAAAGCATATGATATATACATATGCAACATATTTATAAATGTCACATTACATAAGTTACATAAATGTCACATTACTGTTGTATTGTGTTTGTCCTTCGTTTTTGAAGAAGACTGTGGCATCAGGGAAATGATGACATGACTTGTAGTTGACTTAGATTTGAGTGAGGGAGAGCTGTGCGAGGTCACCAGCCTCACTTTCTCCTCCAGAGCCACCTGGATCCAGCGATCAGATATCCATCAGGACGACTGGAGATGACCCAGGATGCAATGGGAGACCTTGACCCTTTTAGGCTAAGACCTCGTCAGGGACTCCCTCAGTGTGAGGTAATGCCCATTCACTGATTATGTCTCTTTTTTTTTTTCTTTTTCTAATTAAAGGAGTCTTCCCTTGATTGACATCACATTATTATCTATCCTTTAAAGCCCAATCCAGAGGGGACCTCTTCAAGAGAGTGTTTTCCTGAACTGCTCCAGTTGGCATTGCCCTTTTCCTTCAGAACTCTCTTACACTTTGTTCTGGAGCTCTTCTCTAATTCACTTATCCTTGGTATTATGTACTTTAGTTATCAGTATCAATGTCTTATTACCTTCCTGGACTGGAAGTTCCTTGAGGATGGATACCTTATCTTATCTAAATGTTGTATTTCCTCCAAGGTCTAGTGCTATGACTCCTGGATAGTAAGCATTTAATAATTGTGAGTGTGTGCACGCATTGTATTATATTTCAAAGGAGGGATGAAAGAAAGTCTCTGAGGAAGCTTCATTTTGTATTTTCAAACCCACAACTGTGCCCTGGATTCTGAAATCACCAACCTTTGTGAAACTGGCTGGCTCGGCACAATTACGGCCCTCCAACCTGCACACATTTGAAGCTGAGTCAGGTCCAGACATAAAGTCTCACTGATCTTTTTCCCACTTAAACTTTTTAGATGTGAGGAGAAAGTTCATCCTTTAACCATGGTTTAACAGGATAGGCCATGGAGACTCATGATTTGCAGCATTTGTAAAACTAACAGAAAAACACTGCAGGAGCTGGTCTCAAAGCTACAGAGCAAGGGAAATAGTGGGTTGTAATCTAATTAGCGAATGATAATACAGGCCAATGAAAACCAGGCCACATACAGCAGGGTCTCCAATTCCCTTCGGTAATCAATGATTGATTGCTTAGAGACAGGAAGCAGATAGGGGAAGGCAGTTTCTTGCCTTTGACCTCAAACACAGATCATTGTTTCTAACACAAGCAAGATCATGTTTGTTAGAAAAGAGGACAAAAGATAGAGAAAGAAAAAAAGGAAAAAATGATTTCTTCCAGTTTTTTTTTTTTTATTTCACATTGAAAACTGCAGAAATCCTCAGTCTATTAGGTCACCACTGTAAATCCTACCCTTCTTTTAAAAGTTTAGAATACTGTAGCATATTTCCAGGTTGACCACAGGGGATAGATGGTTTTGATCACAGCAGTCCAGAAGTCTAGCTAATAATGTGCCTGGTAATACCTATATGGATGAAATCATGACTTCAGCAAATATTAAAATAAATAAGACTATCAAAGATAGAAGCATAGGAGTGATATCTGCAAGGGAGTAATCTGAACCGACCCTCTTATTTTACAGATTTAAAAAAAAATAGAAACTTGTGGAGGGCAGGAAGGAATGACTTTTCCAAGTTTGTATTGGTATAAGTGGCAGTCAAAATTGGAATCAGATTCCTTTTACTCTGGATCTAGTGACCTTATTGTCACACCAATACTGATAGGAAACAATCAGGGTTTTCTTTCAGTAAAAGAAGATGGCTAAACACCTTTATTATTTATCAGATGGACTATTGGAGTAGTCTCCATTTGGTTTCTCTTTCTCCAGTATTAACCTTTTCCAGTTCATACTTTACATATTCTTTCTAAGGCGCAAGCCTGGTCATATCTCTTTGCTCATAAGTCTTCATTGATTGCCTGTTGACTTTACATAAAATATAAATTCTTCAGCCTGTCATGCAAGACCCTGGATAATTGGTTTCCAGCCTGCCTTTCTGGCCTTATTCACAAACATTACTCCTTTTTTAAAAAATTATTTTTTACAAGCATTACTCCTTATCACATCTTCCAATCCAAATGGTCCACTAGCTATACTCAATGGCATTCCCTCTGTTTGGAAAGTTTGCATTTGCTGCTCCCTCATATTCTTTGGTTAGTATCATTCAGGTCCCATGCTATCTTTTCTGTGATGCTTTCTCTGACATGTGGGCCTCTCCCCTCAGTTTGCTAGTAATATCTTCCTCTTCACATAATCTTATAATTATTCATCTGTGTACATGGTACATCCCCTTAGAACAGTGTAAGTTCTTTTAGGGACTTACATGTAGGTCTTGGTGTTCTCAGGCCCTAGCAGAAACAGAAGCAGTAATGGAACCTTACTGGAATACCTGATCAGATAGAAATTACTCAGCCCCAGGTGCTAGCACTAGGAACAGTAGTAACATTTAGCAACTTCATTGGCCATAAGACACTACCAGATTGCATTTCTAGGTCACAAAGAAGCGCTCCTCGTAGATCATGAAGGAGAAATGGCCTGACCTGGGTTAAGGACCAGAGGTATAGACCAGGAGAGCAGTGACCACACCTCTCCCAAGATCAAAAAGTTAATGTTGTACATAAAACTAACAAAAATTCTCTGGACTAAAGAGATTTTTTTAAATAGCTAAAAAAGATATTAAAAATTAAAAGAAAAAGATTGGAAGTGGAAAAATTGTGAAAAGAAAGGAAAGCAGTACAAGAACAATAGGAAAAGAAATTAATGTCTTGCTTTAAAATAAGGGGAGGGGAGGAGTAAAAAATACTGAAGGAAAGAAAAGGACGCAAAAACTCAATGAGGAAAATAATTCCTTAAGAATTAAAATTGGGCAAGTGGAAGTTAATGATTCCAGAAGGTATTAAAAATAAATAATAGAACAAAGTCAAAGTCAAAAGAGTTAAAAAAAAAATAGAAAAAATGTGAAATATTTCAATGAAAACACAACTCACCTGGAATATAGAGAAGAGATAATTTTTTTTTGGACTGCCTAAATTTGTGATACAAAAAAGAGCTTAAGTATCATATTTTAAGAAATTATAAAGGAAAGTTGTCTTGATATCTTTAGAACCAGAGGGGAAAAAAAATCTAAATTAAAAGAATTCACTGATCATGCCCTGAAAGAGAACCTAACCTGAAAACTCCTAGGAATACTATAGTCAAATTTCAGAGCTCCCAGATAAAAGAGAAAATATTATAAGCAGTCAGAAAAACAAAACAAAACAAAACACTCAAATACCATAGAGTCAAAGTCAGTATCATTCAAGATCTGGCAGCTACGGTGTTAAAGACTTGGAATATGATATTGTAGACTGCAAAGGAAATAGAGTTACAACCAAGAATAACCTACCCAGCAATATTAGAAATTATCCTCCAGGGGCAAAAATGGATATTTAACAAAATAGAGGACTTTCAAACATGGCTGATGAAAAGAACAAGGCTAAATAGAAAATGTGAGATCAAATACAAGACTCAAGAGAAATATAGAAAGGTAAAATAGTTGTGAGAAATCATGAAGAATTTAATAATGTTAAACTGTTTATATTTCTAAATAGGAAAATGATACACACAACCCCCAAGAACTTTACAATCATTAGGGAGGTTAGAATAAATGTGCTTAGAGAAGAAGCATGGGTGTAAGTCTACTATGTTGGCAAGATATCAAAAGAAAATTGGAAGGCTGAAAAATGGGGATATACTAGGAGAAGATGGTAATTCTCCTAAAATGGGGGAAATTATCTCATAAAAGAGGCACTGAAGGAAGAGTTTTCTTTTATTTACCTTTTTATAATTCAAGGGAAAATGGAGGGAGAGTAGGTAATGGTTGAACCTCACTCATCTGAACTGGTACAAAAAAGGAAGAAACAAAATAGATGGATAGATAGATAACACATACACACACACTCAATTAATCAATGATATCTATGTTTCCCCCAATGGAGAATAAGAGGAAGGTAATAAAAGGAGGCCAGATTAAAAAAGATAGCCATCAGAGCAAGAAAAATCTAAAATAGCATTCAGACATCCCCTGTCTATTTATGGTCTCCAAGAGCATACCTAACAAGCACTTCAAAGATTACAATGATTGGCAAATAGATTCTATTATTGAAAAGGCTCAGGATAAAAATCAGGGTCAATATTCAGAGAATTTGAGATACTGATGGATGGACATCAGTCATCGTATCAATTCATACTGAGATTGCAGTTACTTTAGGGGTTAACTCCTGAACCAGGTTCCTTAGATTTACAATTTTTTTTTCTTTCTTTGAAACATACAGACGAAGCAAGATCTTCTCAGAGTTCTTTCTATTCATTTGTTAATTCCCAGTGTGACTCAATTGGCACATCTTACCATGTTAGAAAGGCCCTAAGAATGAGCTGGGACAATTACATGGCTGGAAGCCTCAATTTGAATTCAGCTACAAACACTAGCTGCATGACTCTAGGCAAGTCAGTTAGCCCTGTTTGCCTCAGTTTCCTCATCTGTAAAATGAGTTGGAGACGGAAATGGTTCCTCCATTGTCTTTGTCAAGAAAACCCCAAACGGGGTCACAAAGAGTCAGGCATGATTGAAAATAACTGAGCAACAACAGTTAAAAAAACAACAGGGAATGTGTCTTGCAATAGACTACATGTCTGTGAGCAAGGACTAGATTAAGTGCAATGAACCTTAGTACCAGAAAATTGGCACCAGGCAATGGTTTGAGGGACAACTCTACAATGTCCAGATAAAAATACTCAGTGAGATAATAAAGTGTGCTGAGCCAAGAGTGAGGAAGATCTAAGTTCAGTGTCTGACCTCAGACATTCATCAGCTGTGTGATCTTTGACAAGTCATAACCCCTATTTTCCTCAATTTCATTGTCTGTAAAATAGAAATAAGAACACCTGCCTCCCAGAGATGTTATACAGAACAAATGAGATCATTGTAAAGCTCTTAGCTCAGTGCCTGGCACACAGTAGTGCCATATAATTGTTAGATATTATTGTTATTATTATTGGTACTGTTGCACAGCTCACTCCTCCAGGGATGGTGGCAGAATGATATAAAAGGAGACAGAGATTCTCACAGTGCTGTAAGATGTGCCATGGAAAGAATGTCCAAGCTACTGAAATTGAGAACTGATCACAATATTTTCCAGGGAGCTCTCACTAGCTTTCCAAAATATCTGTCAAAGAGAACTTTGATTTTTGTCACTTGGGAAATGAGCTCTTCAGCAACATATAGTCATCTTATTAGGGTGGTGCCCACCATGAGCCTGAAAAGAAACCCAAGAGACAGAATTATTCCTTCCCCTCTCCAGTTTTCAGATAAAGGAATGGAGATTTGGGGAGTTGAAACTGCATCAAGTGAAATAAATGATTTTTCTCTCTCTCTGTCTCAGATATTTCTAAATTATGCTGCTTGCAAAGTCAGAAGAGGTGGTTCTAAGGAAAGCGAGCGAGAACAAAGTCAAGTGGCCCAATAAAGAAACCTAAAGGGCAAATAAGTTTAACTTCTCCTCACCTCAATTTCCTCTTTTGTCACATAAGGAGGTACAATTGGACACCTTCTAAAGTCCTTTCCCATTCTAAAGACTCTGAGCCTATGATTTAGTGAGAAAATTAGGGATACGTGAGTAACAGAAGGCTGTGGTATCCAAGAAAGGTAAATCAAGATGTGAATATATTTTTGGAGAGATATAACCTTTCCATTTATACTGAGTTTTAAATAATATTAAAGTCACTCTACGTAGGCTTTACAAATCTGAACGGAGAATTTTTTTTCATAATTAAATTTGTTATTATGAGCGAGAAACATCTAATTATTTGATAAGTAAGCTCTAAAGTAGGGGTGGGGAATCTTCAGCCTCGAAATGTACTTCTACAAATATACATATACACATAAAAATGGATATATGTATACATGTGCATATATGCACATAGAAATACACATAATATTAGATCCACAGAGCTTCATATGCATAAATAATCTATATCTCTATCCATGTCCCCTCTCATTAATATAAATCTCTATCTCCTCTCCCATCCTCCTACCTGGTCACCTTTCTTCTGTCCTCTTCAAGTTCCTGTCTATTCCAGGTTTAGGAACATAGTGCCCCATTACAAATCTGGAAAATTTTGGGGTTTTCCTTCAAACAAAAGAAGTCTCTTTTTTTCTTTTCTTTTATGGGGTGTTTAGAGTATGCTATTATAAAATTTGTGTTAAGTGTTTGGTCATAGTCTGTATGTCTGCTGTCTAGTGGCCTTCTGGTGTTGCCTGTGGCTTCCAAAAATTTTTCTTATGCTAATTTGTGATATATTGAAACTGCGTGGGGAGAAGTCACAGTGTGAAATGGATAATTCTACTCTCTGTGAGTCTAGTGCTTAAAGGATGAACTTATTAAAAATACCATTGAATGGTATCTACAATTGGGAATTAGAAGATCAGATTCAAATTCTTGGCTCTGATACTTACCTTTGGAGTCCTTTTAAACTATGTGTATGTACATGTATAAGTGTATGTATATGTGTACACACACACACACACACATATATATACATATATGTAGATATACACACACATATCTATATATTCAGACACACACATAGACACATGTTTTTAATTACTAATCATTTATCCAGGTACACTGGTAAAGATTTAATAATATTTTCTGGAAAAAATGTATATAGGACACACCTTTATGCTTTATCTATATTATTAATATTTTCTCCATCACTTTAAGTCTAAACAATCAACAAAAAAAATAAATGAAGTTCAAATTTTTACCATTTACTAATTTTCCAGGTGTAGATACTGTTCTTGAAAATGTAATGATTGGATCCCTAGAGCCATTTTGAGTTGACTCTAGTGCCTCATTAATATGAACAAATGGCTCTCAAAAGAGGTACTACAAAATATTAATATTAATAAGCATTGAAGGAATGCTCCAAATAATTAATAATAAAAGAAATGCAAATTAAAAGAAATTTGAGGTTTCATTCACACCCAGAAAGTTGATAAAAATGACCAAAGGTGGGAACTGAGAAAATTGACAGAGCTGTGGAAAGGTAAACACATTAATACATTGCTGTGGTAGTTGTGCATTGATCCAACCATTAGGGAGAGCTAAGAAATTGACCACAACATTCATATACTTGGGCTCAAAATCCCACTGTTGAGCATTTATCCCAAGCAGGTCAAAACTGAAAGGAAAAAAATCCCAAACAAAACAAAATAATTATAGCAGCACATTTTGTAGCAGCAAAGAACTGGAAACAAAGTCGTTGGCCATTGACTGAGAAATGGTAAAACAAATTGTGGTTCATGAATAAAATGGCATAGTCCTTCCCTGTAAGAAATGATGGACATAATGAATATAGTGAACCATGGGAAAACTTATGAATCGATGTGAAATGAAATATGCCCAACAAAGAAGTATATTCAAAATGGCTATAACAATGTCAATGGAAAAACAGTAACAAAAGAATTGTCAAACCTATTATTGTTTAATTATAATGATCAAAGCTGGCCCCAAGGAAGAAATATAAGAAGGCGCCACCCTATGTCTTTAGATGACAAACTAGGGGAGTGGAGCCCTGACTATAATGTTGGATTTTTCCAATGTGTTGTTTAGATTTGTTGAACAGCTTTTTTTTCCTCTTATTTGATTCATTATTAAAAGAAACTGCTCTACAAAAGGGAAAAGAAGTGTGAACTATATAAAGTAGCTGATATAAAAGTATCAATAAAGTAAGAATAAGTCAAATGAAAGGCTTGGACTAAATCAATATCCTTTTTGCCTCTAACATCCTATGATTATATTTCAATAGAATATAAGCCCCTCAATAGCAAAGACTGGACTATTTCTGTTTTTGTATTCTAGCACTTAACACATCCTTAAACACTACGTAGTTGTGTGACCTTGGGCAAGACAATCATTCTATGTTTGCCTCAGTTTCCTCATCTGTAAAATTGGGATAAACAGTACCTACCTCCAAGGGTTATTGTGGGGATCAAATAAGATAATATTTGTAAAGGATTTTGCAAACTCTAAAACACTATAAGAATGCTACATATTAGTATTGTAGGAAGTGATGGCATACCCTCTAAGCGCATTTGAGAAATATAAAACAAAATTCTATGTAAGGCTTGAGGGTGGAACAAATTATTAACCAAGGAAAATCAGAGACTTGTACATAGTTAAACATTTTAAAATATTTGTTGAAAGGGTTAAATTATATGATTCCCTAATACCTTTTTCTCCTCCATAATTCTATGATTCAATGATCGAACACATTTATTTCCTTCCAGTTTGTGATTTTTTATCACAGACATGACCTTTCCCTCTTTGCTTTTTCTTTTTCCTCTTATCTCATGTTGCCTATTCATCGTCTTTTTTCCACTCTCCCACTTACACTGTATTTGGGGATTGTTTCATATATTTATCCTTCCCATACATACAGTAAGGGGCATGGTAGTAGGCACTAACAAATAAGACAAATGATTGCATACTTATTGGAATTGTAAACAAGACAAGCCTTAGAGGATGGCTAATGAATTGGATGGTGAAATTGTTTGATGGGCTGGAATAATGGACCCAACTTAATTACATGAAATTTAATAGGGATAAGCATAAATCCATTGAGTTCAAGAGGTCAGCTACATAGGTCCAAGATGGGAGAGACAGGGCTAAACAGTTTAGGTGATTTTAGACAGCTGGAGATTTAGTCAGCTGGAAGTTTATGTCTTTCTGCCTTGGCTGAGGCTATTCCTTTGGCATTAAACTGAGTATAACTCTTGGAATGCCCTCCCTCCTCTTCATCACCTATTAAACTTCTTCTTATACTTTGAAACTTATCCCAAATGCCACATCTGCTGGAAAACTTCTGATTTTCCTTGGTTAATAATTTGTTCCACCCTCAAGCCTTACATAGAATTTTGTTTTATATTTCTCAAATGTGCTTAGAGGGTATGCCATCACTTCCTACAATACTAATAAGTAGCATTCTTATAGTGTTTTAGAGTTTGCATAATCCTTTACAAATATTATCTTATTTAATCCCCACAATAACCCTTGGAGGTAGGTACTGTTTATCCCAATTTTACAGATGAGGAAACTGAGGCAAACATAGAATGATTGTCTTGCACAAGGTCACACAACTACGTAGTGTTTAAGGATGGATTTGAACTCAGCTCTTTGTCATTCAGGGATCAGTGTTCTGTTCACTGAACCACTTAGTTGTCTCTGAAAGAAAGGAATAGAGAAATTTAGCCAAAGAACATGGCAATTGCCTTTAATATTTGAAGGACTGCCAGATGGAAGAGGGATTAGATCAGCGGTTCTCAATCTGTGGGTCATGACCCCTTTGGGGGTTAACTGATCCTTTCACAAGGGTCACAGGGGTCACCTAAGACCATTGGAAAACATATATTTCTTATGGTTTTAGAAACTGAGACACTGTGCTCCTCTATCTGTCTCCAGGTGGGTTCGCCCACATGCAGACATGCCCACATACGAATATTAAAGGGTCATGGCATTAGGAAGGTTGAGAACTACTGGATTAGGTTTTCTCTGTTGTTGTTGTTTGTTGTGGTTTTGTTTGTGTTCATCCTCATAGGGCAGAACCTGAGACCAATTCAATGATCACTTATTAAAAACCTACTCTATGCAAGGTAACTTGTTATATATTGGAGATATAAAGAAAGCAATAGAAAATGGAAAACAGTATGTTACCTCAAGATACTCAATGTCTACTGAGTGATCTAAGACATTAAATGGGTCAATAAACAATGGATAATGTGATGAGGAAGAAAACTGGAGCAGGAAGTGCTGTCTGTAATGTTGACACTTGGGCTCATCTGTAAATGAGAGCTAATGAAAATAACTGGTATTTCAATAGTGCCTTATGGTTTGCAAAACACTTTATATACATTAGCTTATAAGATCCTCACATTAACCCTGAGAGTTATCAAACACTTTCATTTGATAGATAAGAAAACTGAGTCATAGAGAATTTAACCGATTTGCTCAGGGTCACACAGCTAGCAAGTACCTGAAGGAAGTACTTTGGAGGAAGTTAAGAACTCTGCTGGACCTATATGAGGAGAAAGGCCAATCTAGGCTTTGGGGTCCCCAAGGTTGCAGAGATGGGATATGGAAGGTTGAGCTCGTAAGCAACAAAGTCTCTAAACAAGATCCATGTGGCAGGAAAAGAGAGCATGTTATGAGGAGAAATGTGACCTAAGCCTGTAACCTCCAGCTGATGAAGGTACATGGATTGAATAATGGATTTCCATTTGATGTAAGGAAACATTTTCTAAAAATTAGAGCTCTCTGAAATTAAAATTGGTGGCCTTAGGAGGTAGAGATTTCTTGGTCTCTTGTGGATGTCATGATGAGGCAAGATGATAATTTATTGGGAACATTGTGAAGAGGATTCTTGTCCAGTTATAAGTTAGACTAGATGACTTGTAAAGTCTCTTTATATACTGAAATTCCATGATTCTATGGAGCTATTAAAATAGACCCCAAAGGATATATTTATATTGCCTAGACTCTGAGCATCCCTGTCCCAATGCACTCTGATTACCAGAGCAGGTTACCAAAGCAACATCACCCCTTGCAATTCCTCTCATGGTTCTAAAGGTAGGTCTTAAAGTTGGGGAGACTTTCTCTAGTGTTAGTGTTCATGAGTTCCCTCGTGTTTTACTCCATAGTAATAACAGTCAATATCTCTCCAGTATGATTTTGAGTATGCGATCTCTCCCCAATATTAATTAACCAATTATTAAGAATTAACCTTTCAAAGACATTTTCACTGAGATTATATAGCAAAAACCAAAGGAAAACCATCTCTGAAAAAGGGTAGAGTTGGCACAAACTTAAATCAGTTCTTTCAAACAAACCCTGACTAAATTCACTTTAGTATGCAGGTTAGCCAATTTTGGAAGTGGCTCTCTGGATTGTAGAATGATTTGTTGACCTCCAGGTTCCCTATTGATCCAGAACTAGCAGCTTATTCCTCAGAGCTGGCTCCTTATGTGGTCCAGCTGCTAGGTCTAACTGCATACTCTGTTAGAGATTCCAGTTTCTGGACCTGTAGTGGATCCTCTGACCTTTTCAAATTCACAAGGTCAAAATCTGGTCTGTTCTATCTTTGATATTCATTCACCTAAGATGAGGAAAGAATACAAATAGTTACAGAAACAGACATGACATTGCATATACATAGACACATTATGGTCTCTGGGGAATAAAGGCAGTGGAAGTAGCACTTATTTCTTCTGCTACCCTTCCCTCAAGCTGGATGTTCACAGGTTTTATTCTTCCTCCTCATTTGAAAACTGTCAGAGAGAAGTAGATTCTGTCTGTTTGATCCTTCTGCATGGCCACTGAGTTCTGACTGAGTAACTGATTAAAAAGGTTTTCATCATCATAGTGATGTAATCCAACAGGAATCAATTGAAGGAGGCATGTCTATGAAGTGTGGAAGTGAAGATCCTTCCGTAGCTCATTTCCAGAAGCAAGCTCACCAAGGTTCCACATGCATTGCAGGAAGAGTTATGTTGCACATGAGCCAAGGACTGGACACTCACTGGCTAGTGCCACTTTTGTGGTTGTATTTGAAATATTAATCAGATACAAATTGTCCCTATAAAGTCATGAAATTTGAGAATTAATATTTAAAATATTAATCAGATATGAATTATAAATTACAAATATGAAATGTAAGAAGAACTTTTATTTTTTAAAAGGAGACAACTACTAAGCATTTACCATAAGGAAGTTAAAAATGTTCATAGAAACACTTTTTGTGGTAGTAAAATAACAACAGCTTTAAACAAAGTAGACACCTATTTATTGGGAAATGGTCAAATAAAACATGATTCATATTTTATAATTAAATATTATCGTATGATAAGAAATGATATCCATGAGGAATTCAGAGAAACATGAGAAGATATGAACTGATGCAAAGCAAAGTAAGAAAATAAGAAAAATAAGAAAACAAATAATTACCCAAATGATAAAAAAAATTAGTCAATTAACAAACATTAATTGAACACCTACTATGTCCCAAGCTCTGTGATAAGTCCTAGAACATTTTAAAGCATTTTTTTTAAAAAAAGTAAAAAGCAATTGGACCCAGAATAATTGGAATGACCAAAATTTGTGCTAGAAATCAGATGATAAAACATAATTCACTTCTTTTTGGTAGAGAAGTGAAAGATTCTATGGGATAGCTTTTATGTTGTCAGACATAATTTTGTCAATTTTACTGTCCATTTTGGTGGAAGAGGGCCATATTGGGAAAGAGTGGCATAAGAGAGAAAATGAAAACAAATAAATTTTGAAGTAAAAAAAAAAGTCTAAAGCTAAAAAGAGAAAAAGTGGGATTTGTGAATGTAGGGATTATCAATGATAACAGATGGTCAATTAACAAATGTGCAAAATTTTGTGCTAAGGAAATGCAGTGTTGCATGAAAAAAAAAAAGGTGTTGCCTCCAAATCTGCCTTACGCAAGTCACTTAGCTCAGTGTCTTTATTTATTAACATATCCAAAGGATCTAACTTGAGGACCTCTAATTCTACTCATAGCTGTACATGGATAATCTTATATGTAAGTTACTATGGGGAATACTGAAAGACAGACAGAGCCTGTCTTTAAGGAATGACATTCTAGGTTTCTAGGTGGAGGGACCTGTCATACACACATGGAAAGTTAAATGACAATATGAAATATAAATTATGGTTTTATACAAGTAAACAAGCAGCAACATACAGTTCATGACTTATTGCTAACTGAGTGCTACCAATGATAATTCAAAGAGATTTGGAGAAGGCAAAAATGAATGAAAACTTGTCTGGAAAGCTCTCATGAAAAACAAGGAATTTTAGTTGGTTTCCAAGTATTGAGAGACAACAAAATTCAGTAGGAAAAGTGCTGGAGTTGAAGTCAGGAAACAGGAGTTTCAACCTTGGATCCACCATTGATACTTCATATGACATTAGATAAATAACAAACTCTCTGTGCCTCAATTTCCACATCTTCAAGATGGACATACTAATATTTGTGTCACATCACATGATTGTTGTAAAGAAAATAATTTGTAAAAGTTTAAGTGCTATATTCAGATGAGTATTGTTATTTAAAATGAGAAGAGATAAATATGAAAAGAAATGAGAGTAAGGGAAAGTATAAAACCTACTCAGGGGACAGAAAGATTAGTTGAATTGGCATCATGAGTGTTAGAACATTGACTGGAAATGTATGGAAAATTATGTTGGAACAAGATTGCAAAGCATCTTTAATAGTAAGGTAAGAATGAGTCATGGGGCAGCTAGGCTGTGCACTGGGTAGAATGCCAGGCCTGGATTCCCAAAGACTCCTCTTCCTGACTTCACATATGGCCTCAGATACTTACTAGCTGAGAGATCCTGGACAAGTCACTTAACCCTGTTTGCCTCAGTTTCCTCATCTTTAAAATGAGCTGGAGAAGTAACCACTCCTGTATCTTTGCTAAGAAAGCCCCAAATGGGAACATGAAAAGTCAGACACAAATGAAACAACTAAACAGCAATAAAAATGAAGCATACCAATGAAGACTATACCTATAGAACTGCAACAGTTGGGGGACAGAGGGAGAAAAAGGAAGCAGTGCCAGAGAAACAAAAAGAGCAATTGGAGTGATGAGAGAAAGTAATTCAGCATCTTGTAAGACAAGGGGCAGAGACTTTCAAGGTGGAAGGGCCGTTGAATAATCAAATAATGGACAAACCTTCAAGTGTTACATAAATGTGAGATGTGGCGAATGTGGTGATTGGATAGTCACTGGAGTCAGGAATCAGTATGTCTAAGAGCACAATTTCAGAAAAAGGAAAGGGACAGAAAGCAGGTTATATCAGAGTGGAAAAAGAGGATGAGACAAAATATCCAAACCACTTATTTTTAGATTATATGATCAGAAATTCAAATTGTATGGGATGTTAAGAGGTCTTATAGACCAATTCCTTCATGGTACAGACGAAAAAACTGAGGTCCAGAGAGGTTAATTGAGGTCACATGGGTAGTAACTGACAGAGGCAAAATCTGCAACCAGGTCCGCTCCCACACCAATGTTTTGGCTGTAAAAGGAGAGAAGTGGAATAGCACCTACAAATAGAAGTCCTTCAATAAGCATTTATTAAACGCCTACTATATTCTAGGCACTGGGCTAAATATTGGACCACACAAAGAAAGGAAAAAGACACTCCTGATCTCAAAGAGTTTACCAACTAATGGGGTAGATAACATGAAAACAAGTATGTACAAGCAAGACACATGAGTTTTTCAAGACAGAAAACACACCACTGCACTATGAAGATCAGAGAAATGAGATAGAGGGAAGAGGGGATTGAAAACCAATGATGCTGGAGAGAGAAGAGACAAGTTTCTAAAGTAAGTGGGGAAAATGGAAGACCAAGGAGCATAGAAGAGGACAAGCCATGGCAAAAAAGGGTGAGAGGGGAACCATTTTCTCTGCAACAGTAAGAATGAATCAACAGGCATCCTTTATCTCAATTCAGAGTTCATCTAACTTGTTTTCTGAAGGAATAGAAATAAGTCAATTATGTCAGTGAACAAACCGGCTCCATTTCACAGAAATGGATTTGATTGCTCAGCAGTCGACCATTCAGGGTTACGGTGCTATCACCGATTTACCCCCAAAATGCATGATCCAGTGGCCACAGCTGGCCTCTGTCTTTGTAAATCCCTCCAGCATTCTGTAAGACAACCCCATCATGGCTGCTAGCTATTAGGGCTACACACTGACTTTCAAATTTACAGCTGTGTGCTTGTCATTTCCAGATGTGGTTTTACCAAGACAGTCGCTCTGAAAACATTGTGAGAAGCAGCAGGTTTCCAGTAAAACATGCCCATAAACACTATGATTTCTGGTGGGAAAAAAAAAGAAAAGCTTACACCCAGATGCATTTGAAAACTACAGTCTGTTTTTTGTTCATGTTTACCCTGAAGGTTTTAAGCAAATATACAGATTTTTAGCTTGTTTTTTTTTCTTTTTAACATTTGAACAGCCCATCTTAATTTATGGAGAGGACCCACTAGCATCCTATGAATGACGACAATCAAGTTATATATTCTAGCGAATCAGTATTTTTCCTATTGTTTCATTAATAAAACTAATCGTGTGACCATTTAGGAAAAAAAAATTAAAACACACACACAAAATAACAACAGAAATCCAGGATGATTCATGAAATTAAAAAAAAAATCTCTGTGGCTATTTATCTCATCATCACTTGTCTGAGAAATATTATTAACTGGCTAAGTAAAAATTGAAAGTTAGACTATAGGAAGAGACAGTGTAAGGGTGGAACAGGTTTTGTACTTCCTATTTAAAATGCTAGCCAGGCTTTTCATATAACAGAAGTCTACGTGATCACAGGGACGTGTTTTGGCAGGGAATAGACTAGTGAATATGGGTGTGGGTGGCAATTTCTCAATGCCTAAACTGGGTCCACCCTTGTTTTCGGCAGTGGCTGTCCCTATAGGACATCAAATGGAATGGAGAATTAGAAATCACAGGATTAGCTATTACCAGAGTTCTGGATTTGGTTGAAATTTCTTTGTCACTCTCCCTTCTGTGCCATTCTCCCGGATTTAAGCCCAGATCTGACATGAATTCCCATGTAACCTTGAATAAGTAACTTCTCTATGGGCAAGTTTCTTCAAATATCAAATGTCTGGTTGGACTCTGCTCACCAAGATCTCTTCCAGCTTTCTCTTGCTGAGCCTTTGATTCAGGGTTCCTTTTCCTCCTTTCCAGACCTACTTGCTGCCATTCTTAGGTGGTCAGTGTCCTGACACTGCCCTCTGGCTGTCCATATCCTACCATTACAGTTCCTGGCTCAGACTTGTCCTACATTCCAGACCCTGCATCTTGGACCATTGCCAGTCATCTTGGCTTTTGTCTTGCAACTGGACTTCAATGACTCTGGAGGAGAGGCTGATGGCTTTGGGCAGTTCTCTATAACTGAAATCCCATTCACACACAAGTCAAGTCATCACCCTTATCATGTTGTTGGTCCTCTTCAAGAATAAAAGATGAACAACAACAACAATTCTAGATCTATCTCTCCTCCCTTAATCTTGGCAGGACCTCGTTTTCTTTCTTTGACTCCCCTAAACTGAACTAGTTCTCCGGGGGAGTGGTCTTAAAAATTAAATCACTCCAAAATACAAATGGGCAGTGAATACTGGGTTATCATTTGAAACGAAATAAACATTTTAATTAGGACAATCTTGAAGGCCAAGGCTTTAAAGGTATTATTTTATAATGCTGGAATTTCAAGTCTGTGGTAAAAATAACTTTAGGCAAAGAGAGAATGTCCATGAAAGCATCCAAAATTACATCGACTTCATGTGCTTGCTAAGCCTGATGATGACTGATTGCAACGAGCAGATTATTTTCTTGGTGAATCTCCTGGTTTCCTCAGGTACTATATCGCTCCACAAGCTTATGGTCACAATCTGGTATAACAGTACTCCTTATCATAAAGACTGAATACAGTCTCTAAACCCCTTGAAGGATTTAGGAGCTACTGTCTCTAGAAATTTGAGGCTTCTCTGAATGAGGTACCCTTGTTTCTATTTGCTGTGCCTAAAACCATGTAGGGTTGAAACATAATCCTCATGACCACTGGTCATCATGTTTATAAGGCTCTCCATTATACCTGGTAAACTACAGGAGCACCTTTGCGTTTTTGGAGCATATCCCAAATAGGCATCAGATAATATGCTTTCACTTCTTGATTTCCTTTCCTTCCATCTGGATTAAAGGTTCATTCATTAATTCACTTTCTCTCCCTCCCGCCATCCACCTCTGTCTCTGTCTCCTGCTCTCTCTCTGTCTCTCTGTCTCTGTCTCTGTTTTTCTCTCCCTCTCTCTCCTCTTCTCTTCTCTTTTTTTTCTATTCATCTATCTATTTTTGATGCTATTCAGTGTCAGTCATTTTAGTCACATCTGATTTTTCATGGCCTAATTTGGGTTTTCCTTAGCAAAGATACTGGAGTGGTTTGCCATTTTCTTCTCCAGCTCATGTTATAGATGAAGAAACTGAGGCAAACAGGATTAAGTGACTTGCCCAGGGTCACACAGTGAGTGAGTGCCTGAGGCTAGATTTAAATTGAGGAAAATGAGTCTTTTTCATTCTAGGCCTGTTGCTCTATACAGTGTACCATGCCACTTAGTTGCCTATATTTATCTATCTGCCTGCCTTTTTGCTTATTTATTGCACATATGTATATTTATATACACATATATGTACATGCACACACACACATACATATATATATACACACATATTTATATAAACATATATAGATCCATATATACACATACACACATACATATATTTTATATCATACACACATATATGCATATGTATATATGCATGCATACTTATATATGTATGTATAATATATGTATAATATGTAGCATATGTTTATACACATATATGTATGTGTATACATACAAATATTGCATTGTATAATATGTGGTACATGTTTATATACATATGTGTGTGTGTATATACAGATATATGTATATGTATATGTGTGTGAGTGTGTAGTCCAAGTTGAAAGTATCATTATAATGTGATTAGGATGAGTCCTAATATTCTTTTCTCCCCTTCTTATGTATGTATCACATATAATGTTATGTCACTATTTTCTTTTCTTGTTTCTCCTATTTGACCATATGCATCAACTTAGCACATACAGTAGATACATATATATTGATTGAATGCCATAAATGTAATATTTTAACAACTCTTGTCATTTCTATCTCCATAACATCTCTCACATGTGTCTTCTCCACTCACCCAGAAGGCTCTTTGGTACAAACACGTTTTGGGTCACACCTGGACTTTTGCAATATTTTTCTGGTTGCTCCTGTCCTTAGTATCTCCATACCCTAGTCCTTTGTCCATTCGGTGAACTTTATCACCACCACCCTCAAACATATACAAATGCTTAATCAATCCAATCCAGTGGCTCCTAATTACCTTGAGTATCTAATATAAACTTTTGACTTTTCAAAGACCTCCATAATGTGTCTCCTTTCTACTCTTCCGTGTATCTATGATACAGTCAGATGAGCCTCCTTATTCCTTCTCAAATGTTACATACCATCTCCCAACTTTGTGCCTTTTCATTGGTTGTCCCCTAAGCTTGGAATGCTCTCCTCATCACCTCTTCCTCCTTTTTATTCTCTATCTTCCTTCAAGACAGCTCAAAATCCACTTTCTTTAAGAAACCCTTTAAAAATAACCAAGGAAACTACATTTGGCTAAAAGGTACTATAGACAGTGAAATAGTATAAAAAATTTTTGCAGCACATTTTTTTTAATTGATAAAGGTATCATTTCTCAAATATATAGAGAACTGAGTCAAAGTTATAAAAATAAGAACCATTTACCAATTGATAAATGGCCAAAGGATATGAATAGGCAGTTTTCAGGAGAAGAAACCAAAGCTATCTATAGTCATGAAAAAGTGCTCTACATTACTATTGATAAGAGAAATATAAAGTAAAACAACTCTGTGATACCACCTCACATCTGTCAGAAATGACAACTGCTGGAGGGGTTGAGGGTAGATAGGTACACTAATGAATTGCTAGGGGAGCAGTGCACTGGTCCAATCAACTATGTAAATGATTTTAATACTGTCCTTACCCTTTGACCCAGCAAAACCACTACTCAGTCTGTTTCCCAAAGAGATAGAAGAAAAAGGAAAACTATCTAGATTACAAAAATATTAATTTCAGTTCTTTTTGTGCTGGCAAAGAATTGGAAATTGAGGGGATACTTATCACTTGAGGACTGACTAAATAAGTTGTGACGTATGATTGTGATGGAGTACTATTGATTAGGGAGATGGTTTCAGGGGGGAAAAAAGACATGGAAAGACCTATATGAACTGATGCAAAGTGAAGTGATTAGGACCAGGAGATCATTGTGCACCGTAACAGCAATGTTGTAATGATGGCCACCTATAAAAAAGTCTTGGCTAGACTGATCAATGCAATGATCCCAGACAATTCCACTGTACTTATGATGAAAAAATGCTGACCATCTCCAGAGAGAATTAATGAATTCTGAATTCAAACTGAGATATAATTTTTTCTTGTTTTTTAAAAATAATATGGCAAATGTGGAAATTTTCTCAATATTTCACAGCATAACTGGTATCATATTGCTTTCCTCCTCAGTGAGTGTTGAAAGATATGGGAGGAAGGAATATAACATGAAATTCTACATTTAAATTTAAAGAATATTTCAAAAATAAATATAGATATATTTATTTATTTTTTTTAAAGAGAATGGCATGGAACAAGCCCAGTAGAGGTAGTGTATTGACAGCAGTGGCCTAGTAGCACAGGCATATATACTGGTTTTCTACATATGTGCCACTACAACATGTGTACTTTACATGTGTCTACTCTTTTCACTGATGGTACACACATTTATCGATCAGTTTGCTCCAAGCTGATGGGGAAATGCTTTCTTCCTACTTTTCTTAACTATGTTACTTAACTAAATGCCTTTGCTTTGGGGGGAAAATTGTCTTACCTAACCATCCTCTACCCTCTCTACTTGTCTTCCCTTTGAAATTATCAACCATTTAAAAAAGGATATAGCCTGTATACACATTGCTGTTTTCATGTCGTATTCCTTACTGGGAAATAAGCTTCTTGATGGTATGGGCTGCATTTTTGCCTTTCTTTGTATTCCCAGCACTTAGAACAGTTCCTAAAACATAATAGGTGCTTTAATTAATGCTTGGGCACTGATTGATTCCCTGGATGGATGGGTGCTTCTTGACATTTTCTCTATTCCTATGACCTTAATGAGAAGCTCCAAGTCTAATGTACCATAACACTAGATTCCTGTTCCTGTGAAGACAGAAACAAAACAGAAACAATTCCACTAAATCCAATGCATTTTTTTCTATTAAAAAAAACTGCTTTTATAAGAGGACATCATGAAATTTTACCTGAATAATACATAGAGATCTATTCCTTGGAAGCCTCTCCAAAGATGTCTTACAGAGAAATCAGCAACAGATAGATGTTATAAATAATTGTTTTTTTCCTCTGGATTTTTGAGAGATGCTTAGGATGAAATGGGCCTACTGGCCATTTGCTAAAAATGATGGTGCTACACATTCCTCAAAGAAAATTGTTTCTTTATGTTAAGACTCCTTCTCACTAACCAGCAATCTCAAAGCAATCTTAACAAATAGCATTTTTTTAAAAAAATGATTTTTATATCCTATCCACTACTAGAAAGAGGATCATGGTTCTTTAATCTGTAAGCCCTGCTTTGAGGATGTAGTTAAGAAGGACTTTTCTCCCTCACGCCAAACTAATTTAATAAGAAGCATTATTAGAAGGAATTCTATTTGCATTTCATAAGCCTCTAAAACAAAGTGATGCAAATAAATTGACCAGAGTTGACAGTTATTATGGAGAATTATTGGCCTCTGGATTGAAAAATGATTGACATTGATGTATGATATGCAAAATGACAGGCTTGGGGCACTTGCTAACAGTAAATTTCACAAACCCAAGGGAAATAGTTGCTCATTTGCTTACCCATCTATTTTGAAGCTGATTCTTTGATTGAGAATGATTCTTTGCTCCCCACTCTAACTTTACAACTTCCCTGCATATACTTCACTGGATCATTTAATGTGGGTATTCTCTCCAGTAGTACAGATAGCACTTACCTATATATGTCTTCTATTTTTTTTTATTTGATGGATTTTAACATCACATTCATTTCCCAATATAGGGAAATATAGGTCCTATGATCTTGTTTATTCTTGCTGAGTTGTGTCCAACTCTTTGTGATTCCATTTGAGATTTTCTTTGCAAACATACTGGAATAGTTTGCAATTTCCTTCTCCAGCTCATTTTACAGATGAAGAGACTGAGGTGGACAGGGTTAATGACTCATCCAGTGTCATACAATAAGCATTTCAGGCCAGATTTGAACTCAGGAAGATGAGTCTTTCTTACTCCAATCCTGTAAGTCTAACTACTGAGCCACCTACCTTCCTCTATGACCTTGATAGCCTTCCCTTATAACAAAGATTAAAAGAGTCAAAGAACAAAAAAAAAAAAATTAGTTCATCAGAAGCAGCTAATATATTTCTCATAGCATTCTACTCTCATGCCCCACTTCCACCCCCAACTCTGCAATGAAAAGAGGAAGATGAATTTCTTCAATTTTCTCCAGGATCAAGTTTTATCATTATAATCATATGGGGTTAGTTTTGTTTTGCTATTTTTCCTCCACTACTATTATTGTAGCTAGTTAATATCTGCTTTTCCTTTTCATGAATTAATTTATATTTTCCTATTTTTCCTGAAATTTTCTCAATTGCCATTCTATATGGCACAATTGTGTGGTATTACATTTGTGTACCATAATTTGTTTAAGGATTCCATAATCAATTGACACCCAATTTTCTTCTAGTACTTTCTTATCACAAAAAAAGTGCTTTTATGATAATTTTTGTAGATATGGAACCTTTGGTCATGAGATGTTTGGGTCAAAGAATACTGACCTTATAGTGGTTCTCTCTCTCTCTCTCTCTCTCTCTTCCCACCCCCCCAAAGAATAATTCCAAATTGTTTTCCAGGATGGTTGGGCCAATTTGATTTTCCCATAGCGAATTAATATACCTGTCTTCCTATCACTCATACAATATTGTTTATCTTCCTTTCTTGTCATCTTTGTGGGTTTGCTATATGTGAGATGAAACTTCAATATTTTAAAAATTCATATATTCTAATTAGTTATTTGGAGCAATCTCTAGTATTAATAGTGAGCAATTTAACTTTTGAGAACTATTTTCATGTATATCTACATGTACATATAATGCATTGAGACAATTATTAATGGTAATATATGTTTTAATTCCCTATATAATTTGGACCCCTATCTGTGATATCTGTTATAAAGCTTTCCCCCCAATTAATGTTTTCATTTCTTATCCTAGCTGTATTGGTTTTGTATATGTAAAGACATTTCAAATTCTTGAAATCAAAATTTTCTCTTTAATGTATTTTTATCTCTATCTCTTATTTGGTTAAGAATTTTCCTTTAGTCATATTTATGGAAGATATATCCATCCATTTTCCTCTAATTTGTTTTTCTTCAATAATTTGACCCTTTATATTTTAAAAATAGACTATATTTATTTTTGTTTTTGTATCACCCAGATTCCTCCCTTCCTGAATCCCTCTCACTTCACAGAGGAATGATTCACAGATAAAAGTGAGAAGAAGAAACTTTCTAGCAAAACAGGCAAAGAAAATTGAAAAAATCTGCTTTATATATGTAATATTCATCACCTGGAGCCCTCCACTTCTTCAAAAGAGCATGTGGTGATATCTTCTTATCTCTTCTTTGGAGCTAAACTCATTCTTTAGACTTACACAGTACTCATCGTCAGTTATTTTGTAATTGTTTTTCTGTTTATATTTTTTCAGTCTTTATGGGTGTCACCTTCCAGCCTCTTCTTATTTCACTTTGCATCAGTTCATATACTTCTTTACATACTTCTCTATATGTACCATGTTTGTCATTTTTTAGAAAACAGTAATATCCCATTATATTTATGTCTGTTACACAATTTGTTTTGACATTCTCCTACTGATGAATGACTAGTTTGTTTCTAGTTCTTTGCACAAAAAGTGCCACTATAAATATTTTGGTGTACATAGAGCCTTTCTTTTTTGTTTTTATTGCCTTCCCCTGGGGTATTTGCCTAGGAGTGGAATAGCTTGATAAAAAGGCATTTTGGTCAATTTATTTGCTTTTCAGAATGATTGTGCTTACAACCACAATGCATTGGTGTGTCTGCCTTCCCACAATCCCTCCAACATGGACTGGTCTCATTTGTTGTCAACTTTGCTAATTGACAGGGGAATGAGTTGAAAACTTAAGGTTATTTTTATTTACTCTTATTATTAAAAACTTGGAGCACTACTTCATTTTTTTTTCCTTTTGGAGGGGGAAGACAGGGCAATTGGGGTTAAGTGACTTACCCAAGTTCACAAGGCTAGTAAGTGTTAAGTGTCTGAGGCTGGATTTGAACTCAAGTCCTCCTGACTCCAGGGCTAGTACTCTATTCACTCCACCACCTAGCTGCCCCTAGTTCACATAATTATTAATGGTTTGTAATTCTTTTGAGAAAATTCCAAATGGTATCATAAAATGTTGGATTGAACTGAACAACTGAAACAACTGAACAAGAATAAACAAGAGGATAAGACCTATATTTCTTTCCTTATATTGAGAAATGAATGTGATGTTAAAAATCCATCAACTAAAAAAAAAAATAGAAGAAATATATAGATACTACCTGTACCAATGGAGAGAATACACACGTTAAATGATCCAGTGAAATATATGCAGGAAAATTATAATATAAGAATGGAGAGCAAAAATATATTTCTCAAAGAATCAGTTTCCTCCTCCCTTTTGCATATCTCATTCATAGTACATATGGTTTCAGAGTCTAATTTTTATCCCTCATGTCTTGATTCCTTATATGTCTTTCTTATTTGCAGTCAATGACTGAGGTTTGCTTTCTTATTGGTTCTGCAACTCTCTTTTATTTAATTGGATTACTTGATCCATTCATATTTAAGGTTTTGGTGATGAATTTTGTGTTTTTGCCCATTTATTTTTTGTATTTTTTAAATCTTTTTTTCACATTTAAGTCAGAATTTTCTTTTCTTTTCTTTCACTAATTTGATGCAAGTCTATTTCCACATAGTATTTTTATGCCTTTCCTGAAGCTTGATTCTTATTTGAATATATTATCACAAGTTTCTTGAATTTAATTTATTTCTTCTTTCTTTTTTGTTCATATATATTGTTCACATATTTATGTTATTCTTTTTTCCTCTCTCTTGCTGTGCCCAGCTATAAATATAGTTTGAAAAACATTCTTTTGTGATTCCCTTTTCCAAGAAGTTCCCATTTAATTTGTACTCTCCTTTAAGTCTCTCTTCTATAACATATTCTAAACTCTATTCTCCAATTCACATTTAGTTTTCCTTATCAATTCTCTCTTTACCTCGCACAAAATTAGAGTTTCTAGAATATACAATTTTACATCCCTCAGATTTCATTTTCTTCCCCCCTGTGCTTCACTTAAAATGACCAGTCCCCTAAGGAAATAATGTTGAATGGAAGCAGTATTATATGATGAGAGTTACTCTGTTGTCTGAAACATCAGGCCCAGATCTATTTCCCGCCTTCACCATAATCACTTATTTATCAGAAGGCCAATGTATCCTAACTCTGTTTCTGTGTGCTCACTACCATCCTAGTGAGTAACTACCCTTGACACTCATCCACCATACCTGTTAGGGTGGAATGCAATCAGAGACATAGCTCATTCAACAAAAAGGAGGTCTCAATGTGCAAATTTTCTCTAAGATCAAGTATAGTAAAATGATTCTGTGACCCATAATAAGAACATTCTTTAGTGGCCCTTTCTCTATTTTATTTCCCAAGTTAGATTTCCCCCTCCCTCCTTCTACTTTTTCTAACTTGCATTCTAACCCCCCCATTTGAGTTGGTTCTTTCCTCACACATTCTCTCTTGTGTTGAGAGCATAAAGAAATAAATGACAATATTCAGCACATAGTAGGGTGTAAACAGAAGTGTATAGAAGATGAGGATGCTGAATGGGAGCAGTAGGTATATGAATTCTCATTTTTTAAAAATGTGGTTTTTATCTTATGCAGTATTTCTGTCTTCTCATTTTGTTGTTTCAACTTCAGTTGCTCAAAGTGTCTATCAGTAGAATGAACAATTTGTATTCTTTTCAACAATTTAGTTTTTCTTATGTACATTGTTTAGAAGATATCTAAAGAATAAACATGAATTTCAGTGAGAAAGACTTATAGTATTCAAGGACTTGATGTAGTCAATATAAAAGCAAGAGAGATGTATCTGAAGTATCACATCATCAGTTGGTAGAGAACCCTCTTTTAAAGAGACCATGTACAGGCATCTTCGATTATAATATCAAACTTCTTTAATGAGCATGAAAGTCATTGAGCAACCTGATCTCTGTGGCTTTATGTTTATAAGAACATCTTTTGTTAATATTAATATAATGATAACTAGCACTTACACAATTTTTGACATTTGCAAATCACTTTACAATGGCAGTCTTGATTTTGTCCTCACATAAAACCTAGGTTTATGAATTAGGTGCTATTATTATGCCCATTTTACAGATAAGGGAACTGAGACAGAAGTTAACTTTTTTTCAGACATTTATACTGAATAAGTATCTGAGACTATATTTGATGCTGAGATTTCCTGACTCCAGCTCTAGAACCTTATTTACTGGGCCACCTAGATATTTTATCATCCTAACAGAGAGACAGGGGGAGAGAGACAGAGAGAGAGAGAGAGAAACAGAGAGAGAGTGAGAGAGACAGAGACAGAGAGAGACAGAGAGAGACAGAGAGACAGACAGAGAGACAGAGAGACAGGCAGACAGAGACACAGAGAGAGAGACAGAGAGGAGAAAGAAAAAGAGGAGGAGAGGAAGAGGAGGAGGAGAGGAAGAGGAGGAGGAGGAGGAAGATGAGAAGGAGAAGAAGAAGAAGAAGAAGAAGAAGAAGAAGAAGAAGAAGAAGAAGAAGAAGAAGAAGAAAACGAAGAAAGGAAGGAAGGAAGGAAGGAAGGAAGGAAGGAAGGAAGGAAGGAAGGAAGGAAGGAAAGAAGGAAGGAAGGAAGGAAGGAAAGAAAGAAGGAAGGAAACACAGGGTGTGTGTATATATGGAGACAGATCAATGTAATTTACTTGCTTTATTTTCATCTCTTAAAGTTATTACATCACACAGGAGAGGCATAATAAAGCATCCAAGTGAGTGGTTAGGTCACCCTAATGAATACAAATAAAATCTCTCCTCTTAAAGAGGTGGAGCATTTTATTAACTAGCATTTGGAGAGTGTGATTATTTTTTATGCCTCTCTTTTTATGGAATCTATTTTTCCTGGGAGGCAGTGGCTAGAGTAACAGAAAGGATTCTTGTCTGTTATAGCTTTACCCAAATCAGGATCCCTCATTGATATATTGTAGAGAATATAAACCGTAGGTTAATTTTTGGCTTCATCCAGTACGTTTGTGTTTCAGCACACTTTATAAAATTACTTTTCTCTCTGGGTTTTTAAATAACAATAACAATGGCAATAGCTACTGGTAATAATCATAATCCTGCTGTAATTGTTCAATTTTATATAATATGTAAGCATCATGTTTTTATGGAATTGCATCCATTTTCATAGACTCTGTAAATTGCATCTTAGTTATGTGTGTATTTATGAGTATAAATATACCTGAACTACTCTGTGCAGCTTAGATAAAAGGTGACAGCCTTTCACTAGAGGGAAATTCCATTTTTACAGAATGGTTTAATACTAAGGTCATTCTGTACAAATGTGTTTTTAAGAAAATTTAAAATCTACTTTTATCTATGAGAATATTTTGAAAATCTTCTATTTTTATTTTAAAAAGCTTGTGATAAAACACTCAACACATCCAACTCTTTTTGCTTTAATTAGTCAATTATAAAACAAAAGCCAAATTGAAACAATATAAAATTTTCCACAGATTCAGAAGAGGAAGAGAACTCAAATGTTATTTTGTTCAACTCCTAGAGTTTGTCAATGAGAAAAATGAGACCCAGAGCATCTATACAACTTAACAAAGGTTGAATAGGTCCTAAGTACCAGTTGGGTTTCCCATCCACATCTGAGTCTTAGTTCAGTTTTCCTTCTCTATCATGATTCACAAGCATGATTTAAAATCTTCTGTATTGCTCAGTCACTTTCAATTTATGTAAGGCATTCATGACAGCATTCCACAAAAATTAGACTTCTATGAATTATCTTCATCATTAAGAATGATATCTGAGTACATATCAACCCATGATATGCATATGTATGCATAACATGGAATGTCCTTATAAAATCATGCTTCCAGTTATAAGCAAAAGGAAAGATTGTTGGAATGGCTATAATTATCTCCCCATCTATCTAGACCTCATCCTCTTTTTGAATCCAAAGACAATGGGATTAAACCCCTAAATCCATTCCTTGGTCCTCATGCCTTTTTTTTTCCCCTTTCTCAGAGAGAAAGGTTGATCTCTCATGCCTGTGTAACATGGCATTATCGTGGTTGATTGATCACACTGACTTTTGTTGCCTAGTTTTCTAGCTTGCTTCAATAGTGTAACATTTCATTGGACGCTGAATTATTTTGATTCACCATGGTACTGCTTTTCTGAAACTATCTGTAGATGGACATAGGTCAAGGGGAAGGAAAATTAAGGGTCACCTTCAGTTTGTACACTGTAGCATTTTCATTTTCTATATAGCTAACGACATTCAGGCTCCCTGTTGGGTAGGCTTTTTTTTTCTTGTCTATTATTTTCAGAGAAGAGACTGCATATGACAGTCTCAGAATCCTACCAGCCTGAACACAGATGGTAAAGATTATTCCACACTGAGACTTGACCTTCAAAAGCCTGTAGTTTCTTTTCAAGGTTCCTCTTTTGACAGTTCAACTGGCTTTTTTTCTGAATTTCACTGCAGAAATTTATTTGGTTTGTTGGTAGGGCACTTCTCTGATGGTCCTTAGTAAGAACATGCAACACAGAGGGTTAGCTTAATTTTTTTAGTAATATTCAAAGAAGGTCACAGACCCAGCTACTAACCTAATTATTTCCCATTGATCACTGCTGTGATCTAGTGGCAACTTCACTCTTGGAAAGAGCTTAGTCAGTAGTAATTGTTGAAACTACTAAAAACGGTACCTGGTATAATGAATTTCAACCAGCTCCCTTAGCTAAATATTAAGTTGAAACTAAAGAAGAAGAAATTTGAGGAGAGAAAGGAGCAGGGTTTAATGTATAACATGAAAGGGAATATTTTGTAAGCTGGTTGTAAATACTATAATAAGCCTAGAAAGATACCTTATATTTTTATTCATGATAAAGAACAAAGTTAAAACAGTATCATCTAAGAATCTCACTAAATGGTGCATTCAGATGAAGAATTTATAGAATTGAATATACTATCAGAAGCAAAAATTAATGAATATTATAGATGAATGCAGGAAAAAGATTGTAATATAAATATTATCTTGTCACAGAGCTTAAGTAACAGAACCATTAACATGGGGAGATAGACCTATCTACTGCAATATTGTAATGACACACATGCAGCAACTACTCTTGTTTTCCTTCTAAAAGCTCAAGGCAGATACGTGTGTGTCTCCAATAGTTATTAGGAGTTATGGAGTGAACTCCCTGATGCAAAGTTGAGCCTTGTTGGGTTTCTTAGTTGAGACTCTGGTTAATCTGCTCCATACTCCACACTTCAAACAGTGATATAATCACTGCAATAATATCTCAATGCCATAAAATGTTGAAATGTGGTGTTAAATCACCATCTGCATTCCTTTATTTCACTGAAATAAATTATAGCTCTACCAAAGATTTGGGATAAAAATTACAGATTTAATATGGCAGTTAAAATTTTTGGTATAATTTTAGAATACCATAGAATTAGACTTTTGATCTCAAGTGAGCAGGTGATAAAAATGCCATGTAAGATTTCTTGTATTTTACAATTTCATTAAAAAAGGCTTTACTTTTCAGACAAAATATGAGAAAAAAACTAATTAAAATGGAGGTATTCAATAAATTTACATTTGCAGAGTCACATACTGATTTTTTTTGTTTGTTTTGATAAGACACAATATTAGTGGGAAAGAATAAAGTAGATCTGCAGTTTCTGAAACGAATCTACAATGAACTATCTGTAGGGGCTGCCAATCAAAGTACATGTCCCAAGTCAAACTCTTAGGAGAGACATTGTTCAGCAGTGATACAGGAATGAATTGTGTCCAGAAGGAGAAGTGACTTAGGGAGAGACAAAAATCCCTAAGACCTTTAAACCATATAAGTGGTCCTAAAGTGTCCCTGTCATCCATGATTAGGTCACATATTTCTCTTTTTGACCTCTTTCCTTTGAGATTGCCCTCAATATCCATTTTAATCTTATATCAACATTCATACTCTAAATTTGCTTCCAATCATATTTTAAAAAAATAATAGAGCACACAGAAAGATTTTTTTCTAAGTTCTGCATCTTCTGGTAATAGCCACGGGCTCGATATTCCCTGTTCTGACACTAAATGTAGGAAGGGATGCTTATTTAAGAAAAAAGTAAATCTATTAGTTCAGAGACTGCCATAATTAACACTAACAATATTAGCTAACATTTATATATCATATTAAAGTTTGCAAAGTACTGAACAGATATTTAATCATTTGTTGGTGTAATGCCATGCACCAGCAGATTCCCAAAGGAATGCTACTGTGAACAGCCTTTAGAGTTCAGATTACAAAATATAGTGAACACTCTGTTTATTCCATTACAAATCAAGACAAACATTCAAAACATTATAATATTCACAACATT
>CM053591.1:151618773-151638744 GCA_028646515.1 Pseudochirops corinnae | reverse complement strand
TTGATGAAAAAAACAGAGCTAAACAGACTTTCAAATACAAGAAGCAGGAGAAGGTAAACAGGAAAAAGGAAAACATAAATCAAGAGATGAGGGAGGAATATGTTGGGAGAAGGATAAAGAGAGAGATAGAATAGGGTAAATGATCTCATATAAAAGAGGCAAGAGCAAACTTACAATGGAGGGGAAGAGTAGGAAAGTGAAAAGGAATGGGTCGATCTTATTTTCATTGGATTTGGCTTAAGTAGAGAATAAAATATAAACTCAATTGGGTATCTTACCCTGCAGGAAAGTAGGAGGGGCAGGGGATAAGAGGGAGATTGATATAAAGGATCACAGATTGGAGGAGAGGGTAGTTAGAAGCAAACATTTTTGAAAAGGGACAGGATCAAAGTAGAAAATGTAATAAGCAGGGGGTGGGATAGGATGGAAGGAAATATAGTTAGTCTTTCACAATATAACTACTATGGAAATGTTTTGCATAACTAAACATGTACAACCTATATTGAATTGCTTGTCTTCCCAGTGGGGGTGGGTGAAGAGGGAAGAAGGCAAAGAACCTGGAAATCAAAGTTTTAAAAACAAATATTTAAAAAAAATTTTTTTTCATGCAACTGGGAAATAAGATATACAGTCACTAGGATATAGAAATCTATCTTACCCTACTAGAAAGTTGGGGTGGGGGGAGGATGGGAGAAAATATGAGAGAGAACAGATTGGGGGAAGGGATATTCAGTAGGCTAGCTATCTTGGGGTGGGGGGAAAGGGAAAGACAGGGAGAAAATTTGTAACTCAAAATCTTGTGGAAATTAATGTTGAAAAATAAAAATAAAATAAATAAACTGGGGAAAAAAGCTCACTGGAGAAAATAATTCCTTAAATATTAGAGTTAGACAAGTGGAAGCTATTGACTTTATGTGATTTTAAGAAACAATAAACAAGGCCAAAAGAATTTTAAAATAGAAGAAAATTTGAACCATCTTTTTAGAAAGAACTGACCTGAAAAATTGATCAAACAATGATTTAAGGATTATTGGACTACCCAAAGGCCATGATGAAAAAAAAAATTCTAGATAGCATATCTCAAAAATCTTTCAAGGAAAACTGTAACAGTATCTTAGATCTAAAGGATAAAATCAAAATTGGGAAAAAAAATTCACAAATCACCTCCTGAAAGAGATCACAAAATGAAAACTCCCAGGAATATTATAGCCAAATTCCAGAGCTTCCAGGTCAATGAGAAAAATATTGCAAGCAAGCAGAAAGAAACAATTTAAATACCATGGAGTCAAAGTCATGGTCACACACAATTTAACAGCTTCCACATTAAAGGAACAGAGGCTTTGGAATATGATATTCCAGAAGGCAAAGGAGCTAGGATTGCAATCAAGAATCATCTACCCAGCAAAATTGAGTATAATCCTTCAGGGGAAAAAATGGATATTTAATGAAATAGAGGAGTTTCAAGCATTTATGATGAAAAGAACAGGGCTGAGTAGAAAAAATGACATTTGAACACAAGAGTAAAGAAGCATAAAAAGATAAACATAAAATAGAATTCATAAGACTCAACAAAGTTAAACTGTTTTTATTCTTTTATGGGAATATGATACATATAGCTACTAAGGACTTCATCATTTTGGGGGCACTTAGAAAGAGTCTACATAACCAGAGCACATGAGTGTAAACTGATTATGCTAGGATGAGCTAAAAAAAGAGGTGAGAAAAAGAGATACATTAGGAGAATGGGGAAGGGAGAGGAAGAATGTTGGAAATTTTCTCATGTAAAAGAAGCTTATAACAAAGAGTTTTTAGGATGGAGGCTCTAAATCTCAAAGAAATCAAAGAAAAAAGAAAACTACCTAGTTGTACAAAAATGTTCATATCAGTTCTTCTTGTGGAGGCAAAGAATTAGAAATTGAGGGGATAATTATCAATGGAGGAGTGATTGAACAAGTTGTGGCACATGATTCTGATGGAGAACTACTGTGGTATAAGAAATGTTAAGGGGGATGCTTTAAGAAAAAACATGGGAAATTTATATTAACTAATGCAAATGAAGTGAACAGAAGCAGGGGATCATTGTATACAGTGATAGCCATATTGTAATGATGATCAAAGTGAAAAATAAATACAATAATCAAGACAATTCCAAAGAATTTGTGATGAAAAACTGAAATCCACATTCAGAGAGAGAACTGATGTATTCTGAGTGCAAATTGAAGGATATTTTTTTGCTTTTTTTTGATGACATGGCTAATGTGGAAATATATTTCTCATGATTTCATACATATAAACAATATCATATTGCTCTTTTTCTCAGTGGGTGGGAGGAGGGAGAGTATTTGGAAGTCAAAAATGTGATATGATTGCATATGAAACTGCAAAGCTATTATGTACAATTCAATTCCCTATTTTTTTTAATATAAAATAAAGTTATGTTTTTTTCTTTTCCTTTTCCTCCCTCCCTCACTATGGAGATGGCTACCATTTGACACAAATATTTATATGTGTATGTATATGTGTATATGTATATATGTATGCACACAGAGATTTATAAATATACAAAATTGTTCTTTTATGCATATTTCTATTTAGCAGTTTTTATTTGAATGCATATAGTATCTTCCTTCATACATACTTTGTAGTTAATCTTGGTATTTATAATAGTCAATATGACTTAGTTGCCCAATGTTGTTCTTAAAACAATATTGCTGTTACTGTATACAATATTCTCTTAATTCTGCTCATTTTGTTCTTCATTATTTCTTGCAATCATCTTCATGTTTTTCTAAGGTCAATGAGCTCATAATTTCTTATAGTACAGTAGTATTCCATCACAATCAAATACCATAACTTGTATAGCCAGTAATTGATTGGGCATTCCTGTGATTTCCAGTCCTTTGCCACCACAAAAAGAACTGCCACAAATATTTTTAGAACATATAGGTTCTTTTACTTTTTCCTTAATCATCTTTGGGAGTAGTGGTTTTGTTGGGTCACAGGGTATGGGCGGTTCAATAACTCTTTGAGCTTAATTCCAGATTGCTCTGTAAAGTGGTTGGATCAGTTCATGGTTCTTTAAATCATTCAAATTCCTAAATATCAGAATAAAACCCTGCAAGAAGAGGCAATAAGAGATACCCCATTTAAAATAACTCTAGATAGCATAAAATACCTGAGAATATACCTGCCAAAATAAACCAGGAACTCTATAAACAAAATTATAAAAAAAAAATCTTTTCATACAAGTCAAAACAGATTTAAATAATTGTGATGGGTAGGCTGGACCAATATAATAAAACAAATGGCAATCTTGCCTAAATTATATGTTCAATGTAATCTCTATTAAATTACCCAAAATATTATACTGAATTAGGAAAAAATAACAAAATTGATTTTGAAGAACAAAAAGTCAAAAAGATCAAAGGAACTAATGAAAACAATGTAATGGAAGAAAGTTTAGCAGCACTGGATTTTAAACTCTATTATAAAATAGTAATTATCAAGACTATCTGGTACTGGCTAAAAAATAGAAAGTAGATCAAGGGAACAGAGAAGATATACAATTTATAGCATCAAATAAATATAGTAACCTTGTATTTGACAATTGTAAAGACTTCAATTCTGGAATAAAAATTCATTATTTGGTAAGAATGTTTTGGAAAACTGGAAAGCAGTATGGCAGAAATTGGACACAGACCGGTATCTTACCTAATTTATGAAGATAAGGTCAAAATGGATACATGACCTAAATATAAAAAAGATATTAAAAGAAAATTTGAAGAATATGGAACATTATTTATAAGACTTATGGATAGGCACTCAATTTATGAATAAACAAGTGATAGAGCAGTGGAACAAAGTGTAAAATGGATAATTTTGATTACACTAAATTAAAAAAAAAGATTTTGTACAAATAAAACAAATATAGCCAAGATCAGAAGGAAAACAGAAAATGGGGCTGGGGTGGGAATCAATTTCTCAAATAAAGGTCTAATATCTCAAATACATTAAAGAACGTTTTAAAAATATATAAGAATACAAGTCATTCCCCAATTGATAAAAGGTCAAAGAATATGAACAAACAGTTTTATAATGAAGAGAGCAAAACAATTTATAGTCACATGAAAATTGCTCAAAATCGTTATTGATTAGAGAAATGCAAATTAAAACAACCTTGAGATATCATTTTCTACCCATAACATTGGCTAAAATGATTGAAGAGGAAATCAACAAATGTTGGAGGAGATGTGGAAAAATTAAGATACAACCCAGTTTTTTGTTCTTCATTTATTGAACTGTTTATGTTTGCTCATGATTGCTAAGTTCATAATAAAAAAGAAAAAAATTTTGCAAAGGATTTTTTAAAAAGCTATTAGAACTTTCAATGAATTTTTCAGTGTAACAAGGTTTCTTACTCTAGAGTTCAATTTTTAAAGTGTTATTTGGTAACTTTTTTCAGTACAATTTATTTTCTTTACACATATATATTTATTTTAATTAAATATCTTTTTCTTCTGTTTTGGACATTTAAAATGATATTCTGAGAATAGGCTTCACTAGACTGGCAAAGAATTCCATGATACATAGAGGTTAAGAATGCATGAAGAGTTGAACTTACCAACTCTAAGTATGGAAAGGTGAGTAATTTGGAGAAAAAAAAAGTGGTCACCAAAATTGAATCCCAAAGGAAAACATTACAAAATAATAATACTATGTTACTGTCATTTTCTGTTGAGGCTTTGCAATTTTAACATTCATACAACACTTATGAGGCCATTAGGAATAAACTGAAATATTCTGAGCAGCAAGGCTTCACCCCTATGTAATATAACCAGCTGAGAAGTTTATGAGAAGCTTTTCCCTTCATTATCTCTACACCAACTTTTTATATCTATATCATGCAACACTCAAAAGCCCAGTATAACAATGTTACAGATAACACTAAGAATGATAACTATGTACTTACTAGGTATCGTTGAGTTTGTGTTTTAGAAAACTCTTTGGAATAATTCAACTCCCTATGTACAATTAGGCTGATTACTCACTAAATCTTAACAATTATTATTTTGAATCTTTATCCATTTTCATCTTATTTTTCTCAGGGCAGAGAGGAAATTTTCTTACTCTCTTTCTGAGAAATGGAGGAGAGGACACATCATTGCTTAAAGACAACAACTTCTTTAAGAACCCATGTTCACTTACATTACTGAATATTTTCACAAAGAGTCTTGTCATGAATTACAGTGCAATTGGTTTCAGTAGAACAAAGTATAGCTGTAAGAAAGTCACTTTTTTTTTCCTTTTTGTATAATCAAATATTAACTAAATCATGTAAAATGATTGCATAAATAAGATGACACTCCATATTAAAAGTTTTTTATAAGAAATAAAAAGTTTATTCCTTAAATTAAAACATTTAATTATTTTACTTTGAACTATGTAATCCATATACATGAATCTATGTAGGGAAGGACTGTGACAAAGGTTACTCGTGGGGCAGACTCTCTGTTTACACTGAAAAATATGTACTACAAATGTGTGTGAAGTTTACTCCAATTCATAAGAGATCAATAGCATTGCCTTTCCAGATCACCTATTCAGGGGCTGTTTCTTCTTTTCCATGGGACAGAAATAAAGAAAGATTCTGATTGCTTAGTTGTCTAGTATTCCTCCTCTATGAACCTGATTGTCTCTCTGAATGACTCTCTTCCTAGCTTTGAAATGTTTTAGGTAATCTGGGTCCAAGAGTGGACTCGTTGGAAGTTTGCTTCACTTAGGTTTACAGCACTAAAATAATCTTGTTACCTTATAAGGTCCAGGGTATGTGGACCAGGGTATTTCTCTTTGTGATATAGAAAGATTAGATATTAAAGCTGAACTCTAGTGGGTAATCTAGAAGTCACTCTTTCTATAACTTGAACTCATAGGTCTGGGGTAATATGATGGCAGGCTGGCACCTCCTGGCAGAGAAGGTGTGTGTGAATATATGTATATACATACATATACACACATACATGTGTACATATGTATATACACACATACACATGTACACATTGTATATACATGTATATACATGCATGCATGTATGAGAAAGGATTAGCTTTCTCCAAGATAGGCTTTCCAATATCAACTTTCCCACTGGGGAGAACATCTAATATCCACTGAAGTTAATGTATATAGCATATTTAGTAAGGGAAAAAAAAATCTGCCAATAGACTAAATTGTATTCTACAAATTATAAATTCTTCCACATGCTTAGCTTCTCCCATCTCCCACCTGTCTGTCTATACAGGGAGTACCCTCCAGCAATGGGATATACAAGAAAAAGAGGGTCTATCTAAAAAAAAAAAAGTTGTCATTTATCCTTGATTCTCAGAAAATCCTGTAAAAAAGCAATGAAAACGAGTTCCATAGTCTTAAAAACCCTTGGTAAAAAATCAATATATATACATATATACATATATATATATATATATATATATATATATTAAAGTTAAAAGACCAACTCAAATGTGAGCTAATTGTATCTATTTCCTATGTAATGGTTTGCCAGATTATGTAGTATCCTATAGGTTGTGACATATTCAAAAAGGAATTTTTATAATGTTTTCAAAAGTTAAATACTCTCTTAGCTGAAATTAATCAATCATTTGCTAGCTCCATTATCATCAAGCACCATAAATATTGCTTGTTCTATTTAAAGCCTGCCAAACCATGCATTATTTTTTAAAATTACTTTCACTTTTGCAGATCCTAATTACTTTCTTAAATTCTTATTTGCTGAAAACCCTCAGGAAACTGAATTAGTAATTAAACACTTTCTGTTTTACATTACCAAGGACTAATGAAATGCTGGCATGTCTTTGCCTACAAATGTTTGTCTTCCCTCCACCTTTAAAATCCTGATCAAAAGTCACCTACAGGAAGCCTCCCCTAATTAACTTCAGCCACCTTGGATTACTTTGTATGTGAATGTCCTCTGAAGGCTTGGTAGCAGATCAATTTGTGCTTGTTTATGTGTTTGTTTATTTTTTTAAGTTCATTTATGTCTTTTTGTCCCCACATGCTCTGATTCTGTCTCTCATACAATTTCAGTACTTAGTTGTAAATTAGCCACCTTTGCAAATGGTTTTAACTTTCTTTCCGACCCTAAGGCTATATTTATACTGCATTGAGGTGGGGGGTAGGTGAGGGGGGAAATAACATGCTGAATAGTCCTCCAGTGGTCTTAAATAGTCAATATGCCTTCCAAAGTTTTCTCATTTATGACTGCCAAGTAGTTTAGTCATGAAGGAAAGGCACCATTTCAGAACTGAAAGCAAAGGGGATCCCCATAATTTTGGCAATAACTGAAGAGATTGTGATTTTCAGGGGGTAGAGATCAGGACTTAGAGTCAGAATGACCACAGTTCAAGTTGTGTCTCAGAAGCTTATTGGTTCTGTGACTCTATGTAGTCCCCCAATCTCTATTAGTCTCATTTTCCTTACCTGAGAAATGGAGATAACAGTAGCACCTTCCTTGAAGGGTTCTTGTAAAGATCAAAGAACAGAACATACAGAAAGAGGTTTGCGAATCTCAACAAGGTATGCATGCTTGTTATTATTGTTCTTAATATTCATGTCAATATCAATGATAATAATTAAAAAAACAAGTATGAGGAATTCAGAGATGCATGGGAAGACTTTAAACTGAAGGGTGGTACAGTGGATAGAGAGCTAGTCTTGAAGTCAGGAAGACCTGAATTCAAATTGACTTTCCAAATTGTCTATGTGAATGTGGGCAAGCAACTTAATGTCTCAGCATCAGTTTCTTCATCTATAAAATGTAAAAAAATTGAACTAGACCTCCTCTAATTCTAAATCTGTGATCATAGAATGAAGAGTAAAACAAACATAATAAGGAAAAAGATATGTACAATGACTTCAAAAACTAAGTGAAAAGAACAAAAAATTGAGGGCAAGCTCTATATAATTATAATCACTACTCGACTCCAGAGAAGACATGAGGCAATGTATGACCCTTTTGTCAAAGAGATAAGAAACTAGAGGTCTGAAATATGTTGTCACATGTACCCATTATATTATTTTTTTCTAAACTTAAAAAAAAATTTTTTCAAGGGCAGATTCAATTACTTTTGTGTGGGGGTGGGGATAGTTATTTGTAAATGATTATGACACAGAAAAAACAAACCACCACAAAAGGTATCATGAAAACAACAATAAAAGAAGGGGGTAAAAGTTTCAGACTTTATCTCACTCTTAAAAAAATGTTTTTAAAATCAAATTGTGCATAGGTATGTGATTTTTTTCTCCTTATATTTTTTCCATCTCTTATATGGCACAGTTTCCAACCCAATAAACATTCATTTATTATCTATTATGTGCCAGACGATGCAAATTTCTGAAGATACAATTAATAAAAAGATGAATGACTACACATGTATAACCTATGTCAAATTGTTTGTCTTCTCAATTAGGAGAGGGGAGGGAGAGAATTTGGTGCTCAAAATCAGAAAGAAAAGACTGTTAAAATTGTTTTACATATAATTGGGAAAAATAAAATATTAAATAATATTTAAAAAATTATTTTAAAAAATATCCTGTGAAATCCCCAAATGAGATTCACAAAGAGTTGGACAGGACTGAAACAATTGAAAAAACTGGTTAACAATATCCTTGTCTTCAAGGAGCTTACAATCTAATGAGAGGCGTCAACACACAAAAGGAGGCAGGGAAGGGGAGGGGGACAGGAAGTATCCTGTTCTGTGGTATGGAAACCAGACAAAGCAGCAGAGGGAGAGTGGTGTGGTAGTATAATGTAAGAGCAGCCATCATAATTAATTATCATGATTTGGCTTGGAAAACATTAATTTTGAAAAGAACTTTCTTGCAAAAGTAAAAATTTTGTCCTAGAGAAGTATATTATTAAATCCTCTCCTCTAGAGGAGACACAGGGGTGTGGTACTTCAAACTAGAAAAGACCTTAGAAAGCATTTCTGAAGGAGTCTTTATATTTTTTGTACGCTTATTTCATGGACCCCTTTGTCAGCCTGGTGAAGTCTATTGACTCCTTCTCAGAATCATAATTTAAATGCATAAAGTGAAACACGCAGGGCCACAAAGGAAGTCAGTTATATTGAATAATTATCAAAATACACTTTCTGAAGTTCTTAGTTCCTGGATTAAGAACTGATCTAATCAGAATCTGGAGAGATGAAACAATTTGTCTAAGTCAAATGATGAGTAAATAAATTATATATATATATAGATATAGATATATATAGATATACTATATATTATATTATAATATTATATTATATATTATAATATATATAATGATATTAAATAAATAAGTAAATAAATGACTTATCAAAGGTAGTGTAACTCGATTTGAGCCTAGGTTCTCTTTTTATAGATATATTTTCCACAGGGCACTTACTCGTGACTGTCTCAAAGAAAAGTCCTACAGAAGAGATGTAGGAGTCTAGATGGCAGATAGAGTGCCAGGCCTAGAGTCATCCCTGACTTATCTTTCTGAATGCAAATCCAGCCTCAGTCACTTACTAGAAAGGTGACCCTGGGCAAGTCACTTAATCCTGTTTGCCTCAGTTTCCTCATCAATAAAATGAGCTGAAGAAGGAAATGGCAAAACCACTCCAGTATATTTGCCAAGAAAACCCCAGATGGAGTCATAAAGATTTGGACATGACTAACATGATAGAACAACAGCAACAACCAAAAAAACAGAGTTGCTCATTTTGCTCGTAGGTTGAAATAAGTTTCAAATATCCACTCTAGCACAAATCCAATAAGAACATACTGAGTGGTCATCAAAGATCTCTTCTCAGCATAGCATGCAAGGGCGGATACCTCTGGAACTAAAAGGCTATCAACCCAGGAAATTAGAAAAGTTTCCTCATGCCAAATGGCACATTAGTTCAGCCTCGAAGGAAGCCATGGATTCTAAGAAATCATTCTAAGGGTTGTCTGAGAGGTGGGAGATAGGAATGCTGAGTTTTGGGAACAGCAAATGGGGCAGTTTTGGCTAAAACACAGAGAATGTGAAAGGGGATGTGTAATTGTTCTAGAGCAGAAGTCTTCAAATTATGGCCAAGGATCCAACATCTGACCTGATACCTATTTCTGTATGGCCCTTGGGCTGTAGTTTGCTCAGTCCTGGTGTAGAATTAGGGCTGTGCATATGTGAATGGAGGAAAAGGAGCAGATAACATGAGATTTTATGGTGATCAAATCAATAAGACTGTAATTAATTAGAAATAGAGAGGAGGAAAGGAAAAAAATCAAAGATAACTACAAGATGGAGAACTTGTGTGAGTGGTAGGACCTTGGTTCTCAGCCATCAAAATTAAATTAAATTTCTTAGGTCTTTGAAGTTACAGCTTAAATATCTCCAAATCATTTAGGAAAACCAGTTTTCTTTCATTGATACTGAATGACAAGTCATATAATATTGGAATAGAATATTCTCTGAAGAATTAAGTTGAGATTCACTCAAAGAATCTGGGAGATAATATATGATGGTCATGTTATTATTTAGTAGTTTGCAATTGTGTCTGACTCATTGTGGCACTATTTGCAGTTAACTTGTCAAACATATTGAAGTAGTTTTTTCATTTCCTTCTTGATTTCATTGTATAGATGAGGCAAACAGGGTTAAGTGACTTGCCCAGGGTCACACAACTAAGTGTCTGAGACCAGATTTAAATTCAAAAAGATGACTCTTCCTTTCTCCAGGCCTTGGCACTCTATTAACTCTGCCAACTAGCTGTCCATAGTAGGTATGAACTTGCTGCAATATGTCATAAATGCACCAAAAAAGTGACATAAAGGATGCTATGAGAGAGATAACAACATTAAAAAAAAGAAAAGATTCATCATTCATGTAATATGAGTGATGTATAATTTCTGGACAACTGGACCAGCACGAGTTATGTGATTCAATTCAAATATAGCAAGTTACCACTGGGTTTGACTAGGATGAATGGGGCATTAAATACTTTGGGGAAGGGCAAGGTGAGGGAGGGCCATACAAAACAGGAGTTGGGAAGCCCTGGGGCCTGGGGAGACTGAAAAAGCATGTGGTGTGAGAATTTATGACTGGAGAAGAATGGGTGAGTTCTTAGAAACCTCTAATCCAACGGAGGCAAAGTCCCTGGAGGAGACAACAGAAAGAATAAGAGACAGAGTGGAGCACTTGGGCCAGAGGTATGGGGAAAGTTGCTGGCATTAGGGGGTGTGTGATGCCCCCTTACCCCTTACCCAAGTCCTCTGGGGCCCCCAATGGGGAGGGGGCTGGGAGAGGTGGCCCAGATGAGGGAGAAGGGGTATATCTTTGGTGGATGGGTTAGCTGTATGGTTCTCTCTCTTGCCTACAGGGGAGGGGGTGGAGGTCCCTCTTAAATAGCTTGTCCCCTGTTAAGGATATGGGGGCCTCCAATGGGGGAAGGGGGAAAGGTGAGGATTGAGGGAGGTGGAGGTTGAAAGGTCAGGGAGCAAGGAGTTTGAGTGACCAGGACCTCCGGCACGCAACCTGAGGGTTGGAGAGGAGGCAGAAAACCAGAGAGTCAGGGGGGCTAAAGGCTGCAGGGCCACAGGAGGGGAGAAAGGTGTCAGGTAGCTAGAAGAAAGGTATAGATTGGGGACAGGAGGCTGGAGGAGGGGAGTCAGGGGCCAGGGTTGTCTCTATAAAGTGAATCTGGAGACAATGTGAAACGTCCTCCTGACTGTGTGCAAAATAGAAATAACGAGAATCCCAATGGTATCTTTTTTGTTGTTGTTGTTGTTGTTTTTTCCTGAGGGTGTGTGTGTGTGTGTGTGTGTGTGTGTGTGTGTGTGTGTGTGTGTGAGGCATCTGGACAAGGCGTGCTCCAATAATATCCATGAAATGTCAAATATCTATTGATAGGATTCTTAACTCTGGCTCATGAACTATACTTATCAACTACATTTGGTCTCCTTTGTGATTCTGCACATTTTCTTTTATGAATTTAAAAACATTATTCTGAGAAGGTTTCCATTAGCTTCACCAGACTGTCAAAGGCATCTCTCTCTCTCTCCCTTTCTCTCTCTCTCTCTCTCTCTCTCTCTCTCTCTCTCTCTCTCTCTCTCTCTCTCTCTCCCTCTCTCCTCTCTCTCTCTCTCTCCTCTCTCTCTCTCTCTCTCTTTCTCTCTCTCTCTCTCTCTCTCTCTCACACACACACACACACACACACACACACACACACACACACACACACACACACATCTCTAACAGAAAGCCTGGGAACACTTAATGGATCTCTCTGAAGGATTTACAAGAGCACCTGAACAAGAGTCGCTCAGATTGGACAGCCACGGAGAGGTCGTAATCTGCTTCATCAGAGGGATTAGCCTCATCAGTAAAATCACACAGATCTATAGGATCAAAGCAAATTTGGTTAATACAAGGAGATAGCGGTTTACTCTTCCTAATACTGGCAAAGTAGCAACTTTGAGCTAATCCAAAATGTGTCTGGCACTGCTGAGATTCAATTTAAATAGAGACAGCTGCCTCAGGCTTGGCAGGGGTGAGTGTGAGACAGGAGATAAAAAAGCTACTCACTCTTCTGGCTTACCAGAAAGGCTAAGTGACCTCTATGCACAAGGCTCCCTCACCCTATTTGAAAAATGAGGCTTCACCTGAGAATTTTCATTTCAATCCATTTGAAAAGATTATCCTGAAAAGCTAACTAAGTTTGGAAGGATCTATTTCATGATGACTGACATTCACATTTCTTTGCCTGCTGTTATAATATTCTCTCTTTTTCCTCCAGGCTTCCTTCCTTTCCTAAGACACCTAGGTAGCCTAATGGATAGAAAGCTGGGCATGGAGTCAGGGAGACCTGAGTTCAAATCCAGTCCCAGTCATGTATCTGTTTGACTCAGAATAAGTAACAACTTCTATCTTCCTCAGTTTCCTCAATTGTGGAATGTAGTTCATGATAGCAACCTACCTCATTGGGTTGCTGTAAGGATCAAATGAGGTAATATTTGTAAAGTCCTTCATAAAGTGCCTGGCACATAGTAGGGACTTAATAAATGTGTATTTCTTTCCTTTATTAATTTAATTTAAGGCTGGGCTTTTTGTGCTTTCTAGTCATTGCCTGAATTCTGTTGGTGGTGTTCAAATTATCTAGTGACAATGATTTCAGACCTGGCTGTTTCAGGAGTTACCTGTAAACTATCATGTGTTTAGGGAAGAAAAATAAGATGTAAGAGTTTGTGAATGTGTGTCTCTAAATATTCTCTGGAAACTTGTTGAACCTGAGGATTGGTTGTGAAAAGAAGATTCTCTACCCCCAGTCAAAGTTACCTGTGGTAATAGGAAAAATATTGCTTTAGGAATAAGAGACTGTTTCTACACCAGCTACTAAAGTAAAGTGGAGAAATAACACAATTATAGAAATAATTCCACCAAATCTTTTGCTTCAATTATCTGGTTATTTAAGAGTGTGATTTTTGACTTGAATGATCTAGATAAGTGACTCATTCTATACTTCACTTTGTATGTGGAGAAGTGACTATAACATCTCTTTTATACAAGTGTTTTTAATTAGGCCAGGTAATGCTGCAATAATTATTCCAATCCAAAAAGCTCTTATTAAGTGCCTACTATTTTGACAGAGTAATAGATGTGGTTATAGAGCAAGGAGACTGATTTCCACAAATGATATATAAGAATCTGATTGCTTTTTTATAGATATAACTTGAGTATGATATTGTTTCAATTATTAAAATTTCTGAGATTAGGGTTTTTTTTTAATGCAATATCTTTGAAAAATCTATATAAAGTCAGACATGTCCTACTTCTCACTAAAAAGAAGTTATGGAAGTCCTCTCTAAATGGGAAATATAGATAACATTGGAAGAGAATAATAACCACAAAATATTTTATTATGTATTTTATATTTTTGTTATATGATCAATATGGGTATTCCATCCAATTTCACATGCACTGATCCTTTCTCATCCTGTGCAATGTTTGTCCAGGATCTCCCACCAGTCCCTTCTAGGAAATCCACCTGATGTATTAACAGTCTTCTCCTTTAGGTCTTGACATTATATGGATACCAGTGGAGGACATAGTTTTTCCATCCATTCGTTCTCCCAGTTATCATTCTTGTGACATAATCAATCCATCTTTTCTTTTTCTAGATTTATCTCTCTGATTATACACTTTACACTATTTTTCTCATGCATTTCTTTGTTAAGGATAGGTTGTAGCCTATTCACACCCTCCATGAACCTCCCTATTGCTTTTTGATTGACTCTTAACTTAAAGTCTTTGGAGATTAGACTATCCCATGATTTTTAACCAAACAGCATCACTAAAAGAACATTGATGCTTAAAAGATGTTCTTTTGTTCCTTGGAGAAGTTTGGGGTTATTTCAAACTTGTAGAGTTTTCCGAAGGCAATTCAGGCCATTCCACTGTAATTGCAAGCCCAGTTCATTGTCAATTGCCTATGCAATTGTCCATGATATTGTATTGATGGGCCAGCTTTTTGGATTGTCTACTCAATTGGACATCATAGTTTGGAAAATTCAAATACTTCATGTACTTGGTTATTCCTGTGTGGGTAGTTGGGTTAAAATCTTTTTAATACTTAAGGATTTTATTTAAGAAATCTTGTTACACAGTTAGATGAAACTAATACTGGGTCATTTCCAAACAGGATCATCTGGCGACCATCACTACTTTCATTTCCATTTGTACTATTATAGATACCTTTAATAAGAATGTTGTTCTTATTGTTGTTGCTTATTCATGTCAATCAGGTCTAACCCTTGGTGACCCCATTTGGGGTTTTCTCGGCTAAGTTACTAGAGTGATTCATCAATTCCTTTGCCAGCTCATTTTACAGATGAAGAAACTGAGGCAAACAGGGTTAAGTTACTTGCCCAGGGTCACACAGCTGTTAAGTGATATGAACTCAAGATGAGTCTTCCTAACTCTAGACCTGGCTCTCTATCCACTCTGTTACCTAGCAGACCAATAGTAGAAAAGGCAAAAACCCATTCATCTCATTGTTTTATATCTTTTTTGGTGATGAATTTTAAATTTATAGATTAGTTTGTATTCTGAATTTTAAATTTCTATTAATGGAATCACCAGTCACCAAATCATTCAGAAGGCCACTGAACAAAATTATTTGCTTTTTTTTTTTCAGGTAATGATATATTTTAACATGTGTAAGGGAGACATTTGTTAGAAGAAATGATTTAAGGTATCATTTTATATTAAAAATAATTTTATAGTCATCAAATAAATACAATAGGACCTTATCTTTTCTACAGCTGTATGATTATAAAGAAGTGATCTGCTTTAAGATATTATCTGTAAAATCCTGCCTATTTCCTCTTAATCCCTCCACCAAGAATGTCCTCTGTGTATTTGGAAATCATGTCCATAAAGTTTTATAAATATGGGAAAGTAAGCATGTTGTTCGGTAGTTATCGATATTTTCTCACTCATTCAACCCCCCTTTTTTATCTCTAGTAATAAGGTTTCTGATTTTTCTAAGAATTTTCTTTCTCTCCATCTTGTTCCCAGATAGTTTAAGAATCCATGCCTTTCAATTACCTCAAAAGTGTGTTTATTCATTCATTGACACATTTTTTATATACTTAGTCTCATCTGTGTTTCTTGCTTCCATTTCTACTTACTAATTCAATTCATAAAGAACTGAGATATTAAGCAACCAAATATATGAGCTACTTTCTTTGACAGATGAAAACAGTTCTAGACATCTTGACACCTTTTCCATTTTTAGTCAATTCTTTGTCCTTCTATGTTCATTGTTAAATGTCTTCAGGATGACCAGGCTTATTTGTATCTCCAGCCAAGCTTTCTCTAAATTACTTGTTTTTTTCATTTTGACTATTTCTTGTGGTTTTATGAAGACACTGTCCATAATTTTGAATCATTCTCCTCCATAAAAATGTACAGATTAGCTTATATTCTGAAATGGTGTTTTACTGGCATAGTGCTTGGAACATAGTAGGTCTTTAACAAATGCTTATTTTCTTTCTTCTTTTCTTGTCTTCCATATGTCTCCCTGGTAAAGATATCAAGTGATTGTTACTTTAGGTATGCTTCAAAAACAGAAGGACCAACAACAACAACAGTTGACTAAGTGACTTACAAAATAGACAAAACACTTTCTTCAGAAAAACAACAACAATACTAGTTGTAAAAAGTCTTGATCCTATTTTATAAAAGGAAAAACAAAGTCACATAAAATAAAAGATATCTATGATCATCTATCAAATAGTCTGTGATATAGGCTTATAGCTAAATATAATAGCCCAGTCTCCCTGATTCCAAATGAGGCGATCTTCCCATTTTTATCCTACCTACTCTAATATTTCCTATGATGCTATGTTATGACTAATGAATACTCCCTGGTAGCCCATACTTATCTGCCTTTTTCTCAGGTAGAATCAATTTAGAATAGCAGGAGAATTTGGTGAGGAGCAGTGTCATTGCATAAGAGTAGTAGGGGTAATGGAAAGAGTTATACAAATGGTCCTTCCCAATGAAAATAAGAAATGTGGAAAATCTGGAAGTAGAATGAAGTTTTCAACCAAAGAGAAGATTAGAGCTGAGAAGATACATATAGAATCACAAATGGAGGGGAAATTGAGCACGTAGAAACAGCAAAATAAAGTGGAATTTTGGGAAGTGGAGTTAAAATAAGTGAGAGTTGATTTCTTAAAAATGCTGTGGTGGTAGGTGCAATGATACTGTCAATTGTCCCTCTTTAGATGGGAATAGAGGGAGTCCTGGGGCTCATCCGAGTTTAGGACTTCTCTAACTTTTCAGGGTCTGACAGACTTGTACTCTAGCCAGAATAGAACAGGAAGAGGAAGCATCTGAAGCCGTGGATATTGTTTCATAGGAAGCAGAAAAATTAATTTTCATTTGTTTTCTGAAGACCAGCTTTAAGTAGCATCCTAGAAAAACTATTGGCCATCATCCTGGCCCTGCTCCCAGAGTACCACAAAACAAAGAAGGGTGAAGACATCTATGGCCTGGGCAAGAAGCCCATCCCAAAGCGAATATTCCAATCCTGAATGGACTTATGGGAAAAGGAGTTGATGCTAACCCACAACTGTCTGTGGGTTATATTTCATCATTTTTTTTTCCATTAAAAAAGTGATTCTAATGGAAAATAATCCCTCTCTTTGAATGATCCAGTTTCTGCCTGGCTCCTCCCAATTTTCTTCAGACCTAAGTGGTGTTATTGGCAAAATGAGGATAATAAGACCTACATGAAGTATGAGCCCTTTGAGCCATTATGACTCTAACCTCAGTTCCCTGGGGTTTCTTAGATACCACTTCTTTTACTAGTCTCTCTTATTTTTATGGTTTCTTTTGCTCTTACACACTTCAAATTATTTAGCACTTTATCTTTATATAATAACAGTATTTATTGGAAAGAAACTTCTTGAAAACGAGGATTGTTTTGTTTTATCCCCTGAACTTAACATAGTGTGCTGCACACAGCTGGTGCTTAATAGGTGTGGTTGGAATGAAATAAATGTCTTTTGTGACCTGTAAAGTGATATTCATTATAAATGTAGCTTCACAAAGTCTTTCTCATGTGCCACATTATGGCATGGAGATGACTGAGTTTTCACAGGCTGAGCCAAAAGACATAGGCTCTTGTGGGTCCTATGATACTGGAAAGGATTTGAGTATACTTCTGACGGACAGAATATACATCTGCTTTGTCTGGACTAGAATAACTGAATATGGAGAAATCGTTATCAGTCGAATGGCCACTTGGTGCTGAACTGTTTGACCATGACAAACCATGAACCAAGAAAAATGCAACAAAACATTGACCAAAACAAGCCATGAATCAACAAAAATCTAAAAGAATATCATGAACATATTTATAGTTTATGCAACAGAACATTGCAGAAGACAAAGAGATAGAGAAACTTTACCAAAGAATTGGTAACATCTCCCAAATTAAATCAGCCTATAGTTTAATATTTGACCATTATCATTAAAATAACATAGAAGAAGACAGGAAAATGTGATTTTTTTTTTGTTTTTTAGAAAATATTCTTCAGGAGTGAAAAACACAAGAGGCCCAAGTAGGGCCATTTTCTTCCTGCAGAGAGTTGGGGGGTGTGTGGTAATTGACTTAGCAAATATCAGATAGCATCACAAAAAATTGACTATTTAATAGATTAGTTCATCTCTGTTGAGGGAACTACTTCTGGTTCAGTTGTCTATGTATAGTTAAAGTATGAAATTATTAGAGCAAATTTCATAAACAGTGTGAAATTATAGGTAAAAATAAGAGATAAGATGTACCATGCAAATGAGGTAATTCTATCTAATGTTTTTAAACTGAGACCAAAAAAAAAAGGTAAATCAGATAAATATTATCAAGTGAATAAAAGAATACACCATTATTAGCACCATTTCCTTAAAAAAATCAACAGATCTAAATCATTCACAAGGAGAACAAGTGTTAGAAACTACCTAAGTCAACAATCATTTGATATCTTTGCCAGAGAGACATAAGGCAGTCAAGGAAAGAAGGAAGAAAGAAAATAAGCATTTATTAAAGACCTACTATGTTTCAAGCACAACTCCAGCACAACACCATTTCAGAATATAAACTAACCTGTACATTTTTATAGAGAAAGATGATACAAAATTAGGGACAGTGTCTTCATAAAACAGCAAGAAAAAATAATTTAGAGAGATCTTGGCTAGAGATACAAATAAGCCAGGTCATCCTGAAGACATTTAACAATGAGCATAGAAGGACAAAGAGATGACTAAAAATGGAAAAGATGTCAAGATTTCTAGAACTATTTTTATCTGTCAAAGAAAGTGGCTCATACATTTGGTCGCTTAATATCTCAGTTCTTTATGAATTGAATTAGGAAGAAGAAATGGAAATATGAGACAAAGATGAGACCAAGTATATATAAAATGTGTTAATGATGGAAGAAATACACTTTTGAGGTAAATGAGAGGAATGGATTCTTAAACTATCTGGAAACAAGATGGGAGGAAAGAAAATTCTTAGAAAAATCAGAAACCGGGGAGCGGAGCCAAGATGGCGGCATAGCAGCAGCGACACATCACAGCTCTCACATAGCCACCCCAAAATACCCATAAAATAGGACTCTAAACCAAACCTACAATCCCAAAGCTCACACAAGGTTACTTCCCACTAAAGTCAGCTCAGTTATGAGGAACCATATCAGCGCTGCTAACCGAAACCAGCCTGGCCTGAAGCCGTGGCTGTGCCCCAGGGGAAGCTGGGCAGAAGAAGCAGAGAAAGCTCTCAGGTGAGGGATTACACAGCTGTGAGTGGGGATTGCCAAAGGGGGAGATAAGCCTCCGGCTGAAAGGTCTCCAGAGCGGAAAAGCGAAAAGGCAGAGGTTTTGCACCGCCTTGCCGTTGTAGCTTCCTGCCGTGGCCTGCAGACAGCAGGGAGACTGAGCGATTGTTTTCAGGCCAGGGGTCTCCCGTAGAGCGGCCTGGATCCGGATCGTCATCTTGGGCCTCGGTCTTGGAGTCTTCATTATCCAGTCAGCCGGAAGTCTACGGCAGCCGGGAGGACCCCAGCAATTTGGGACAGAGCTTTCCCTTCTGGAAGCAGAGCCCCACAGAGATTTAAAAAAAAACAAAAACTCACGGTCTGAACAACCATGAGTAAGAATAAACATAAGAAGCCAAGTAAGAACAACTCCCAAACTCTAGATTCCTTTTTTGGGGAAAAGAAAGATCATTGGAGGGACAGGGAGGAGGAGAGCACAGCCAGAGCGCCCCCACCAGAGGCCTCCAATAAACATGAAGAATGCCTTAAAGCTACAGATGAGCTGAAGAAGGATTTTCAAAACCAAATAAGGGAAGTGGAAGGAAAATTTGGAAGAGAAATAAGAATGTTGCA
>CM053591.1:151599861-151618273 GCA_028646515.1 Pseudochirops corinnae | reverse complement strand
AGTCATTTGCTTCCATTTGCTCCACTCTAATTCTGAAGGAATTATTCTCTTCAGTGAGTCTTTGAGATTCTTTTTCCATCTGGCAAATTCAACATTTTAAGGCATTCTTCTCCTCATTGGCTTTTTGGGCCTCTTTTGTCATTTGAGTTAATCTATTTTTTAAGGTGTTATTTTCTTTAGTCAGGTTGCTGACTCTCTTTTCATGATTTTCTTGCATCATTCTCATTTCTCTTCCCAATTTTTCCTCCACTTCTCTTATTTGATTTTCAAAATCCTTCTTAAGCCCCTCTATGGCCTGTAACCAATTTACATTTTTCTTGGAAGCTTTTGGTATGGGAGTTCTGACTGTGTTATCTTCCTCCTCTTCTGTGCTTTGATCCTTTTTTGTCCCCCGAAAAAGAATCAAAAGTTGGATTGCTGAGCTTGGTTTGCTTCCTTTGCCTGCTCATGATGCCAGTCATTTAATTTGATTTTTGAGCCACAGTAGATCTCTGCTTCCAGAGGGGAGAGCTTTGTCCCAAATTGCTGGAGTTTTCACAGCTGCTTGAGCTATTAGTAGACCACTGTCTCTGCAGGCCCAACCAGCTTTGGCTCACTGATCACACACCTCAGGACCACCACCCAAGACCATGATCCCAATCCAGGCAGATTAAGGCAAGAGCGCTTAGCCTCCAAATGATCACTTGGCCCCCCTGCAATCTGCAGACCAAGAGCTCTGAAGCAGCCACATGTAGGTGGCTGCAAGGCCACCACTTCTCCTGCTTTCTTGCCCAGGGGCCCGGTGGCCAGATCTGCTTCTCTCCCCCAAATTTAGCCAAGTTCCACTGACATTCCACTTTTTCCTTGTTTCTTATGGACTGATAATTCTGGAAACTGCAATAGCTGCTGATGATCCACTCTCCCCAATGCTCCAGCCCTGGCTTGTCCTCGCCACCCTTCGACTAAAGCCAGTCTAGGCTCCCAGCACGCTGTGATGAGCTCTTCCACTCTGCCTGTTGGGCTACCTTCAGCGGGAACTTTGTCTCTCTGTACTTTTGAGCATTCTAGAGCTCTAAAGTTTATTTAGAGTCATATTTTATAAGTGTTTCAGGTGGTTGTGGGGGGAGCTTCAGAGTTCTCCTGCTTCTACGCTGCCATCTTGACCAGGAAGACAACATCTGGGACTGAAAACCTATTCTTTCTCCCTTCAGTCACAAGTATACTATTTTTAAAAAAATACTAAGGATTAAACTTATTTGGGGCAGCTAGGTGGCACACTAGATAAAGCACTGAGCTAGAAAGCGAGAAGACTCATCTCTGAGTTAAAATCCATCCTCAGACACTTACCAGCTGGGGATGTGATCCTGGGAAAGTCACTGAATCTCATTTGCCTAGGTTTTCTCATCTGTAAAAGAGTTGGAGAAGGAAACAGCAAACCACTCAAGTATCTTTGACAAGAAAACCCCAAATAAGATCATGAAGAGTCAGGCATGACTGAACAACAAAACCAAACAACAAAAATGTATTTGTTTTCATAATACAGTAAAATATAAGGTCAAAGATAGCCAGGACTATGCACTATTTTTGTGTTTTAAAAATAATATTCTTATCACTTCCTTTTGCTTTTCCATTATTTATGTTTACATATTTATTCTATTTTCCTACCATCATGGTAAGCATTAGAAGAGAAAGAGAGAGACAAAGACAGACAGAGAGAAGATATTTGGCAAAGCTGATCATATCATATGATCATATCAATCATAAGTGACAATGTACTATTCCAAGTCCATTATCTACCAACTTTGAAAAGGTCTATTTTCTCAATTCATCTTACTATAGCCACGCTTTATCACAATGTTCTTTCCACAAGCATTGTTACAGCCTTTCACTATCTTGTTTTCTTAGATCTGCTTACTTCTTTCTGCATCATAAAATTCATGAAGCCAGGGCATTTAAACTGAAGTCTATTCAGTCCTTGGTCACTGAGGCTGAGAGAGACCATCTTTGGACAACCAAGCTTCTAACTGATGGGGAAATCTATCTCTAGATATGGGATTCCTTGAAATACTGCCTCATTTAAGTCATGATTTGTCAAGTATTCTATTGAAGAAATATATCCATGGGGTAGATACTCAGATTTTTCTCTTCTAGTGACTCCCTTGTGTTAAGAAGAATCTAACTTGCAAAAAAAAAAGAAAACAGTTGGAAAATGATATAAATTCCCTTCAGATAACAGTAGCAAAAAATCTAAAGAAAAAATCTATTTTAGAAATAAATTTTCAATGAAGTTCACATAGGGATGGTTTCTGATTTTTTTCCCCCATATTCCTTTATACCTAATTGGCCAAACTGGTGTTTCACTGAGACAGCATTTCAACAAAACATTTTTAAAATTTGATTTACACTTTAAAAAATGTATTTATAAAAAGATACATATTGTATAAGTACTTTATGGTCAGTTGAGAGGGCTTCAGTTTATGTGATGTATTTGAGTTAACCACTTGCTAAAAAAACAGGGAAATATGCAATGATTACTGGGGACCCCAACTCTAAGATATGACCCAAACAATGGGGACCCTAAATATAATTCTGAGATGTTGACTGAGAATTCTTTCTTTCATGGAGCTATTTGATTTCAACTTTTTTTAAAATGTTCTTTGTCGGCTGGCTATTGGATTGATTAATTCTGATTGTCACCATGTCCATCTGTCCAAATAGTCTCATTAGTATGTCTGCCTTTATTATCATCCTTACTCCAGTGTATGGTGTCATGCTGGTAGATAAAGTTTATTGATTAATAACTTTTAGTTAGTAATTAGATCCTAGGTTTGATTTCTAGATTTTTGATGTGTTATCTATATGATATTAGATAAGACATTACTCTCCCTATATGTAAGACCATTTACAAGCATGAATCCTTCCTTCTCTGTCTAAACTCCTTGAGAAGGCCATTTATAATAGATTCCTCCACTTTGCTCTCATTCTCTTAACTCTCTGCAGTCTAACTTCCAAACTCATCATTCAGCTGAAAATGATACCTCCAAAATCACTAACAATCTCTTCATTGACAAATCTTATTGAATTTTCTCATTCTTCCATTCTTGGTTTCTCTGCAGCCTTCAACACTATTGATCACTATCTTCTCTCTAGGTTTTCATGACACTGTTCTCTCAGTTTTCCCCTCATCTATCTTCCTACTTCATTTCATTTTCCTTTGCCAGATCTTCATCTAGGTCATGCCTACTAACTAGCTTTCTCACAATGCATTATCTTGGTCTACTTCTCCCTCTACACTATTTAAGTTGATAATCCCTTATGTCCCAAGGTTTCCATTATTGTCATTATATAATATACTCCATATGGGTAACTGAACTGGCCCACACAATTTTCCTCAAAGGAAGCCCAATCTCCTTTTAGTAAGGAAGGCCCAAATCCAGGAATTTAGGTTTTCTTATCACCTATTCCCATGCTGAGCTTATTGGACATCTATTTTGGGGTTTTTCTACTCTTAACCAAATATTACATTCATTCATGTCCCACCCTGGGAGGTAATTCAGGAATTAGGACTCTTTGGTTCTCTCTGTCTTTCAATCTGAGTCTCTGTCTCTGTGCCTCTGTCTCTCTGTCTCTGTCTCTCTCTCTGTCTCTCTGTCTCTCTCTTATACACACACACACACACACACACACACACACACACACACACACACACACACTAGACTGGGGATCCAGGCCACTCAACTCAAGAGCACTTAGCCTCTGAATGATTGCTTGGTCCCCCTGCAGTCTGCAGGCCCAGAGCTTCTGAAGCAGCTACGTGGAGGCAGCTGCAGGGCCCCCTGACCCTCTTCTTTTGCTTCCTTGCCCTGGAGGCAGTTTGGCTGGACCTCTTTTCTCCCCCAAATTTAGCTGAGTTCCACTGACCTTTCACTTTGTCCTTGTTTCTTATGGGTTGATAGTTCTGGAAACTGCCAAAGCTGCCACTGATCCACTCTCCTGAAGGCTCCAGCTGTGCCTCCTCCTGGCTGCCCTGGGGCCAAGCCGGGTTTCAGATTGGGCTGGTTTCGGCTCCCAGCATGCTTCAATGAGCCCTTCCTGCCGAGCTGCCTTCAGTGGGAGATGTGTTTTTCTGTATTTTTGTGAGTTTTGGAGCCCTAAAATTTGTTTAGAGTCATATTTTATGGGTATTTGACATGGCTATGTGGGAGCTGCAGAAACTTGTTGCTTCTACACAGCCATCTTGGCTCCGCCCAGAAGGAACTAAGATTAAGGAATATTGAGAAACTTTGATCGAGACTTGACAGAATGCAAGAAATCTGGAAGGTACAGATGGGGAGGGAAAGTATTTCAGAAATGGGTTGTTAGTTAAAACTACCTGATTAAAAGGTGAAATGTCTTGTGTGAGGAATACCTAGGAGGCCAGTGTCACTGGATTAAAGACTACATGGAAGGGAGTAAGGTAAAAGAACAGTAGAAAGGCAGAAAGGGACTCGGCTATGAAGTTCTTTAAAAAACAATCAGTAGATTTTAATTTTTTTTCCTTTTCAGAATGAAGTTTTTAAATGCATAAATAAAATATTTTGGATTACATATCTAAAAAAGAAACTAATTACATTGATAGACAGTTATCAAAATATTTTTTAAGCACAAAATACAAGTTCATTGACCTTAAGTTAAGAATCCCTGAACTTTTCATCCAAGAATGTTCCATTAGAATTGTAGTGGGAACTGTCCCTTATATGTAGCTTGGGGAAGTCATTGTTTGGCTCAAAAGGAGGCAGAACAGACATCTCTAATGGTCTTCTTTCCTCCCTTTCTCCAAAAGAGACTTTAATTCCTGCTAAGAGAGGAAGTATATATGGGACCAGAAGTTTGGCCACTCTTCTTTCCTTAGGGGTTGGGTACTGGGCTAGATTTATATCCATCTGCTCTTTTAAATATTATTAGTCTAGGGATTTGATTTTCAGATTCAAGCTAATTTCATTAATATTTCATTAATGGGAGAAGCAGGGCACCCAGTTCTATATATAAGACTTTATTCCCTCTCTATCAAAAACTAGTTCCCCAATGAACACACATAGAAAGAAATCTATATATCTAAATTACAGCAAAACAGAAATCAGAGGAGAACATATTCTAGGCAATACAGAGTGAAGGGGGCTGTCCTACTGCGGGTGAAATAATTCAACTGAATGAAGAGAGATAGTCCTAGATCTCACCCAAGGGGAAGTTTACAAAAGCCTCCAGTGCAACAAACTGGGAATTGTGGCAAGGTAGAGCTTGTCAGCTCTTCCTATTTTGGCTTCTTCTCAGACTTTAATTTTCTCTTTAGCAACCTGAAATGGGGTTCTCCTTGTCTATCTTTTCTCTTGAAATTGCAAGCCAGAAGCATCCAAAGAGATTAGAAGGTTGGAAGAAAAACTGAAGAGTGAATTAAGAGTGAAGAGAGAAAAGCTCCTCTGTCACATACTCTCACCAACTCTGCCCTGTCTCTCACACAGAGTCAGGGTATGGTCCATCCCACCCTCCCCCCAATGAGGAGAAAGTTCCATACCAATGGGCTCACTTATTCTCAAGGAGCTTTGTAGAATGTAAGCTCCCAAAGAGCAGGGGATATTATTGCCTTTCTCTTTGTACCTAAGGCTTATCATAGTGCTTTGGTACAGTGGCATATACTAACAATAGAATAGATTTTTGCTGACAGATTATGGTTTAATCATCCTTAATAGGAAAGATAAGACAACAAATGCAAATCACCAAGACCCTCATAGTTTCTACAGAAGGGCTAAGAGTGCATTAGTCCTCCTTTCTAATCTTCCTCTTTGTTGCTAGCACACCATCTGTTCCAGTCCTCATACTTGGAAGTAGGAAGTTCTGTCTCACTAAATGAGCCCCTGGGAATATAGACTGGTGAAAGGAGGAGTGAGAGACAGGGAATCAAGCTGAAGTTCAGAATTAGGAGATCTAAGGAGTTATCTGTTTCTGTGCCCATGAGGTAAGGCTCATGAAATCAGAAAAGTTAAATCCCCCAAATCACAGTAGCTTCCTTGATTCAGGCCAGTAACCAAAAGGGTGTTTACAAGACTGTTCTATCCCACTAATTGGCTTGTTCAGTTTGTTTATTCTTTGTCCAGTGCCTTGCTTCATTTTCTTTCTAGGCACAGATCCAGTAGATTTTCTGACTCCTTTATTAGAACAAAATGGCAGGAACAAAAGGGTGAAACTTGGTGAGTTTCAATGGAATGTAAGAAATTATTATTATGAATGACTTTAGCTGATCAATATCCCTGTGAAATTGAACTGCAGTGTTGGGCTTGATAGCTGACTTAATAACAGTTTAAATATGAAGACAGTAAAGCTTGTCAAAGGAAACTCATTTTGAAGTTTATTAACGCTATTTTCCACAGCCTGTATACCTGCTGGTGGATACTTTTACTTTCAAAAATAGAGTACCACAGAACCCCATTAGAAGCTTTCTCACCCACATTATAAGCCTCCTGTGGTATAATGGGAGGTCAACACTGTATATCATTGTCAGAAGACATGATTTGATCCTTGGTATAACCACATCCATCCAAAAGAAATATATTTCCTAACGGGACTCAGGGAAGATTTCAGCACCTTTTTTTCCCCTAATACTGAGGTCAATATGTTAAAATTTGACAATTTGAATTCATTTTCACTGTATTATGTTTTATAAAGCACATCTACAAGCTCTTTCTAGATATAATATGCTTCAATTATTAGATATAATATATACAGAATGATAAGTTTGAAATGTTCCTGTAAATGACATGTATTTTTTAAACGTTATATAAAAAACTGTAGAAATAAAATAATACCACGTACTAAGAACATCAGTGCTGCCTATTCACAACCCAGCAGCCACCTCCCTTGGCATGAATCAAACTTAGTAATATGTGGTTTGGCTCCATTTTCCTAAATCTTCCTATTCTACTGGGGAATGTGGTTTTGGAAACCTCAGGGAGGCAAGTCTTCCATTGACAAATAGAGGTACAAAGAATCTCTTTCCTTCTCTTTCCCCACATTGAATAACCAGAGACTAAGGAATTGGCTAGAAGGAAGTGATTTTCCTCTTTCACTCTAGGAGTCTACAAAATCTCCAGGGTACCATGGAGAAAATGGGAAAACAGCTTTTTTGAGTTTAACCAAAAATCCCTAGAGATTTGTTGTCATTCATGCAATGAACTTCAGACATTCTGACTGGGAGGAACGTTTTTCCAGTGTTCTGCTTTTTCAAAAATGTAATCTGTCATTTTCAGGATACAAGAAAATTGTCATCATTGTCACCAACCATGAACAATAATTGAACACCCATGAGTGGAAAGACACTGTATTTTGTACCACCTACTTACTTTGCCATATTCTTATGATCTCTTTGTTCTCTTTGAAACTTTTTTCTACCTGAAAGGAAAATTATGCATCTGGCAAAGGTAAAATATAAGAAAAAATGAAAACAAACAATCCAACATCTTTTTATCAATGTTTACAATAGAAATTAAGAGACTCTCACAAAATGATATGGTTAACTATCTTTCTATAATTTCTAGAGTCTACTCAACATTTTCCTTAGCATTTCCAGTAGAACATAAACTCTCTGAGAGTTTTCTATTTGTATCCCTAGTACTCATCATATCAGAGATGTTATAGCACAGTGTTAATGGGGCTGACATTTGCAATGAGTCACTTCCTTCTTGAGAGACTATGCTTTTTCTCTGGGGTGACCACTGTTCTGAAACTCTGAATTTTCTGCCAGTCTATACATCTATGGTAAAATTACCCTTAGTTCAAATGTAGGTATACTGACATTGAAAGAGAGTATAATCCAGGGTCTTGGACTTTTATTATACAACTCTATCTCTTGGTTTTCCTCCTACCTGCCCAACTGTTCCTTCCAAGTCTCCTTTGCTGATTGATCATCCAGATTACATTCCAGGTTCCCAGCTGTAGTAAAGCCAAAATATTTTACCATCTTTCAAATCAGAAAAGAAGAAAAGAGAGCATATATTGAAGATGGTAGAGACAGAGAGACAAAATTTTAAAGAAGGATAAAAATGAGAAGGTAAGAGATGGTTACAGCTATTTAATATGACATCGGAAGAATTAGACAGCTAGTAATAGTGAAAGAGGAGGAGCCAATTATAAAAGTGTCTGGAATTATCTTTGAGCACTGTCTTCTAACCTCTTCATGACCAGGTCTCAGGGGTGAGTCTAAGGACTAAAGAAATTCATCTTCAGAAAGGAAGGAGGAGCATAAAAGAGAATTGATAAAGGTACAGAATAGGCAAAACTTCAGTGATAACTCAGCATCTCTCTTAATTAATATCCCAACAGGAAATCTTCAAACCTTGAAAGACACATGTTACTTTCAGTTCTATTGGTCTGAGAAAATAGAAGACAGGAAGCAAGGAGTGGGAGAAAAGCACTATAGCATTGAATCTTCAATATAAAGTGATAAGCAGTATGAAGCTGGTTTAAAGAAAGGATACCACAGATAGAACTAGAAAAGAATAGAATACAAAACAAAATGAAAATAAGAAGAGGATAGAAAAGAAATTGTGTCAAAGATAGACAAAAGAAAAAAAAACTAAGAGAAGTAAACAAGCATTTGAAGAAAAGCTCCATCATAAGAACTTTGCAACAAAGGACTCTGAGTCAAAGTATATTGGAAAAGGAATAAGTAGGGGCAGCTAGGTGGTGCAGTAAATAAAGCACCAGCCCTGGAGTCAGGAGGACCTGAGTTCAAATCCAGTCTCAGACACTTGGCATACTAGCTGACCTTGGCTGAGTCACTTAACCCCAATTGCCTTGCCTTTATCCCTCTGAAAAAAAAAAGAAAAAGAGAAAAGGATAAGTATTATTCAGAAATCATTCTTGTCCCCCTGAAGTGAAATTGGAACAACTTCATGAATATTTAGAATAATTGAGAATGGCCAAAGAATTTCATGAAAATATAAAGAAAATAAGGTGAAAAAAGAAAGAAACCATTTCTATCAAGAGACAGAGTGTGGTGGCACATGACCTTCTTTATGGGTGGTTGCAAGTAATGAATCTCTTGAGTTTTGGAGTTTTGAACTGTAGGGGGACAAAAGCTGATCAGGTGTCCTCAGTAAATCTAATATAAATAGGGTGAGACCACAGACCAAAATGCTGCTGGGCTATATAAGAAGCAGTGAACCAACCTTGGTCAGAAAAATGGAGCAGTATATTACAGAAAAACAGCATGAAAAATAAAACCTGCAATAATCCAGTAACCATACAGAAAAATTGCCTAGAAATATTGGAAGTAGAGGTTAAGGCATATACCAAGACAACAACAACAAGAATAACAGAATCAGGAAGAGACCAATAAAAATTTTGGGCAGATTTCATAAATAAATTATCAAAATATAAAGATTGAAAATATCAAGGAGAAAATCCTTCTCTTTCATTGAAAACTAATCAGAATAGCATGAGATTACTCTCATGGTGTCAATAACTCAAAGGAAAAATCAGAATGATATTTTTAAGAACAAGGAAGATTAGCTATCACATGAACATAATGTGAACCTACAGAATAGAGCCTGAGCAGCAAAGAGAAAAAAAATGATTTCAATAAAAGGTGAAAATGTGAATTATTCCTTCAAAAGAAACCAGGGGTCAATAGTGAATTCAACATATCAGTGGCAGAAAGTTACGTTGCTGTATCAATTAAGTACTAAAAAAAAAAAAGCAAATGTTTTTTTTTTCATATGACTATGGTAAGATAAGGCTTTAAGTGTGAGATGAGGAAATCCATTTGTTATTTTTTTTAATCTCAAAAACCCTCATTTACTATCTGAGACATTTCAAAAAGACAGAGAAATTATAAGGACAAGTTGCAATTAGAAAATCCCAAGGAGAGTAGACAAAAGTAGTGAATATTTTGGGGAAAAATACTAGTCTCTCATTAGTAAAACAATATGATAGGTGGTGAGATAAAACAGAGGAACTTCTCTCAGATGGGAAGAAGAGAATATGGGAGTCTCAGGGTAAAGACTGGTTCCCAAGAGGAGAGGTAGATCAATTTTGCTTCTTTCCTTTGGGATGGCAAGAGAATGAAAAAAGAATATTGCAAGGAAAATTGCAAAGGGTGGGGGGTGGGGGTGGGGAGATATAATTAGCTTTAAAAAAAACCCACAGAGGTGAAAGGCATTGAATCAACTATCCTATAATAAGTTCTGCTGGCTGGGGTTGGGAAGTAGATTTATGTTAACATGGGGAGCCTTATCTAGTAGGATGTCAAAAGGCTTAGACCTGTTTTGCTTTTAATTTTTATACATAGCTTAGATTAAGGTAGAGATAAGATACTTGTCCATTTGCTAAAGAATCTGACAGAGATAGCTGATACTGGGTAATAGCATCAGGATACAAAAGAATACATCGAAGTAGGAAAATTGGACAAATCTAGTAAAATAAATTTACCACATATTAACTATAAAATGCTACACTTGGACTTAATTAATCAACTGGACAAGTATAGGATAGAAGATATATGAATAGACAACAGTGAATATTTGAAAGAACTGGGAGTTGGGGGTGTTGGTGAGGAGTTTGTTCAATATGAATCAATGATAGAGTGACTTGATAGCCAAAAGAGTTCAACAATCTCTGTCTGTCTCTCTGTCTGTCTGTCTGTCTCTCTTTTTTTGGTGGGGCTGAGGTGGAGAGGGCTGGTGTTGGTGGTGGAGAGTTTTTCTGGACTTGTGATTCTATTACTTTAGGGTACCCCTTCTGGGGCAGAGGAGAGGAGACAACTTAAAGAGTTGCAGTCTTACAGAGTTGCTAAGGCACTGAAAAAATTAAGACTTGCCTGTTGTCAAAAAGCCAATGTTTGGTTAAAAAAAAAAATTAGACTCAAGTAATGGTCTTCCTCACTCTTAGGTCTTTCTCTGTCCTCTATGCCATGCTATTCATAATATGGTCTTAGACAGGGCATGCTAAATTAAATAAGCTTGAGAGTCAATTGTTAAATTCCCAATGAAAGTATTTACACCTCAGAAAACAACCAACACTAATCTGGGCTTGTTTATTATTTGTTAACTGACTAAACTTAAAAAAAAAAGTGATGGAGAAAATTTTAGTAATTCAGTTTAAATTTAAACCTATATTCTCTGTGTGTGTGTGTGTGTGTTATATACATATAATGTGTGTGTATATAAATAAGATAGATAGATAGATACACATAGATATGGATATATGTATATATAATGTGTGGGTACATATATATGTATATTTATATATGTATATATATATGTGAATATGGAGAGAGAGAGAGAGAGAGAGAGAGAGAGAGAGAGAAAGAGAAAGAGAGAGCTAATTGTTAAACTCTTACTAGCATATCTCTGGTCTTATGCTGCATTAAGGAAAGTTTTGTCTTCAGAATGATTAAGGTCAAATTGCTCTACCTGAGGCAAACCATATCTGTAGTACTGTAACTCTTCTTTGGTAATACCTTTTCGGAGAGACACACTGATATCTCAGCATGAATTCAGAAGAGGGCAAACAGATTGGTGAAATAACTGTAAACAACCACATAAGGTGGTTGAAAGAATGTTTTGGTATTTATGTGGTGAGTAAATTACAAAGGCCCAATAGCTGTCTTCATGTATTTGAATGGCCCTCGTTATACAATTGTATTTGACTCTAGGAATATGAGGAACAGTTAGAAGTTGCAAAAGCAGATTTCAGCTTTGGGGAGAAATTGCATAATGAATATCGTTGTCTAAAAGTAGAATAGGCTACCCCAGGAAATACTGAGTTTTCCAACCATGGAAGGTATCCCTAGAAGTAATTAGACAATTTAAATTAGACAATCTAATTAGACAATTGTTCTGTGTAGTGGTAGAGGAGATTCCTGTTAAAGTAGTTGTTGAGTTAGGTCACTGATGAATTAGATAATACAGAACACCTAGATCTAGAAGGGACTTAGAGGTTATTTAGTCTGTTCTCCCTCTTTTTTATATAAAACAACTAAGAGACAGAAAGGATAAATGACTTGTTAAGGGTCACACGGGTTGTAAATGAAAAAGTCAATTATTTGAACTTTGGTTTTATCATTCCAAGTTCAATTCTCCAAGCTAAATTTAGCACTCTTTTACCAGTGAAAATTTTTTAAAATAGTCAAAAGTACCCTTTCCCCTCTTTCCTTTCCATATTGCAACAAATAACTGACTTGAATCCCACCCAATCCCTTCACATGTCCCAAGAGAATTGGCTATTTGTTTGAATTAGAGGCAGGGATTGTATAAGGAGGGAGAACATTAGACTCTAAGTCAAGAGATGTGGACCCAAGTTCTTCCTAAGTCATTTACAAGTTATGTGACAGAATGAGTCACTAAAATAAACCCTGTCTCAGTTTCTCAGTTTTCTCATAAATTGGGAATAACAATATTTTTCCTACCTAACTCACAGGGTTCATGTAGGAAAAGTGCTTTGTGAAATGAAAACACTTTGTAAATATAAGCCCTTATTAGTACAATTGCTATTGCTTCAATTTTATTTTTTAAAATAAGACATCTGGTTTTATGGTTAAAAACCTAGTGAATGGATAAAAGGGAGGAAACAACTATTTTAGGGTTTCCAGAAATACCCTACTGACTGAATTCTGCCTGCCAGGATGATATTAGATGGAAATCTTCTTATAAAAGTCATCTTGAATAGTCATATTAACTTAGGGTTTGCTGCTAGTCTAAGTTGTATTCTGTCAAAAGCAGTCAAAATGGTTCCCCTCCTCATTTCATCTTTTTTCCCCCTATATTCCCAGACCAGGAAATCAGGGGAAATGAAACATTCAATTTTACTCTACTGGAAGGATCCAAAAGCAACTACCCTGAACTGAGAAACAAGTGTAAAGTAACACACATATTAAAAGTGATATTATTCAGAGCTTGTGAAAATGAGCTCAATTTAAATGAAATGATAGAAAATGATACCATCCAAATATCAGCGCTCTCATTCTTCTCTGAGACATAAAACGCCACAGCTTAATAGAAAATTACAAATGAGGTACTAGGGAGAAAAAAGAGAGAATCTCCAGAAGGACAGACCAAGTTTTTTCTTTACGATTAGCTTGATAAAATTATTATCTATTGAGCAAAATCGTTACCATCATAAATTGTGATTATCTTTATTACAGTGAACAAAGAGGAAGTATTGCCTGATAACAAACTTCAAAGGTATCTTCTAATGACAGTTGCAATGAGGGTATTTTTTTTTTGAGATACAAATAAGACAGAACAATTACCTGGCAATAATTCAGAAATTCTAAATTGTCCCTAAATTCTAAATTGTCCCCAATACTGCATGTCCTTCAGCACACAGAGAAAACATGAAGTAATCTGAGTAGCTGGTTAGTGATTCTTCCAATATGCGAAGGTCATTCCTTTGCACACCCATTATTACAAAGCATGGAATTTCACCATGGCAACTTTTAAGGCCATATCTGCAGGATAGAAAAAAAATATTTCTCTACCTTCTTCAATTTAATTTGAAAAAAAAATATTGTTTTGCACAAGGGTAATGGGAAGTCTGCAGAATGCTGGACTTGGAGTCAAAGATATGTGTGTGAATCCTGAATCTGATATTGATTAGTGTGGGCCCACTTATTAATTGCTCCTTTATTTATCAGTGTGTCCATAAAAAGTCACTTAATCTCTCTCAGGCTATAACTACGAGTGGGATTCATTTGGCAGTGCTGGGAAGATTTGGCCCATTGATAGACTATTGGTTCCTTGATATATGAATCTAAGTAACATCACTATGTCCCATCAGATGCTTGGTTCCCTGTGCACAGCCTTGGTTCTTGGCGTGAAGATTCCCTTATGGAAGGACATCATAGTCATTTTATATCTCAGTGTATAATTAAGACAAGAAGTAGAAATCTGAGTTCCATTATAGGAATTATGGGAAGCCAAAAAGAGGTGATCAGTATAGTATGATAGCTGAAGAGAATTAATCCAATCAGTTCATTTAGGAGAGGAATGATGTTCACAACACAGGAGGTAATTTAATGTTTGAAGTTCTATGCCCTGATTAGAGGGCAATTCACCTTTCAAGGTGTGTTGTTTTGGAAGAATGCTGTAAAGCTCAAGAGTGTGTAAAGGAATTATAAAATACAAAATGGATAATTTTTACTATATTAAATTTAAAATCTTTTGCATAAATGAAACCAATGCAACCAAGATTAGAAGGAAAGCAGAAAGCTGGGAAACAAATTGTATAGCAAGTGTTTCTGATATAGGTCAAATTTCTCAAATATATAGAAAACTGAGTCAAATTTACAAGAATACAAGTTATTCCACAATTGATAGTCAAAGGATATGAAGAAGCAGTTTTCAGATAAAGAAAACAAAGCTATCTGTAGTCATATGAAAAAATGCTCTAAAACACCATTGATTAGAGAAATGCAAATTAAAAGAACTCTGAGGCTCTACCTCACACCTTATCAAATTGGCTAATATGACAAAAATAGAAAATAATAAAACATTGGAGAAAAAATGTGGGAAAATTGGGACAGCATTGAGTTGTGGTGGAGATATGAATTGATCCAACCATTCTGGAAGAGAATTTGGAACTGTGCCTAATTGGCAAACATACCTTTTGATCGTTACTAGTTCTGTATCCCAAATATATAATTTAAAAAGGGAAGAGAACTTACATATACAAAAATATTCATAGCAGCTCTTTTTCTAGTGGCAAAAATCTAAAAATTGAGGGGATGCCTATCATTTGGGGAATGAATGTGCAAATTGTGGTATATGAATGTGATGAGATACTATTGTGCTGTAAGAAATGATAAGCAGGTGGATTTCAGAAAAACCTGGAGAGGCTTACATGAACTGATATTGAGTGAAGTGAGCAGAACCAGGAGAACATTCTACACAGTAACAGCAACATTGTTAGATGACCAACCGATAGACTGAGCTCTTCTCAGCAATACGATGTTCAAAGACAATTCTCAAAGACTCATGATGGAAAATGCTATCCAAACATAGAAAAAAGAACTGATAGAATCTGAATATGGATTTGTAATAGTAAGGGAATTCAAAGATCTTCTCTGTCCCTTAATGGGCCTCAGTTGGAGCCCAAAAAAGAGAAGGTTACTTGGGGGAGGCTTGTTTTTCAGGAAAGCTCATACCTTTTGTTATCACAAAGCTTGTGATACTCTCTGACACTGGAGAAGGCCATATATACTCTCTGAGGTGAGGTTTTGCTTTGGGGCTCACTCATGGGAGGAGTTGTGTGACTTGGCCAGGTGAGACTCTAGGCAGCTGTTGAGTCTCCTTGCTTTGAAAACCCAGATGTTGGTGCTTCTCTCTCTGGTAACTAGAACTGTATATATGTAATTGTTAGACATCTAGAAGCCCTGTCTATTGGTCTACTAAATTGTGTTATTTTCTCTGCATTTTTTGTTTGCTTGTAATTTCTGTTTGCATTTTCTGAAGTTTGTGGTGCTGACTTTTTCCCCTGAACTAAGTGAATGATAGCTATGTTTGATTAAAGTAAGATTGTTAACCCTTTTTGAGTTGCTTTTCTTTAGAAAAGCAGATCAAAGAACTTGTGCTAGCAGCCATCCTGGGTATGTTAAGGTTCTTGCTGTTAGAGGATTTAAGTACACTAATTCCACTTTTTTCATGTTTTTTTTCCCCTTTTATTCTGTTTCTTCTTTTACATGCTGAGTATGGAAATATGTTTAACATGATTGCATATATATATATAACCTATATCAGACTGCTTGCTGTCTTGGGAGGGGAGGGAAAAATTTGGAGCTCAAAATCTTATGAAAATGAAAGTGAAAAACTATCTTTACATATAATTGGAAAAAAAATACTACTTCCATTTAAAAAAAGAGTGAAAAGGAAGATAACCAGGATTTCGTGACACCTTTGATTATACCAAATGAAGAATGGTGAAAGTAAACAGGGATGTTTAATCTAGAGAAGAGGAAACTTAATGAGAGGTTTTTTTTTTTTTTAAGAATTATACAGATAAATTTATTAAAATTTATGACACAGGGCTTGAAATCTCTGCACAGGTCAAATTTGCTTTATTTTAACAATATCCATTTTTCTTTCTTGTCAAAAAAATCACATTTTAAATTAATTAGGGAGCCTATTATTTGAGGCAATTCCTTAAGGAAACTTTCTTTTTCTTTTTTTTTCATTGACTTGTTTATTTACTTTTAGTTTACAATATTCAGTTCCACAATCCCTTGAGTTTCAAATTTTCTTCCCTCCCTTTTCCCACCCCCCCATGGTGGCATGCAATCAAGTATAGGATCTGCAAATACTTTCACATTGTACAATAGTCTGGTTGCATAGAAGGGTTGTAACCAGTGCAGTGAACAATGGGAAAAAAGAAAGAAAATCAAACATGAAAAAGAACGATAGCATGTAGATTGCTTCAGTCTCCATTTAAACTCTGGTCTTTCTAAATCTTTCTCTGAATGCAGATATCTCCTTCCATCCTGAGACTTGTAGAGTTGTCTTATACCTGTGCATTGCTGAGAAGAGTCCAGTTTATCAAGATGTGTTTGTGATTGTGTACCACTTTTTCCTGGTTCTGCTCTTCTCACTTAGCATCAGTTTGTATAGGCCTTTCCAGGTGAATATGAAGACCATCTCCTCCCCATTTCTTATAGCACAATAGTATTCCATTACATTCATATACCACAACTTGTTTAGCCATTCCCCATTGATGGGCTAATGGGAGTCTTTTTAAACATGTAAGGGTCTAGGTAGAACTAGGAACAATGGGAAAATTTTGCAAATGTGTAAGGCAGTGGTTCTCAACCTTCCTAATGTTGCAACCCTTTAATACTTATATGTGGGCTTATCTGTATGTGGGTGGACTCACCTAGAGATGGATAGAGGAGTGGTGTATCAGTTCCTAAGACCATCGGAAATAAGTGTTTTCCAATGGTCTTAGGCGATGCCTGTGAAAGGGTCATTCAACCACCAAAGGGGTCATGATGCACTGGTGGTAAGGGTTGAGGGGTGGGAGGTGGAGAGAAACTCTCTTAATTGTTAGTGTGGCCCTGATGTGGTATGGTCTACATACAGAGACAGACTGGGTTTCCAGTTGTATGAGACCTTCACCCAGATGCAGGAGTGGTTTTTTTTTGGAGATATTGAAGAAAATAAAATTAAATAGTATCTACTATATGCCAGGCAATGCACTAAGCATTTAACAAATATTAGCTCATTTTTATCCTCATTAAAATGGTGTGAGGGAAGTGCTATCATTATCCCCATTTCAGAGAAGAATACAATGAAGTGGGGGAGCAGAGCCAAGATGACAGTGCTGGAGCAGCAAAGTATTGCAGCTCCCACATAGTCACTTCAAAATACCCATAAAATATGACTCTAAACAAATTCTAGAACTCTAAAATGCACTCAAATATATTTTCTGTTAAAGGCAGCTAGGCTGAGAGGTACCATCTCAGGGCTGAAAGCCGAAACTGGCTCAGCCTGAAACTGTGGCTTGGGCCTAGGGGCAGCTGGACGAGCTGAGCTGAAGCTGGAGCAACAGAAGAGCAGATCTGCAGCAGCTGTGGCAGCTTCCAGAATTATCAAGCAAATAGGAAAAAAAAAAAGGGACTAAGTGAAAGGTTAGTGGAACTCCGCGGGGCGAGAAAAGTGGGTCCAGTCAAACCACCTCTAGGGAAGGAGGTAGCAGAAGCAGAGGTCCTACACCCACCTCCACATTGCTGCTTCGGAGCTCCTGGCCTGCAGACTGCAGGGGGGCCAAGCAATCATTCAGAGGCCAAGTACTCTTGCGTTGAGCAGCCTGGATCCGGATCGTGGTCTTGGGTGGTTGTCCTGGGATCTCTTTTCAGTGAGCCAGAGCTGGAGAGGGCCCCAGCAGCCTCCTAAAAGCTCTGGCAGCTGGGAAAACCCCAGCGATTTGGGACACAGCTTTCCCCTCTGGAAGCAGAGTTCCACAGAGCTAAAAAATCTCAGATTGGCCAGGCATGAATAAGCATAGGAAGCAAAGTAAGAACAGCAATGAAACTGTAGATTCCTTCTTTGGGGAAAAGAAGGTTCAAAGCAGGGAACAGGAGGAAGACAGAACTCCCACACCAAAAGCTTCCAAGAAACATGAAGATTGCCTAAAAGCTAGAGATCAGCTGAAAAAGGATTTTGAAAACCAAATGAGAGAAGTGGAAGAAAAATTGGGAAGAAAAATAAGAGTGATGCAAGAATATCATGAAAAGAGAGTCAACAGCCTGACTGAAGAAATTAACACCTTAAAAAATAGATTAACTCAAATGACAAAAGAGGCCAAAAAGCCAATAAGAAGAAGAATGCCTTAAAAAGTCAACTTTACCAGATGGAAAAAAGAATCTCAAAAGCATGCTGAAGAGAATAATTCCTTCAAAATTAGAGTGGAGCAA
>CM053591.1:151565437-151593085 GCA_028646515.1 Pseudochirops corinnae | reverse complement strand
GCCCCGCATCCACGTGATACAAACACCGGCCCTTAGATTTCCTGGGCTGCCTACATCTTCACGCTCACACTCACCCCTAGACCACCCTCGGCCCCCTTGCCCTCCGCCACGCACCAGCGCGCAGCGTGTCCGGAGCCACCGAATCTGGCCCCGGGCGGAGGCGGAATGGCCGAGCAGACGGCTCTGGAGAGTCTCATCGAAATGGGCTTTCCCAGGGGCTGCGCGGAGAAGGCTCTGGCCCTCACAGGGAACCAGGGCATCGGGGCTGCTGTGGACTGGTGGATGGGACAAGAAGATGGCCCGAATGTGGATGGGCCCCCAGCTTCCTCTCTGGGACGCTCCTCGGGGCATGAAGCCCCGTTCTATGGGGGAGGCAGCTCTGAAGGACCTGGCTCAGAGAGGGTGGAAGAGAAGCCATCTCTGAGTTTCTGGGGGCCCAGAAGAAAGAACTGGAAGAGGCGGCGGAGTAGAGGGCAGGAGGTGTCGGGGGCGCAGGGCAGCGGGTGCAGGAGGACCAGATGCGCCGGGTAGCCGAGGAGCGCAAGAGGGAGAAGGCCGGCAAGACGACAGCCAGACGGTGAGTCCGGGAGAAGATGGAGAGGGATAAAGGACAGACAGCCCAGAAGTTTGGTGGTCATCTCCCCTGCAACCGCGCCAGGCCCTGCTCCTCCTTCTTTCAGTCAGAAGCCTCCCACCAGGTGTCGCATCCAAGTTCGTCCGCCTGATGAGACATCCCTGACACAGACGTTCAAGGTCAGAGAGCCGCTGGCTGCAGTGACACAAAGGGAAGGAACTGGGTGGGGGTAGGGATGGACAGGACTCCATACAGGTGCTCACCGGCTTGGGGCCCTTTCTGAAGCAGGTATGGAGAGACCTGTGCAGGAGCTAGAACTTGTGCCTTCTACTGTGTCATTGTAGCCAAGAAGTGTGCCAGCTGAAGGACTCTCCAGCCTCCTCGCCTTTTCCCCTCAAAACTCCCCCTCACCTCAGACAGAGCCCTGACATCCCCTCCCTAATGAACACATCCTGAGGCATGTAAAGAAAAAAAAGTCCTGAAGAATTGGACTTGGTAGAAACAACTGAACAATATGACCCTAGGCAAGTACATTCCCTTCTCTGGGTCTAAATTTGCCCACTTATAAAACAAAAGAGTTCAACTAGATGATCTTTAAGTTTCCTTCCAATGCTAATTCCTGAGGACATTATCAACTTAAGCTACAGTTACTGAAAATCAGGTCATGATGCATAAAAGGCCAGGTATTTCTGGCAACTGACTATATATTGCACTTGGCAAAAACAAACTTTTGACTCCAGATTAAAAGCAGAATAAACATCTGTATCTGCACATACTACAGACATGTTAAAGGGGTTAAAAGATTTAAACTTCCTGGAGCCATTTTTGCCTATTCCTGCCACTCTTCTAGTCTGACAAAGTGAACATCATTATTGGTTCAAACATAACAATAATACACTATTTATTTTGCTTTCATCCATAAGGGGGCTCACAAGAATTTCCAAGGTGCATTTTATCTACCGTATTTAATCTTTGCTACCTTAGATCTGTAGATGGCTGCAGTGCTTTATTAATTGGATTTTCATTGTCCCATGGACCAACAGGAGGGGCCAACTCACCCGCATTCCAAGTCTGATATTACACAAAGTGACTGAGTGAAACTGGGAACATTAAACAATGACTTTATCTTCTTATTTGTCCAGTCACTTTGACCTTTTAGATAGTGTTATGTGGTGAAAATCAAAGCTGACGTTCCCATATTTCAAATAGCTGGAAACAAAAAGGAAAGAAACTTCCAAGGAAGGACCCTAATTTGCTGTCTGCTACACTTAGTCAATACTAAGTTTTGCCACTATGTGTTAGGTTCTGTGCTAGCTTCTAGGGATACAAAGAAAGGCGAAAGATGACCCCTGTTCTCAAGAAAGTCACAGTCTAATGGTGTCTTTTGAAATAGTCCTTTGCTTGAAGACAGGAGGGGTTTTGATCATTTGAAACCCTGTCCCCCACAACAATCATCTATAGATACCTGTTCAGTGGGACAATTGAATGACTTAACAAGGACCTTTCAGATGTTTGGGCACTGAAGATTTGAAAATGAGCCCCTCAGGGCTTATGTTCACAGTTACAAGATCAGTATGTGGGTACCTTCCTTGGGATGGGAGGCAATGGCCCCTCTACACATGGGTCTAGTATTTATGCCTATCTGGTGCCTAATGAAGAGGATAATTGAAATGGAGTGTCAGGACAAATTGCTTGACTACGTTGAGCCCCATTTTTCTCATCTATGAAAGGAAAATTGATCTTTGTTAATAATCAGTTCTATGATCCAATGTTCTGAACAACTAGAATGAAATCTTGGGAAGGAATATCTGGTCCCTTCAAGGAAGGAGTTGAAAAGACCAAAGGTAGAATGGCCAAAGCTTCAAACTGAGTCAAACTATCTTTCTCATGTCCTCCTTATGAATAAGGTCTTTTAGACACATGACACATATGCACACACACACATACACACACACATTTCAGACCTATAATCTCAGATCCAATGTAGGAACCCTTTCCACCCTATGCAAATCAGCGAATTTAGAACTGTCTGGGGCACTGAGATAACTTTTTCTGGGTCACATAGCCTGTATACATAAGAATTTCCTCAATTAAAACTGGCCTTTTACCTATTGTCATCCACTATTTCTAATTGCCTCTCACCTACAATCATCACCTACAGTGGTAATCATGCTTTGATAATCCAAGACAAAAATGAAATTTCAGGGATGAGATATTTTTCCTTAGACGAGAACTGAGACCACCGTGCCCTTGGAACTTCAAGTTCTGGACTTGTACAGCACATTATCAGATTGATATGGTCTGTCAGGAAAACTAGCAGCCAAAACTGTTTTGATTTGGTAATTATAGACTTGGAAAAGTTTAGTCATCTCTCTTAGAAGGTTCATAGAATCATGGATATGCAACTGGGAGGGACCTCAGAGGTTATCTAACCCAATCTTCTTATTATAGAGTTGAAGAAACTGAGACTCATGGAAATTAAGTGGTAAATAGAAAAACAGGGTTTGAATTCAGGTTTCCAGGTCAGGACAAAAAGTTTAAAGGCTTTCAAGTAGACCATACCACCACAGTATTGAGGCTACACACTCTGGACAAGTCCAGTGATTCTTCAATGTTCCTGTTAGTGTTCCTCCAGAGCCCTGACTTTCCATATGAACAAATATATTTCCTCTTTTCCATTTAACACCCAACACTACCACCTGTTCTCTCCTATCTGCCATCCTTTTACCTAGTCAACTCAAGGAGCTAACTGCCAAGTTTTATTTTAACCTCTCTTTCCCTTCCTCTCCCCCTAGTCACTCCATATACACAAAGGCATGCATGGACACACCAATATGTATTTGCATGTCCTTGCTCTGATGGAAAATCAAAGGAGATCTACAAGTTGGGATGATTCTTTTCTTTGTTAGCAAGAATACATTGGGTCCTATGTAGTTATAATGGATAAATTAAAGATTAGTAATAGAAGGGGTCGGGAAAGGGGATCCTGGAGAGGGCTGAAACATGTGTGGTATTGAGAATGCAATTAAACATAAACAAGAAGGGAACCCCCATGTGGACCCAGATTAGGCCTAGCAAAGAGTGCCAGGTTTAGATTTGATCCCTGAGTGCCTTTACCGTGAAGGAAATAGAGATTATACAATCAAGTCACTGCCTTGGCAAGCCATAAATCCAAATGAACATTTGGACTCTTTTAATGTCCAGTGATTATGAAAAATCTATTTTGTGGCCTCCCTCCCACCCCCGCAGGAGAATTATTAGCATCTTATCTCAGTCACATCATTACTAAAACTTGGAGGTCCTACAAAAAATAGGAAAATAAATATTTTTAAGACAATGCATGAAGATTTGCCACCACAAACTACTGTGTTGTTGAGCATATTGTATCATTGGGATTTCCCAGCTGCCTAACATAAAAGTTTACCAGGATAAGCAGCTTATTAAGTGTTTGCCCATAGCTGACTGTCACAATGATGTAGGGGACTGGAACCAAGGGAGGTAGCATTTATTCTTTTATAACCCTTTACAATGAACTAAAAGTTCATTCCCAATTAAGTGTGGTTGACATTTGTATTTTAGGAGTTAACCAAGGTACCAGATGCTAAGCCGCCCAAGCCTCTCAAACTGACAGCCTTGTACTAACTTAAAACATTCTGTCCATCTGCAATAAAATCTCCATCTTCTTAGTCCAAGGAAACTTGCTGAGCTCATAGACTAAACATTCAACAGTTGTATGCACTCAGCAGTTTTATGACTTTTTTGGTGCTTTTGTGGCATCATCCTGGATTCAATTTATCTTCACGCTTCAAAGAATACTAATTCGGAAGTACTCCAAATGTTTGGGATCATTTTAAGATTATTTTTCTTCTGGAAATTTAAATGTAAACAAAAATGAATACTTGCTTGATAATTTCATACTCTTTTTCACTCACTGTCAAGCAGTTCCACTTAAGATATGGTTTTCATGCTTAAGTGAATTTTTTTTCTCCTATCAGTAATGCTAATTTAGAAGATAGTGTCTTTTCTCTCACTTTATGTGTATGAATGGGTGTGGCCAAGTTCAGGAGATTGTAGAGATGATTTTTTCTAAAGGAAGTCATATTTTTCTACTAACTTACATGATCAAACCAGAGATTTATTCCCTTAAAACTAAGGTAAAACAGTAGGCTGAGTTGAAAAATGGATCATGTCACTCCCCTACTCAAAAAACTCCAATGGCTTCCTACTGCCTTTAGAATCAAATACAAAGCCTTTAGTTTCCTTTTCAAAGTCCTTTGCTACTTATCCTTTCACTCTTATGCTATCTAGAACGTCCCAAAGTCTTGCTTTGTAATAGCAAATGTAAGCTATCAAAGCATAAAACTAAGATCCTTTATTATATCCTCTCCCTGACTCTAGAGACAACCAAACTTGCCTTCTCTCCATTCCTTAAACATAAGACTTTCCCATTTCTGTGCTCTTTGATTTTCCCAGTCCCTAGAATCTATTTGTTCACTTCCTCCTCTAAGAATCCTCTGCTTCCTATATGATCCAAGAATCACCTTCTAGAGAGATAAAGGCTTTCCTGATCCCCTCCAATACAAATGCCCTCCCTGCCTGCCTTGTGTTTAACTACTTTGTATTTCTGTGCATTTATATTCTTTATATTTATGCTTTATGTACCTATACATATGTATGCATGTGTGTGTATGTGTGATACACACACACACACACACACACACACACTCACACACATACATATTCTATCTCCCCCCATTAAAATTTAAGCTTCTCAGGAGCGGGGATTATTTCATTCCTTGCATTTATATCTCTAGTTCTTAGCATGATGCCTGAACCTCAAGAAATATTGATTAATTAATTGAACTGGGCCTTATGATATCAGGGATTTGGGAATACCAGTGCTGGGGTTGTACTCACCATTTTTATCATAGCTCAACACCTTCTTTAGAACTTTGTCATGGCTATTGGTTCCTTCATTGTCCCCTTTGCATCGTAAACCATTTTCCCAAGGCTAGTACTCTCCTCCACTGAGGTCTCACTCTAGTATTTCATCATATCATGGACCAGAGTTGGCTCCAGCATCTCAAGATAGCACCAATAATAGACAACTCTAGAAATTTCTACCAAGTTTGCTTCCAGCTCAGTCCCAGTCATGAGCAATCTAGCTGAGTTCAAAGGAGCTCATCAGTAGTTATATGTATGTGTATATAGTATGTAGATACACACATGCATATATATATATGTATAAGTGTATACACACACACATATATATATATATATATACATATACATTTATACACACACATATAGGTGTGTGTGTGTGTCTGTATTAACCTTAGCAACCTTCAAAGGGCACGAACCAGTGGAAAGTACCTAATGATGATCCTTGAAAAATAGTATTACAGCTTCAGGCAGTGGAATAAGGACTAGATTTGGGGTTAGAAGATATTGGGACAAATCCTAGTTTGATTGCTTTTCACCTGTACAACCATAGGCAGGTGGTTTAACCACTCTTAGTCTCAGGTCCTCATCCTTCCAAGGAGGGGGTTGAATTAATTGAGTCCTATCTTCCCTTCCATCTGTAAATCCATAAGCCTGTGATCCTTTTTATCTAAGTATTTCTAATTTGCAACAGTTGGTCTGCCATATAATCCTTTTCAGTAAACGCTGATTTTTTTTCACAAAGCAAATTGCTTTGACTTATCTCACTTAAGGTTTTAAGTATAAAACTAATTAGTTTGTTTTTGATTTATTATTATAGTTTTAAATTGTATAAGTTCATTTTACTAATACAGGAATTATTTGCATAATTCTTCTCCAACTTCATCTCTCCCCAGACTAATTCCTCTTTTTCATGCCCACATTGCCTAGAAAAGGTGTTTGTTTTTCAAGGAGGGATTATTAGACACGCAAGTGTCCACTTCCTTTTACCGTTGAGCATTTGTATTTTAATCTATTTCTCTATTATTTTAGTATATTTTTAATTATATTAGATGTAACTTTAAAAAAAAAAACATCTTACAAAGGTACAAGATGGAAGTGAAATATCATAGCTGGAAAGAGGCTACCTCATTAGAGTGTGAGCTCCTCAAGGGTGGATGTTATTTTTTTTCTTTTCATTATATCCCCAGGGCTTAGCAAAGTGCCTGATAGAGAGTAAATACTGAGTCAATTCTGCAGGATTTGATGGGCCATATGATCATACTGTGATCATTAGGTTGCCTTAAACAAATGTCATTCCCTTAAGCGCCTCTTATTTGAAAGATGCCATGCTAGGGGCTGAGAATAGAAAGAAAATAACAACTAAACAACCCTGCACTCAAACAACTGACAATCTACTGAGAAATTCAACATGGGTCCGATAAATAGAATTTCGGAGAAAGAGTTAAGGAAGAGAAGCGATTCAACAAGAAGCTTCATCAAATATTTGAGAAGGAACTGAACTCAGAAGAGTGATAAGAGGAATCCTGAGTGCTTAGTTCCTTCATGGGTTTAAGGTCATATGTGTTGGGAAAATTTGCTGGTATCGACTATTAATTTTTCATCTGTCTTGCATTCCCTTCCTAGTCAGAAACTAGGAATTTTTCAGTTTATATAATCTAGATATTCAGTTTTACCTTGCTAACAAAGTCCAAAGAGGAAGAAGCAAAGGCATTTAATTGAAAAAATTGAATTATAACTTAATTGAAACATCATTTATAGAAGTATCCCTTCTATAAATACATACCTCTCCACCTTCCCTTTCCCAAGAATGGGTAAGAAGGGAAACTTCCCTCTTTCTAGTGCTCTGCTTGTCAACTTGGGAAAACAGGGAAAAGTGCTGGAAACTTTGAATATTTGCTCCTCATAATTTAAAATGGTTGCTTCACTCCCTGGCTAGAGTCTCTTCATGGAGGTGGCAGAAACTGACAATTTTCTTGGCTCTTTTGGCTTACTTGAACTAGCTTGGGCCATTGTCTGATTGCCCAGCCCATATGACTTTGTTCCCCCCCCCTTTTTTTTTTTACTCATGAGTTAGGGCCTCTTGGTTTCTGTGTCACATGACAGAATATCTCCTTCTTCCTCCTGGCAATCACCGTTGCCCTCTTGATTCATTCTTCCTATAATGCAGATTCGAAGTCCCTATAGACACTGAAGAACAAAGAATCTCCATCATTCTAGTGTAAGTCCTTAAATCTCCAGGGATATGCAGTCTTTTTCCTCAGACAGTCTTCTATTAGACAAAGAACTATATATTTCTAATGGAAGTCTGATTTAGAGAGGGGAAATTTTTAATTGACTTGCTTCATGATATTAAAGTAGACAATTATATACTATATCTCTTCAACCATTAACCCTTGAAAGCTATATCAGAATTTAAGATGCACTTTGTGTCATAATCTCCTCAAAACTACAGCTCATGAACCCTAAACACAGTTTTTCTTCAATAGATTAAATTAGAGATACCTTGATTCAAAGCAAAAAGTATTTAATTACAGAGAAGACTAATGGGAATAACCCTGATATTCATTGAAACACATTCTTCCAAAGACTCCCATGGCATCAGTAAAAGAGAGGATATGTGTAGGGGAATATATTCAGTCAAATAGAATACATGGGAACAAGAAAACATCTTGGGAGCATGGTTGGCCACAGAACAAATATGGAAGTGGAAACACCTTTAGCCTCAACAAGTCACATCAGGTTGTATGAGCCATCTCTCTGCCTCTGAAGTTTCTGCTTCCTACTTTTCTGAAGGGTTCTTGATATCAGACCTGCTGGACTGATGATACCAGCCATTGGGGTATTTTTTACACTTAGCTAAGGGCTCTTGTTCTGTTTATTTGGTGTGTCTTACCTACTTACATTCTTTGTTTTGTTTTGTTATTTGTTTGAATTTTTAAGAAAAATATTTATTTTTAATTTATGGAATAAAACAAGCATTTCCATAACATAGTATCATAAAAAGATGGTTGAACATTAAATTGCAAAGCTATTTGCAACTTGCTATTCCTTTTAAATATAGAACAAAGTTATCATATAATTTTTTTTCCCTTTTTTTTTTTCCTCCCTTCTCCCTACCCTAACCTTGGGTGCATTAAACACAAACAGATATACATATAGGTATATATGCATGTGTGTACATCTATACATAAAATTGTTCTATGCATGTATTTATCAGTTCTTTCTGTGGATGTGGATAGCATCTTTCTTCATATGTCTTTTCTATTTAATTTGGGTATTTATAATAGCCAAAATGACTTATTTGCTCGGTCATTCTTACAGTAATATTTCTTTTACTGTATCTTTGCTTCTGTTCATTTCACTCTTCATTATTTCATCCAAGTCTTTCAATTATTTTCCTACTGTATTATTTGTAAGTGTAATGCCACACACAAGCAGCTTCCCAAAAGAATGCTACTGTGAACAGCTTTTAAAGTCCTGATTACACAGTATAGTGAACACTCTATTTATTCAAGAACAAATCAAAGGAAAACATTCACAACAAATCAAGATACAGTATTCACAACATTATGTCTTATCACAGAAAATCACAATATAGTGTTCACAACAGCTTATCATTAAAATGGCCATACAGTTTTCACCAAAGTGGTCACAATAGCTTTGAACAAAGAATAATCATCTGGTATCCCTAAGGAGATTTGCCTCCTTACTTAGTCATTCAGTCATCTCAGAGTACAATAGTCAGTCTTTAACTCATGGGGCAACTAGGTTAACTTTAATCAGTCACTTATTTAGCAATCAGTTACTAAGTATTGTTAATCACTAAATACAATCATTAGAAAATACACAGACCCTCCACCCCTCAGTCTCTAGGAAACTTCAATTTCATCACAACATTCAATATACAAGGAGAGGCGTTTTCTTCATCTTCACTTGGGGTAGTCTCTCAGATTCCCCGGATCCCTTTCCATGGTCCCAGCTGCCACCTGAATCCACCAAACAGCCACCTGGATTCAGAGGCAGACAGCTCCCGGATCCTTGTCCAGTCCTCCAGATAGTTCCTGCTATACACTGAAGTTCACACGGTCCAGCACATCTCAAAACCTTCACAGCTTCTGTTCCTGGGAGCTCAAGGATTAACCAAGCTACAAACAAACAATATCTTAGCATCCAGGTCATGCCTCCCCATCTTCCGGAAGTTTAGCTGGCCCTAGGATCCAGAAGAAATCTCAGCCTTCCTGGCAGCAGCAACAACTTCAACCTTCCAAGCAGCCCTCCTGGCAGCAACTTTAGCTTCACCAGATTCTGGTCTCAGGAAAACTCCAACTCAGTTCTCAATCCAGCAGTAGTAGCCGAGCTTCCAGATGCCACTGAGAGACTCTCTCTCTCTTTCTCTCTGCCTCTCTCAGCTGGCTTCAGCCTTCATGATTCTTCTACCAGGATCTTGTCAGGAGAAAATTCTGAATGTGCTTCTCTGGGGCTTTTCATATATATATATACATACACACACACACACACACACACAAACACACACACACACACACACAAATTGACTTCCTGTTTCAGCCAACCCCTTCCTGTTATGTCAGCAACAGGAGACAGAGTTCACACCTTCTGTTTCTTTCACAGAGGTTTGATTAATTACTAAGGGCTAAGTACCTGATTACTTGACATTACAAAAAGGGGTCTTCAAATTTAAATTAATTACCATTACCGTAAGACTGCTTAGTTCTTTCTTACTTTGACCTTCTAGTTCTTTCCTAAATAGTCACTACTAGATAACTTCTCCTACATATAGGGGTGGTCAAAATTCTTTTTTTTTTTTTAATTTTGAGTAGCTAAAAATCTAGAAGTAAATAATTTCTTCTATAAGTCTGATCTTCAGATACATTCAATAAGCTAGCCAGAAAACAAGCTAAAATCATTATAATAAATCTGCCTCTTTAATTGCTTTGTTTCTATCTTAGTGACTATTCACCAAGACCTGTTTGTCTATTGGAGTTGGGGTGAGAAAATTCCTTTAGACTACTATCATGCCTTTAAAAATGACCACTAGCCATGGAGATCCACTAGAGCTTTACAAGAGTGGAGTGGAGTGACACTAGTAACCTTTCACTTACATATCTATAACTGTACCATACACTCCACTCTCCCTACATTTTCTGTAATTCATCAATTGCTATAATCCTTCTTATATGTAATTAGACCTTGTATATGTAGTGACTTGCCATATTTTTACCCAATTAATAGTTTTAGTCCTAGGCATGGCACTCAGAGAAAAAAGCAAGGGTAGAATTGACATGATGAAAATCCAAACCCTGTTACTGAGACACAAAACACACACACACACACACACACACACACACACACACACACACACACCAATGAAGGAAAGAGAATCCAGGAATACAGCAAAAAGAAAAAGAAGCCCAATCCAACTTGTCCTCTTTCCCATGTCTAATTTTATTTTCAATTCCTAGAATAATGTCCTTTTTCCAGCAGTCTTGTTGCAAAAACCTTCCCATTCCCCATCCTCAACCTTCCATTTAGTATTTTCTTCCAATCCAGACAGCTTGTCTGGAACTTTATAAGACAGGCTTTTATGAAATTCATAACATGATGTTGGAAATTATTTCAAAACCTGGAGCTACATTAAATTTGTAAGAGTTAGGAATAAATGAGGTGACTAGATTTTCTCAATGGAGAAGGGAGACATGATATACCCCCAAAGAAGGCAGCTCCTGCTTTGGCAATTTGTCCCAATTCTGCAGGGCAGCCATCCTTCCTACTACCCTTAATTCCCCCACCCAATCCAAACAGCCCTGCTCTCATACTTATAGTACTACCAAATAATAAGAAGGAAGGTGATAAGAGTATCTCTGGGTTTTAACTCACATGAACTAATTCCATAGGAGAGGGGGAGCTTCTTCCTTTTTCCATTCCTCTAGATTGTTTAAAAAAAAAAAAAGGTCAATAATACGTGGTTAAAAACCATCTTGGGAGACCAGCACTAAACCTTGAGCAAAAAAAAAAAAAAAGAATGCTTAGCTAGCTTGGGATCAAACAAGATTCACATACCTGACCTAGAGATGTCACCCAACATTTATAGGACCTGAAATCATTTTTTTGTCAAATGTAGAAAGAAGACCTTAATTATATATCTTTGCATAGCCAAAAAGATATCACATAGCATGGTTAACTTTTAGCAAAGTATCCTACTGATCTGCTCAAGAATTGGTAATATCCTAGCAGGGATGATATGACAGTGGCATATCTACGTCCATTGTAAACAAATGGACTGAGTGCTTTTGCTGTATCATGACCCCAGCTGAATCATGACTATAAAATGTTAGTACAGAGATGATACAAGACTCATAAAATGTTGGGACTGCAAGGTATAGGTGATCTCAAAAGATCAGCTAGACCAAGAATCTAAAACTTTGTACCATTGATTCCTCTGGGCCCTATCTCAGAATAATGGATATAAATGCATAACATAAAATGCAGAGGACTGTAAGGAAAATTAAATATATTGAGATAGTTATCAAAATACATATTTTAAAAAGAAACAAGTTCATGGATGCCAGGTTCAGAAACTCTGATTTTAATTCAGCCCCCATATAGAAACAGCCCAGGAATTCATGACTTGGCATTTTTGGCAAAGGCACTGACATTGACAGTCTTCATTTCTGGCTTTCTGCACATGTTGGAATAAATGAAAACCTGTTGTTTTTTTTTTCTTTATTAGCAAATGAAATGTCCTTAATTGTATAAGGGGATCACACACACAATATTAGGATTAGAATTGTGGGACAGGATGATATTCTTCAGGTTTTGTTTAGCATTTCACCTTTAACCCATGAGCTTAAAACAAATGGAGCCTTGAGTCTTACTGGCCCTAGAACTCTGTGAGCTGAACCCAAAGACACTTCCATTAAATCCTGAAAAATTGAAATAATTTTTAGAGGACATGATTTATGTTATAATCATTTGCATTTCTACAGTACCTTAATTCTAAGGACATTTTTAGTCTTTGTAAACAAGCTTCCTTCATTAGGGTGTTCTGAGATGTAATGTAAATTCACCCAGATTTATCACAGAATGTAGCCTGCCAGAGCATATAAACTTCTTCTTGTATGGCACTGGAAGAATATAAAACATTCTAAAATTACCAGATGTCTTTGGCTAAAGAATAAAGGACACAAAGCCTGATGGACTATTTAAATTCTTAAACCCACCCCCATTCCAAAGAAAAATGTCTCTTCTAGGCTGGTAACCTGAATGTCAAGTTTCAGGCCAGAGTATATTTTTACCACAAAATTAAAAACCTGTGAAAAAGTAGAGGTGTGACAGATTGGATTAAAACATTTCAAACATGTTCCTCCTTTAATGGTTTTGAAATGTTATTGCCTTTAAAAGCCTTTAACCAACTTCTAAGAGTTTCCTTATTGGTTCCCCTTAAGGTGATAGTAGCTAGTGAAATGCTGAAAACCCTTAAGAACAACCAAATCTCTGGTATCCACTGAAGACATTGAAAGCAAATGAAAATATTGGATAAATGGAAATGCACCCATTTCCCTTTTCTATTCAAAAGAAATGAAACATTGAAAACAGTCTTTTAATTTACCCATCTGTTTTACATAAAATGTTAGTGGATCATACACAAAATGAAACAAATACATACAAAGGTCTATGGTTGGATTGTTGCCAATGAGACATTCCCTATTTGATGATGAGTTTAAAAAAATACTACGACTCTTCCTTTGTTCTTCATTTTCTAAGGTTTTGCTTTGCTTTGTTTTGATACCTTTAATAACAACCAGTTCCTATATAACCAATTGGTCAGATCACTTGATTAATGTAATTCCCTGTCATTAATGATCCTAGACACTGGATGGACTGGTTTTTCATTTGATTTTGGATGAGTAGAACGTAAACTCCTTGAAGACTTAAAGAAGGAAGAGAGGCTGTTTTTAAAAATCTGCAATACTTGGAACATAACTTCTTGATACATACTTAATGAATTGTTAATATTTTTCATCTAGTTGCCGCCTATGTAATACCAGAGTTAGATTTCATTTGTTGTTGTGGACACCATATGCAGAAAAGCTTGCCTGAAGTTTTGGGCTTTCATCGCTTTCTATATGTAAGAAGAAAATAATTATAGTCTGATATTTTGATTTCCCTTGCCTATACAGTTGATGTCACAGAAATCAAGAAGATAAGAGAGATAAAGAAATATTGATTTGTTAGCGCTACCAAAGATGTGTTCACACCATACTTTCCCATTATGAAGTTTAGACAAGTTTTTCCCGAGTAGAATAAAAGTAGCAGATGACATCCCTAGCCCTGTCCTCACTTTATGAGGTGTGTGTCAATCTTTCTTTTACTCAGTTATTAGGGGTCAAAGTCACTGACTGAATAAAGGACCTCCACATCCCTGATAACCTTTAAATGTCTGAGCTCATCAACTCTGAGTTAGTCCAAGTTAAAAGTAATGTTTTGGAGTTACTTGTAGTTACTGTGTTCATGCTAGAGGATGGAAGAGAGGATTTTCTTTCCTCTTGCACTTTCCATTGGCCTTGTGATTTTTGTTGGAGTACCCATAGAGTAGCAGTCATTGTATCTAGCAGGGAGCAGATACATGCAATCTACAGGAGAAACATGAAGATAGAGAGACAAAGATTGAAAGCAGGAAACACCTACAAGCATCAGTATTTCTGGCAGCAGAGAAGAGAGTTGACTGTGGATTCAGGGGATATACAAGACTGGGATAATCAAACTGACCTGTGGAGATGTGCAGACTCAAGGAATCCAGTTGACCACCTTTTCCAGTAGAGATGCTAGGGCCACTGTGGAGCACCATGAGATTTCCATGAGGGAGAAAGGACTTTGAAGTCCATCAGAACCAGAGGAGTGAGTTGCTTTGAACACGTACTCCCTCTACGTCTTCCTTACTACCATTGCACTATAAGCTTATGACTATTCTTCCCACAAATCCACTGTAAGCTTGTGAGACAGTGTACCCAAAGCTTATGAAGAAAAATGCTTATTAGCTACTATTCTTTCTGTGGCACCTTAATAAATACCTTTGCTTGGACCTGGTTGTTTCTACTTGCTGATTGTTAATGGGAGGCATATTCATTTACAGAGACTCATAAGTTTTACTAGTAGGATCCCACACCCAGAAGGTGTCCTACAGTCTGTTGTAATAGAAGCCTCTCTCTACAGCCCGAATCTCTGAGTGAACGTGGAGATTGGGGACTTGCCTAAAAACTGTACTACATATAAGATTACAAAGTATGGCATAATAGATAAGAGTGCTGGACTTGGAGTCTGGAAAACCCAGGCTCAAATCCCAACTCTAACACTTACTGGCTGTGTTACTCTGGGCAAATCCTTTAACCTCCCTCATCTCTAATTTTCTCATTTATAAAAAGTAGATATGATAATAACACCCATCTCAGAGGATGGTCATGAGGCTCAAATGAGATAATGTGTGTAATGTACTTTTCAAGCCTTAAAACTATATAAATGTCAGTCATTATTCCTAATAAAGCCAACCAGCCTGGATACATCTGTATTGTTAGTTATCCTGTCATAACAATTTTGTCTCCCCTGCTGTAAGATTTCACTTTACATATTGATTTATTACCCATAGAAGAGATGCTTTCTATCTGCAGAATAGGTCTTTCTGTTCTCCTCCATCCAGGGAAATGTAAATGGTATCTTTTTTAACTTTCCTAGTGACAGGATAATCAGTGGAGCCATTCTCAGTGTGGTAACCAGAGGAGACTGCCCTCTCTTAGGAAATAGCTATTGGAGTCATTATCATCATGGACCAAAGCTGTTACATCTTTTTACCGCCAATTAGGTAGAGAAACAGACACCATATGCTCCATTTACATTTCCTGTGGTACTGGCAATGGAAAGTGTTTATGGAAAGATATTCCTCTTGCAGTTACAGAGGCCAAAGGAACAGTTGCACTTTAGCTGAGAAAGAATAAAAAAAGGAGTCTGCAGCTGGAGGAAGATAACAGTGTCATTCTGGAAGGCTGGAAAAATGAATGCTAGGCCTCTCTGAGAAATACAATACTCTTAGGTTTCTATTTTTCATAATCTAAATAAATGGACAAGGATAGGGCTAGGTAGTAAAAGTAAAAAAAAATACAGAACAAAAGTGACTTTTGTCTCTTTTCTCTTTCTGGTCCTATAAGGTATTAGTACAATAGGCCAGCTTGGTACTTCTCATTCATTCATTCAACAAACATTTTTTTAAGGGATTACTATATGCCAAGTAGGACCTAGAGAGATTGAAACAGACCTCATGTAGAATGTGGTCCTGAAGCAGAGTCTTATAGAAAACAAGGGATTCTAACAGGTGAGGGTGAGAAGGGAATGTCTTCCAGGGATGGAGACACAAAAAATAAAGAGACAGAATGAAGAAATGGAATGTCATGTACAGGGAACAGTAAGTAGCCCAGTCTGGCTGAAATGTAGAATGTCTGAAAGGGAGTGATATGGAATAAGGCTGGAAAGGCAGGCTAGACCCAGATTTTTAAGGACTTTAAAACCAAATGGATGAGTGTGCCTTTTATTCCCTTATTTCATTCCCTTCCTTCCTCTGCTTCTGCCTTTCCAGATTTCCATCATCATCATCATCTTGTTATTATATATAATGTACAAATAAAATATATACAGCACAAAGGACAGTGTATACCTATATTATACGTATAGTATGTACATAAATATTAATTGCATATTTGTATATATATACATATTTATAGATGTTGTAAATGTGTGTAACATGGGTTGGTCTGGGCATGCCCAGTTCACCTAACAAGAAGACATGCCTTTCTAGACTTAATTCACATTATTAAATATAATCTATAGCTGAACTGTCTTACTTGATCTTCCTTGAAAATGGCATTCCTTCTTTTATCTACATTCCTTGCCTAGAATGCACTCCCTCTTTACCTCACCCCCTTTAGAATCTTTAGTTTACTTCAAGGTTCAGCTCAAGAGCTACTTTCTCCATGAATGAAGCTCATCCTCCTCATCACCTCAGTTTCTGGTGCCTTCTGCACATACACACACACACACACAGAGTCACTTATTTGTATACATATTGTGTCCCATATAATCCCTGCCCTCAAATGTAATATAAGTTTCATGAAGGCACGGACTATTTAATTTTTGTCTATGTTTCTCTAGTACATAACACATTGTAGTTGATTAACAAATTTATCTTGAATAAATGAATGCTTGTTTATTCTCTGCAACAGAAGTGTTTCCTTGAAGGCCACATATTGACTTCGAAAACCACAATGTAAATATCTATGTTGTATTGTATTTTTAAGTATTTTTTTAAACGTTACCCAATTACATTCTAATCTGGTTGTGGACTTTGCACAGCTTCTGCCTATAATGCCTAGAATACTGAGTAGTGTATATAGTATATTCAGCAAACATTCCTTGAGGCAAAATCAAGGTGGTAGATTGGGGCAGCCACCCAGCTGAATTCTTCCAACATTCCCAACACAACACAAGCTTAAAATAATGCCCCAAATCAAATTTTGGAGAAGCAGAGCCAAAAAATAGTCAAGGTGATACATGTTTCCAGTCTAAGAAAACTTAAGAGGTCAACAGGAAAAGTCTATGACACCAGAGTTAAGGTTTATCCAAAACCCACAAAGCTATAGGGGAAATAGTAGTCATAGCCACAGTGGTGGCAGCAGCACTAGCAGCAGCATTCACTTTGAGAGCTCTCAGCTCCAAAATGGTAAGGAGATAGGACAAAGGGTCAAAAAGAGATTACAGGGACATTTCACTGGTGATTATTTGCAAGTCTGTTGCTTATACACAGTTCTGGGTCACGGTTTCAAGGCAGAGAGGATTGCTAGTGGTCAGTCGTAAGGGAGCAAGAGTTTTGGTTACCGTTCCAAGACAGAGAAGAGGACTAGCACTCGTGGTTAGAAGAGAAGAAGAGCCCTTCCTGAGTAAATATCAGGATGCTGACCAAAAGAGCAGTGACCTTACATGTCTCCCCCAGAATCACAGCACCTTGAAAGCATCCTTGCTTGCAGACCCCCAGAACGAACTCTGAAAACAGTATCATGAAAAAGTCCGAAACTTAAGACAATGTCGCCTCACCCCCCCGTGAGCAGAACTTAACTTTAACATAAAGTTCAGAGTCAAGAAATAGGCTAAAAAAAGAACAAACAACAACAAAAATAATCTGACCACAAAAAAACTCTTATGGTGTCAGGGAAGACCAAGCAATAAACTCAGAAGAAGACAACAGTGTGAAAACAGCCACAAAAAAGCCTTAAAGAAAAATGCCAATTGGATCCCAATCCCAAAAAATTCTTGGATGAGTTAAAAAAAGAAATACGAGTACCAGAGGCAAAATTATTAAAGGAAATGAAAGTGATACAATACATTTATGAAAAAAAAAGAATTAGTAGCTTAATAAAGGAGGCACAAAAAATAATGAAGAAAAAGTAAAATGAAGTAAAAAATGGAAAAAATGAGAAAAAATGGGAAATGTTTCATTGAAAAGCCAAATAAGCTGGAAGACAGATTGAGGAAAGATAATTTAATGATTATTCGGCTACCTGAAGCCATGATAACAAAAAGGCCCTAGATATCATATTTAAAGATGCCCTTTCATACCCATCAGAAATGGCACATGCTTGAGGGGAGGGTCAGGTGATAGATACACCAATGAACAACTGGTAGAATGATCTGGTCTAGCCATTCTGGAAAACAATTTATAACTATGCCCAAAGGTTATAAAACCGTGCATGTTCTTTGGCCCAGCAACATTACTACTGTATCTGCATCTCAGAGGGATCAAAGACAAATTAAAAAGGACATATATGTACAAAAATATTTATTGCAGGTCTTTTTGTGGTAGCAAAGAATTGGAAATTGAGGAGATGCTCATTGTTTGGGAATGGTTAAGATAGATTATGTCTCTCAATCCATAATTCTGATAACAATGGGAAATACACACACACACACACACACACACACACACACACACACTAGCTGTGTGACCTTGGGCAAGTCACTTAACCCCAATTGCCTTACCTTCCACAAAGCAAAAATAAATAAATAAATAAATTTAAAAATAAAAAAACCTGGGAAATACAGTATTTAGGGTGGGGGAACTCAACTACCAGAGAATCCTTCAACCAGACAAAATGAATCCCAAACTCAAAATATACATTCAGCTCCAAGAGAAACTAGTTCAGGTCTAGGATGAGCATAGCACAACCTGAACCATCAAAGCAAATTATGATAGTAGAATTTTAAACCTGGAACAGAGATTTTTCCATTTAGTTCCAACTCCTCTTTTCACAAATGAGGAAAGTTAGAGCCTAAAAAGCTAAAATGACTTGCTTGAAGTATTGCAAATTGAAAGATGCAGAACTGGAATGAGACGCCAGATCTAACTTTAAATTGGATGCTCGTTCCTCTTCTTTCCTCTCTGTTGCCCTTGTCTTGTTAGAAATGTTTTTAGTCCTCCTAATGCAGACCATTCAACCATAATTGCTGAGCACTCAGGGACCAGAAAGTTGAAGCTAAGAGGAACACGGTTAGGAAGGGATCCCCCGGTTTCTCATTTAGAACCACTGAGCCATAGAAAGTCAGTGTTGGGCACAGCCTTACAGGTCACATTCCCCGGTCCTTTCATTTTCAGAACGAAGCAGTTAAAGCTTTCTCAGTGTACATTGATGTATTCAAAGTCAAAATACTTGATAGTGATGTTTTATTTTGGTTTGTTTTGTTTTTCAAAATTCTACGGCCCCAAAACTCACCAGATATTTGCTTACCAGAGGGAGAGCCAAGAAGGAGGGGAATGTCTGGGAGTTTGTAATGAGGTACCAAAGATGATAAATGTTTTAGATTTTTTAAATAACATTTGTATTGGAATTTTTTTTTCTGGAAATGATGCTTTTCCTATTTTTAAGGTTTACAGAGTACCTTTTTACCTTTTTTTCTCACTTTTCTGTCAATTCAATTAATCAGGTATTTAGCAAGTAGCATATTGCATCAGGCACTTTGCTAGGTGTTAGGAATGAAAAGGAAGAAAAAATAGAGAAACATTGCCTGCCTCCTAGCAGTTCAAATTCTGTGATGGAGAAAGGAGCATAAAAGGCCAGCCTGTACATAGCTAATTATGATGTATTAAGTACAAAAATTATGCAAATTCAAAACAAAGACATTTAAGTGTTTGAGGTAGATTGTATTAACTGAGGGGAGTGGGGTCCAGGAAGGATCCCTTCTGTAGCAGGAGAACTTTGAGGGAATTAAAAGTTCTCTTTTTGGTGTCCCAAAACCCTTTTTTGCTAAGCAGGTGAAATTAATCACTCCCCCATTCCCCCCACTTCTCTCAGAAAAATGTTTTTAAAAGCATGAAATAAAATACAGTGGATTATAAAAGAATGTTTTATTATATATACTACATATAATTTTTATTATATATTAATTATAAAGTTAGTGTTTTTAAAGGCATAAAATAAAACACAGAGGATTATAAAGGAAACCAATTATATTGAAATAGTTATCAAAATATAATAAGGGAGGAAAAAAGCTCATAGTCCTAAGGTTACGAACCCTGAGGGATTCCAAGAAGTAGACACAAGGAAAGAAAAGATTCTTAAAAGAACATAACTATAGGTTCTCAATTTTCTTGACGCTGATGTGCCACTTTGGCAAGCCAGTGAAACCTATAGGGTCTCAGAATAGTGTTTTCATAGGCATAGAATAAAATACATAGAACTATAAAGCAAATCTATTATATTGAAATAGCTATCTATGTGTGTATATACATGTATATACATACATATATGTACACGCATATATGTATGTGTGTACATGTATGTATATGTATATGTGTGTATGTGTGTGTTTATTTATGTGTATATATGTTAATAAAAGAGCACAAAAATACTGAAGAAACAACAAAATGAAGTAAAAATTTTTTATATGGGAAAAAAATGTGAAATGCTTCATTGGAAAAATATCTAAGCTAGAATATAGATTCAGGATAGATAACTTAAGAATTATTTGACTAACTTAAAGCCATGATAACAAAAAGGGCCTAGATATCATATTAAATACATAGTTATAATCCCTTTGGGGAGTCAAAAGACAGATGCAAGGAAAGAGAATATTCAGTTTTGAATGTATAATTTCTCTGTGTCTCTCTGTGTTTCTGTTCCTATTTTTCCGTCTGTCTGACTCTCTCTTTCTCTTCCTCTCTTCATATCTCCCTCTCCTTCTTTCTCTTCCAATTTATGAAATTTCCTTTGGAGTAAACTTTCATTCTCTTTACTTGGAACCGATGTTCAATCCAATGTCAGCAGGGGCTTCCCCAGGATGTGACTGAGGCTTGTTGTTTCCACTTTGACTTGAGAACAGGTACGCTGACCTTTCAGTAGAAGAGCTGAGTGGATCTAGTGAAAACAAACCAAGAAAGCCAAATATTTTTGTATTTTCTGAAGCACAAACAACACAGACCTGAATGTGACCCGAGTCTGTAAGTCAGCAGTTTAATGCTTCAAGTAGGAGTTATTCTCGGGAGCACTGTAAATATATATGACTACACAGTGAATAGAATAAAAGAAACTGGCCTCACTACAAATCTAAAATAGACAGCAGAATTGCAAAGAAAAACGCAGCTTGGCTACAGTCTCTAAGGAGCAGAAATGGGGGCTAGATACTGAAACTATGAAATAACCAGACATATTGAGATCCTAGACTTTGCTAATAGCTTTTCCTTTTGTCTGTTCCTTTTTTTTCCTCCCTATTTCAACCCTATGCCAGAAGAAGAGGGGCATAGGGAATGATGCTTAATTGAAAATGGAAATTTCTAATGTGGTTTAAATTCTCAATAGATGAAGGAGTAGATCAGGAAAATTATACCTGTGTTTTCTACTTCTATCAAACCATAAAAGATGAATATACATTTTATCCAAGTCTCACTTTCTTCTAGGATCTGTGTAATATTATATGCTGTAAAAATGAGGAGGGGAAAGATTTTTTTTTTTTCTGAACCACCCAGCTGGAGTTCAGCAGGCCTCCTGGTGGAGGAACTTGAAAGTAAGCTTGTCTTCTTTGTTCAGAGATGGAAAATCAATTTTGATCACTTTGATACCAAATTTATTCAACTGAGAGCAAAATGGTGGGGTGGTGAATTCTTTGATGAATTTAGATTGTGTATAAAATCAACATGGAAAATACAAATTGAAAATTAGGTTTTTCTCTCATATTTATCTAGGTGATTAAATGAAGAGAATGTTCTTAAGTTTGAATTATTTAATTTTATTCACTGTGTATTAGATACCCAGTGCAGTACCTGAGAAAGAGTACTGGCTTGGGTGTCAAGAAACGTAGATTTATCTCTCATATTTGACTATTATTATGAACGTCACCTTGGGCGAACCACTTAATGTCTTTTGACCTCCATTTCCCCAACCATAAATGAAGTGTTTGAACTAGATGAATTTTATGAATTCTGACACTCTAACCAAAAATCCTATGACTCTACTATGTACAACAAATTGGGGAGGCAAAGAGGAAGAGGACATAGTCTCTGCTCTCAGCGAATTTATAGTCTAACAGAAGAACTTGCAACATAATGGGTGATAATTATAAACTGGGCTTCAGGAGACCAAAAACACCTATCAGTATGAACTCTGCTTAGATCTTAATTAATGATAATTCCAACAGTTGTTTCCGTCAAATGACCTTTAACTAGGAGAGGGTGGCAAAATGATGTATTATGGAAAGGATATTATTCATATGAAGATCAATGGTTTCAGTGTTTGCACACGTGCTGGGTCCATGTACCATGGCAGCAGGCAATGACCCTTGCCATTGCTGTTCATGTCGAATAAACAGAATGATGTAATGAAGGTGATGTGTTAAAAGAGTAAAGCTAGGTCTAAAGTTGGGCAGTGAAACTGGACCCAGGACAGAGTTCTAGTTAGTCCAGTTGCTTGTGGCTCATTCAAATGGTTCTTGGGTAGGATGACCAGTGGTTCTGTCCCCAGGATTCACATATTGCTGTAGATATTGTAGGAGAAATTAGAATAGCTTAAATCCAGTTTATGTCTACACAATCTATTATTACATGGCATGGAAAGTTCATGACCAATGTCATCCATCCTGATTGTGGACAAAATAACTGGCTTCTTAAAGAATAAACTGATAGAAAATGTTCAGTTTGGTCAAAAGGTCAATATCTATAATTAATGGAAAATTATAGTGGTTTATAGCATGATACCCTTCTGAATTAGAAGTGATCATCATAATTACTGTCATCAGGAGCTAAATGAAAGCCTGAGTAATCAGTAATGACTAGACATTTTTGGCAAAGCACATATGCATATGTATGGTTAAAAAAAGTTATGTTGCATCTTATTTGATGTAACTTAAATGCTTGCTAATTCATTTTGAAGATACGTTGTAATAATATCTTTGTTTTTTACATTGTAGTACTTTGTGCATAGAGTACCTTCATCACTAGAAATGAACTGTCTTGTAATAAAGAAAAGCAAGTGGAGGAAAAGATTGTGATCTCATTTGACAACGTATGCACCATCAAGATTCTATACTCTTTTGTCTATTGGCTGAAATAGGAGAGTAATATTTCAATATCTGTTGTAGAGGACAGGGATTGGTTGTTGTAATGAGTTAGAATTCATCTTCCTTGTAGTGTTCTCTTCATTTAAATGCCTATAGTCATTGTGTATGTTGTCTTCCTGGTTCTTTTGGTTCTGTCCTGTAGTAGTTCAGGCAAATTTCCCATGTTTCTGTGAATTCCTTATATTTTTTATGAATTCCTCATTTTTATTGAATAATAATATTCCTTCATAATCATATATCACAGTCAGTTCAGTTATTTCTCAATTGATGGCTATTCATTTTTTCCTCAAAAAAATATATTATGAATATTTTGGTAGACTTGGAGTCTTTCTGACTTTTTTTTTTTCTCTTTGCATATTCATTATGTGAGATTTATTCAGCCAACTATATGTTTTGGAAAAGGCACTTAATGTCTGGGAAGCTATTTCTTTATCTGTAAAATAAAATCTAGACTATCTTAAAGGTATCTTCTAGGGCTATCTCATGGGGTTATTGTAATAAAAGTCCTCTAAATATTAAGGAACTTTGTAAATCTAAATTTATTTCTCCTCTTCTTACTCGTTCTTCTATTCCAAAATTTTACATTCCTGTTCAGGAGATATTCCTAGTGACAAATAAGGTTTTTTCCCTTAATTCTCTTGTTCAGTTTTTCATTGTTGAAAACTATCTTCCACTAATACCCTATTTCAAAGCTTAGGCATGATGTGGGGGCAGCTAGGTGGTACAGCAGATAGAGTTCTAGGCCTAGACTGAGGAAGACTCATCCTCCTGAGTTCAAATCTGGCCTCAGACACTTATTAAGTGTGTCATCCTGGGCAAGTCACTTAAACCTGTTTGCTTCAGTTTTCTCATCTGTAAAATGAGCTGGAGAAGGAAATAGCAAACACCTCCAGTATCTTTACCAAGAAACCTCGAAATGGGCTCATAAAGAATGAGATATGAATGAAAAAAATAAAGAGCAACAGCAACACAACAAAAGTCACAGTGTGAAAGTGAACTGGGGTCCTAAAAAGCTCTGTCAATGGATTGTAGCAGGTTTTGAATAAGGTTCCAAGAATGTGCTGTGTGTCTGTTGTCTGAGGTCGAATCTTCTTAATTCTAGAGAATTAGTTTGTTTTTGGTCCTAATGGTTCACCAACTCAATTTGCTAAGGTATCCAAGAGTTGTGGATGGCATTGTTGGGGAGCACAGTCTCTCCATGAAAATTATGAGTTATAAAACATATTTAATAATTAAATATTTAAGACCAAAACCAGATTTCAGCTTAATATTTGAGTCTGAATATTGACACATATAATAACAATGGGCTTTTGCCAAAAGACCCTAGAATTCATCTAACCTACTCTATTAGGTTATGGATAGGTAATAATGAAGCAAAGAGAGGTAAAGAAACTTGACTAAGTCTTATATAGAGGCCCAAGATTAGGACCCATAGTTCTACAGACTCAGATCTCGTAGGTTATTCCATTAGATCAAATCACATGCGTGAAGAAAATGCTTCCATAGTTATTTTTCACAACACTTCTCCTCAGTTAATTGCAATTTATCCTCATGATAACTATATGAGGTAAGATAGAAATTATTATAGCTATTTAATAGATTGGGAAACTGAGGCACCAAAATTAATTTGCTTAGAGATCCTACAATTTCAGTGGCAGGGGAAGAAGTAAAATCCATGTCTCTTGATACCCAAACTCAGGTATAATGTGTCACTTCCCTTCCAGACATTAAATTCCACTGCAATTATAACTAATCCATCAATTTCATATTGTATCTGTATTTCTTTTTTTTTTTTTGCTCTTCCTTTTCTTTCTTCTCTTTTGATTCACTATAACTATTTGCACTATAAACTAACTATCCTCTAAGAAATACTTCAGTTTTCTTCATTATATTTATTGAAAGGCTATAAGCACCTTAAGGATACAGAAGCCATTGTGTCTTACTCATTTTTTATCTTTCCCCAGTGCATTGCTTAGTAGGTCATAGGTGCTTAGTAAGTACTTATCAAATTGACCTGACAGACAAAAAAGCAAAAAAACTAGTTTTGATTGTATGATCTCCCTTTTTACCCAGCAATATCATTTCTGGATCTGTATCCCAAAGAGATCATAAAAACACAAAACTATTTATAGTAGCACTTTGTGGCAAAGAATGGGAAATTAAGGGGATGTCCATCAATTGGAAAATGACTGAACAAGTTGTGGTATATGAATGTAATGGAATGCTACTATGCTATAAGAAATGATGAGCAAGTAGATTTCAGAAAAACCTGGAAAAACTTATATGAACTGATGTTTAGTGAAATGAGCAGAACTAGTAGAAAATTGTGCATAGTAACGGTCACGTTGTGTGATGATTGACTTTGAAAGACTGAGCTCTTCTCAGCAATGCAAAGATCTAGGACAAGTCGAAAAGACTCATGATGTTTCGAAAATGTTATTTGCATCCAGTAAAAGAACTTTGGAGACTGAGGGCAGATGGAAGCAAACTATTTGCTCTCCTTTTCTTTTGTTCTTTTGTTTTCTTGCCTCTTTCTTGTGGTTTCTCCTATTAATTCTAATTCTTCTTTACATTATGACTAATGTGAAAACATGTTCAATATGAATGTATAAGTAGAGCCTATATCAGATGGCATGCCATCTTGGACGGGGGAGGGGAGGAAGGGGAAGAAAATTTGAAACTCAAAAATCTTATGGAAGTGAACACTGAAAACTAAAAATAAATAAATAATTTTGTAAGAAGGCTATAAGATCTCTGATTATAATTTATTTACTATTAACATCAATCTGATGATCACTTAAATAACTTTATTTTTATTTATTATTATTAAAATGATGAGAGGTCTTGATGTTTGTCATTGGATAATTGACTAATCAACCACATTTGAGTGTTCTCTTGCCTCAGACATTCTTCACTAGATCTCTATCCTTCCATGATTTTAATTAAGCAAATATTAATTGCCTACTATATAATATGCACTGTCCTAGGAGCTTGAGAAACAAGAAAGAAATTTTAAAAAGTAATCCTCAAAGAATTTGCATTTTACTGGGAGGTGAAATGAGGGACCCAAAATATACACAAATAAGTAAAAACAAGATAAATAGAGAGGGTAAGAGCACCAAATGTTGGAGTTATCTGGAAATTCTTTTCTGAAATAAGCTAGATCTTATAAACTCTTTAACGAATTAGAAGAAATAAGGGAAGGAATTCTAGCCAACTTTGCAAAAGCAAGAGGGTAGAGCATGGAGTGTAAATGTCAGGAAACAACAAATTAGCCATTTTGGCATAGAGTGAATAAGGACTTCTAATTTCACTGTAATATAAAATACATATAAAAAGATGGGTAGGAACCAGGCAATGTATGAAAGGATTTAAGTTCCAGGTTTAGGAATTTGCCTTTTATTCTAAAGGTCAGAGGGAGCTGCTGAAGGTTTGGTGACAGGTAAATAACGTTGACAGAAATGTTTTAGGAATATTAATGTGACAATTGTGTGAAAGAGGAATTAGCAAGTTGGGAGACTGGAAGCAAGTTGGTCAATTAGAAGACTGTTGAAATAGTCTGGGGGGGGGGGTGGAGCCAAGATGGCAGCGTAGCACCAGCAACATATCGCAGCTCTCACATAGCCACCCCAAAATACCCATAAAATAGGACTCTAAACCAATCCTAGAACTCCAAAACGCATACAAAGATACTTCCCACTAAAGTCAGCTCAGCTACGAGGAACCATATCAGCACTGCGAACCGAAACCAGCCTGGCCTGAAGCCACGGCTGTGCCCTGGGGGCGGCTGGATGGGAGGAGCAGAGGAGCCTCTGTGGTGAGTGGATTAGCAGCAGCTGCGAGCAGCATTCAGAACAAGGTCAGTGGAGCTTGCGAAGTTGGGAGGGGAGCAGTCTGGCCGAAAGGCCTCCAGAGCAGAAAAGCAAAAGGCAGAGATTTTGCACCCGCCTCCACGTTGCAGCTTCCCACAAGCGGCCTGTAGACTGCAGGGGGACTAAATGATTGTTCTGAGGCTAGTGCTCTCATGTTGAGCGGCCTGGATCCAGATCGTCGTCTTGGGCTTGGGTCTTGGAGTCTTCACTATCTAGTTAGCCAGAAGTAAGGAGGAAGGATCCCAGCACCTTCCTGAGAGCTACGGCAGCCGGGAGGACCCCAGCAATTTGGGACAGAGCTTTCCCTTCTGGAAGTAAAGCCCCACAGAGATTTAAAAAAAATCACAGACTGAACAACCTTGAGTAAGAATAAGCATAAAAAGCAAAGTAAGAACAGCTCCCAAACCCTAGATTCCTTCTTTGGGGAAAAGAAGGATCATGGGAGAGATAGGGAGGAGGAGAGCGCAGCCAGAGCGCCCCCACCAGGGGCCTCCAATAAACATGAAGAATGCCTTGAAGCTAGAGATGAGCTGAAGAAGGATTTTGAAAACCAAATAAGGGAAGTGGAAGAAAAATTGGGAAGATAAATAAGAAAGT
>CM053591.1:151548134-151564937 GCA_028646515.1 Pseudochirops corinnae | reverse complement strand
TTCCTTCTTTCCTTCTTTCCTTCCTTCCTTCCTTCCTTCCTTCCTTCCTTCCTTCCTTCCTTCCTTCCTCCTAAGAGGTCACCACAGTAAAATAGAAATAATATGTGTATCTATGGAGACCAACATTCAAGTCTGAACTTAACCAATGACTTGTTTTATGACATTCATTTTTTCTTCCCAGTCTTCAACTTCCTCACCTTTAACTTGAGTAGTTAAAATAAATGAATGGTCAATCACCAAACATGTGTCCTTTGACTACTATATTCCAAGAACCCGGAATTATGCAAGGTGTTGATAAATCCAATCATCCTTGCTTACACCAAAAATATATTTTAAGGAGTTTGTTTTCCAAAGTTCCTTCTAGCTCCAACAAATTAGGCTTTAATACTTTCTATTTCTATCTGCATAATTACAATAATCAATCTTAATCTCAGAGACAAGATAATGAAATTTATCTCTTCACACTTGTCAAAGAAGTGGGCATGTAGAGGGGCAAAATGGGACATAGTTTTTCAGATAATATTCCTTAATTAGATTTTTTTTTTTTTTTACCAGGGAAACTTCAGTTCCAAGGCTTTGGAGGATACTTAGAGGAAGTGATGTCAAAGGATAGTGATATAAAGAATAAAGAGCCAGAATACCAAAAACAAAAAAGATAAATAAAATATATAAATTAGATATAGATACAATTAACCAGTCAATAAGCAATTAGTAAGTGCCAGGCATTGTGCTAAGCAGTGGAGATATAATAAGGACAAAAGATAGTCTCTGCCCTTGAGGGGCTTACAATCTAATAGGAAAGACAACAAACAAATGGTTATATTCAAAACAAATTCTATACAGGATAAATAGGAACTAATTAGCAGAGGGAAGGGACTGGAATTCAGAAGTGTTGGGGAAGATTTCCTGTAGAAGATGAGATTTTAATTGGGACTTAAAGAAAGCCAGGCAGGTCAGTAAAGTGGTAGAGGCAGATTTACATATTCATATAACAATATTTATATATAGATAAAAAAACCACATAAAAGCATACTTGCCTATGCATAAGTACAGTTGTTTATACACAGATATGATATGTGCACATTATACATATGTTTACAATATATTCTATATTATATAATATAAAACCATGTCCATGTTCACATCAGCGTTCCACTGTGTTATGTTCATGTGTGTATACACACATATATTTATAGCTGTGCATATATAATATTCACACATATGTATATATACATACATATAATATATATATACATACATACATACATATATTAGCAAATTGTTATAAAATCGATTTTGAAGAAAAACATACTAAGCACATAATAAATAGTTTTCTTTATTTTTCAATGTAAGTATATTACAAAAAGGATCCTTGAACAACCTATACTTAATTGATAAACCTAACTGGAACATTTTCATCAGTTAACAATAGATGATTAATAAATGTTTCTTAAGCATTATTTTTGTGTCAGACACTTTGCTAAGCAATGATGATACAAACATTAAAAAAAAAAAGAAAAACAAACAATTCTTGATTTTAAAGAGCTTTCCAGTAAAAGGGATGACACGAGCATATATAGGTATATATAAAATAGCTATATAATGATTTGGTGGGAAGATCACTAAAAATCAGGGGAATCAGGAAAGGTCTCCTGTAGAAAGCTGCCATTGAGCATATTTCTGAAGGAGATTGAGGTTTCTAAGCAGTGAGCTGAAGAGAGAATTCATTCTTGGCATGGGAGAGACATGTGAAGGCTTGGAGATATCCAATGGAATCCACCCACGAGTAGTGATAAGGAGGGCATTTTGACTATATGGTAGAATGCAAGAAGAGTAATTATGAGTAAGACTGTAAAACAAACAAACAAATGAACAAACAAAACAAAACTAGGTCATGACAGGTTATTGAGAAAGGGAATGACAAGGTCAGATCTATGCTTTAAGAAAATCACTTTTACATACACATATTCTAAAGGCCCTTTAGTATTTTATTATTAAAGTATCTAAAGTCCCTTTAAACACTAACATTTCATGATTCAAAGAATTTAGGAAAACAACATGGAACAACAGAGTAAGCATTGAATTTGTAGTCTTACAAATGTCAATCCTGCCATTTCCTATATCTGTTATCTTGAGCAAATCAATTAAATCCCCAAAGCTTCAGTTTCTTTGTCTATATAAGAGGTTATTGTTCTAGAGAACTTCTGAAATGTCTTCTAGCTTGCAATCTATGATTCTGTGATGCTCTGACCTACTGTTTTCATTGGCCTCTGCAGTGTATATCTGCATGGAGAGGAGAATACCATGTAGAGTCTCTGTGTTTTTGTTTCTTTAAGTATTATTTCTTATCCTCAAGGATATAATGTAAACTCATGTCTCTGTTGCTGCCAAGGATCTAAGAAGGAGTATATTGTTTTAATTTCAGTAAAGCTATAATAAGATGCTAGGAAATGATAGACAATTGTCTATGTACTTATCCTGAGTACATGCTGTTCTCAGAAATTGATTGTCTCTCTTATTCTTCAAATGTACTAGTAAAGTTGTCATTAACATAATCTTTGAAGAAACGTATCAGTTTCATCACAAAAAAAAATATACTGCAAGAAAGGTTCTTTAATCAGCATGCTCTTATCTGATGGCCCCAAATGGCATACATGTTTAGTATTCCCTCCTCACTGGTGTGCCAGTGGACATGTCTTTGCATTGTAAGCATGTAATTAGGGAGCCAGTTTGGAAATCTGGCATACACTATGAAACTGGCATATTTTCTGTTTTGTGCTGTGCTCATCAAAAGACAGGGGGGAAAACGCGTCCCCTTTTGTTGTGGCATTTTTGCATAGTAATCTGACAAACTTTAAATAAAGCTAGCTGCAGCATGTTTCTGTGGGCTGAATTCAGCCCACACTACCAACAGTGCTCGAGCTTACAATAGGGAGAGCCTGCAAATGGAGAGAGAAATGCTTAGAAAGGTTTGCTAGAGGTTTTGGGGTATAAGGAGGGACATGTTGTTGTTGTTACTGTTATTGCTGTTTTGGTGAGGAAAATTTTTTTTAAAAAAGGCAGGTTGATAGGAGGGTGTTTAAAAATGGTTTAGTTGCGGTAAGACCCATGTTCTATAATTAAAAAAAAAAAAACAGCAGAAACCAAAGTACAAACTGATATATGAGTAAAGTTCTTTCTAAAGATTGACCTACTGAAGATTATTTCCCTTTCCATAGCATGCAATAGTTAACTAGTGATCAAAAACTATAAAAATTCTGTTTTCTCTGGGCCTTCTATTCATAACATTAAAGATTTTAGAGCTATGGGGAATGGTCAAGAGAGCCTGTTGTCTGAATCTCTTAAGGATATCTAAACTTTTCTTTTTCAAACCCCATGCCAATTATTGGTAATATGAGAACCTGTCACCCTCTCCAGTTACCTGAGAGTGAGGAATGGTTGCTCTGGATTCCATCATGGCACAGGGTATCATTATCAGAGATAATGTCTAGACAGGCAATTGTCCTTAGTGTGACCTACAGCTGCCTTTGGATTTTCTCCAAGTTTCACTTGGGCAGATTTTTTTGGTCCAAATGTGTGATTTCCTCAACGTAGGGAGCTCCCGGTGTGGAAACCCTCACTATCAATGAAATTCAGCCACTCCTTTGTAACTTACAATTCTGAAAATTGACCTAGAACATTAACAGTTTAAAGGACTATGCATTAGTACGTATCAAAGGGAACATTGAATCTAAATCTTCCTCTCTAAAAATAGCCCCCTATTCCCTAAGTCATACTGCCACTCCTCGTGTCTTTAGTTCAGAAATGATAATGGAGATAAAAAGAGGAAAATATTTATTTCTTTTGGATCTATATCCTTAAGAAACAGAAGCCTGTCCTGATTTAGGCTTTTATATTTCAGCACAAAAAATAGGTCAAATCTCTACTTTGAGCTTCTTAGAACTAATATTTTAGTATATCCTTTGTTCTAGAGAAATTCTAAAATATACACATATATTTAGTCTGTAAGCTTTTCCCCCCAAACAACCATCAATAAACACAAAAATAAACTCTAAATCAATTCTTTTAGATGAATTTCATTTGCCAAGATAACCACAATGTTCATTTCCTAGGCCAAGTTTTTTAATCCATTTATCTCTTTAAATTTTCTCTCTTGATGATTTGTCAGTGACTAAGATTCAGCTTTATTTAAGGATTGGGTTTCTAAGCTTAAGAAGAAAAGACAAACTGTGTTGTAGGATGAATATGGATATATGGTATAATGCAAAGAGGACCTGACTTCAAATACTGACTATGTTACTTGCTAGCTGCGTGACCTTGGGCAAGTCACTTAACTGCAATTGCCCTGCCCTCCAAAAAGCAATAATAATAATAAATGAAACAATTGTACCAGACAATCTCCAAGGTGCCTAACGACTCTCAATCTAGCATCCTAAGCAGAATGAGTGAAATATTTACAAAAGTAGCCTTAGTTCATTCATTTTTCTTCCAATTGTTATCTAATAAAATCTTACCATTTAAAAATATTTTTAAACTGTGACTCTTTCTCCTTTTGCTTGAAATCACATACATTGTTATTGTTTTACTTTACCTGCTCTTTGGTTGGGATATTTCATTTTTCTCTCCCCTTTCTATAAAGCAGCGGTTCTCAACCTGTGAGCTATGTTCAATTAGTAACAATGAAAATATACCCTGCATATCAGATATTTACATTACAATTCATAACAGCAGCAAAATTACAGTTTTGAAGTAGCAATGAAAATAATTTTATGGTTGGGCTCACCACAACATGAAGAACTGTATTAAAGGGTCGCAGCATTAGGAAGGTTGAGAACCATGGCTGAGTCTAATGCAAATTAGTTTAGTCTTTGCTTATAAACCCAGAATGGTGATGGCCCCACTTCCATATGGCCCCCATTTATATTTCCATTATTTTGGAGGGAGTTAAAGCATTAACTAAATTCTTGCTGCCATTTAGGCTTTACAGATGAAATAGCAGACACTTTATAAAACATGAGTAATTCAATAAAGTAAACTTTAATTGTATTCCTATAACATGCAAGTCACTGGAGATTCAAAGAAAAGAAAAAAAAAACAAGACCAATCACTGCCTTTAACAAATTCCCGTTCTTCTCAGGGATACAACATAGAATTCAGTTCAATGCAGTAGGCGTTCAATACTGCTTATTACCAGAGCCAGAACAAGCCCCGAGTGACTGGTGTTCAACCATAGGTGTCCTCATGCTTGGTGGGGTACATCATGCCCCAGCACTGGCCACCCAACCAGCTCATACACTCCAGCCTCCTTCCTTGGGGTAACAGCATCCTGTGGTCATCAGGTCCCTTTCATAGGAAGATTGTATTCTATTCACTCACAGTAGGCTATTAGGTCTGCGTACCACAAAAGCTAGTATCAGATCAATTGTAGAGGAGCACAAACCAGCTGCACTGGGTACTTACACTCCTATTCTCTCACCACCTACATAAAACTTAGACTTAACCCTTCCCTAGTCCCCATTCTCTTCTACATTCCATTTTTATAAAAACTTTTCTATATTGCTTCCATTGTGGTACATGGAAAGGCCAATTAATTTAGAGTTAAAAGTCCTTATTTGGAATCTTGTCTTTGCCACTTACGAGATTTATAATTTTAGGAAAATGACTTATAACCTCTGGACTCCATTTTTTTTTAATTTGAAAAATGAAGAGGTCAGATTAGTTTATCTCTAAAATTCATCCTAATAATAAATCCTTTGTTTTATAAGTTTAGTTCCCTTTCTCTCATGTTCCTTTTGGATTCTCAAAGTAAATAAACTTTTTCTTGAAGACGCCATAACTCTTGGCACCTTCACCATGTTTAGTTGTTCATTCCCTCACACACATAGTCAGGAAATGGGGTTGACAAACTTCTTGAACAATCCCCCTCCACCAACTACTAGCCTCCCTCTTTCATAATCACCTGACAACAAAAGTTCTGTTCATACCACCAAGATGTTTGTTTCTGTCATTTATGGCTCTCAAGATCACCCTTCTTCCCTTATATTAAATTTCATGTTGACTCACAGTCTTCTTCCTTACTTAACTTGAAACACCTTTAAAAATGTTGCTGTAATTGTAATGGGAATTTGAAGATCTTCCCTGCCCCTTAATAGACCTAGGGGAGTTTGAAGACCTTTCCTGCTTTGACGATAAACTCTACCCGCTAATAAGCTGAATGTAGTCATATGGAACCTGTGGTGGAAGGAATTTGCAGAAGGGTAGAGCACTACTCACAGGAAGCTGGGAATCAGAGCTACACTAGACAACTAGGGGAGATGACACTCAGGCAAGGAGTCAGATAGGCTCATGAATAGATATTGATCTAATAGTGGTTTGTGGGAAGGTTAAAGGATGCTGTGGCTCTCTGTGTTGTTATAGTTTGTTAGCTTCTTTGCTACTATGATGGAATCATCTTACTGTTTTTAGGATTTGATTTTCTGGTGCCTAAATAAATGCTTTGCTTCTGTCCTCGATATAGAGAGTTTGTTATATTTTGTGATCAAGCACCATATGGGAATATTTACAGTCATGGTCTTTATCGTGATCATGGGTGCTGTAAGTATTGCATCAGCATTATAGTTGATCTTCTATTTCTTCATTCTTCTTAAATCTTACTACCTTCCCTCCCCATTATCTTAACCTCACACAAGAGAGATCAGTACTTATGTTTGTTCAAGTAAATTTCCTCAGGTACCAGAATCCATAGTGATAGCTCTGTCTACTGTGTGTCAATGACCGTGGTAGGTATTGGGTATAAAAACCACAAAACAAGGAGAGGTAACAACCTCTTCCTTCAAAATGTTATATGTTACTGAGTAAATACAGAATGTGTACAGCTAAATAAACTATGTATTAAAAAGTAAGAATGGCTTTCTGTGGCTTAGTACTCATAAGGATTAGTGAGATTTGGGGATCTACCTCCAAAAGATCACTTTCTACCTGATTTATTATAGTTAAAACCAGAATGTATTCTTGGAAATCTTCAAATATAGCTTACACAAAACTCATATCTAGGTTTCCCAGAGATGTGAAGAATAGATATTCCCCCAGTTCCCATATAAACACTCCAGATAACAATGGTATTAGATAGAGGACAAATTTTGTCTCATCCCTTACAAAATGAAAAAAGACATAAAGTACTCACAAGACCTCATAAACATATATAGAAAACATATAAAGAGATTCACGAAAGTAAAAAAAAAAGTCAACACAATTATCCTCTCTATCTGGTAGATACCACTTATCCATATGACCAAAAGAACTCAAAATTCAAAGTCACACTCAATGGACTCCCCTGAGAAGGCAATTGAAATGAGAATTGCAAGCAAGGCAATGCCCTGTAATTCCAGTGATTTCCCCACTCCTATTTAGATGCTATAGTTTCCCTCTGAGACTCAGTGCCAAATCCTCACTTCTGCAGTAGGCCTTTTTCATATCCTCCTCCCCCACTCCCAGCCATTTGCCTGCCATCATGGAAAGACTATTGTGATAACTTTTTGGTTTGTATACCTGCCTCATGACTCTTCCCATGATAATTCATCTTCCACCTAGCTGCCTCCATTATTCAATAAATTCAGTGGCTCCCTATCAACTCTGAAATCAAACAAAATATTCTTTTGGGCATAACATGGACCCCTTCTATCTTTTCAATCACCTTATTCACCTCAAGTCACAATACCCATACTCACATAGTCTGCAATCCAGTGACACTGGCCTCCTTAATGTTCTTCATTAAAACAGTCTGACTCCTGGCATTTTTATTGACTGTCTCACATGCCTGGAATACTCCCCCTCTTCTTCTGTATTTCCTTGTTTCTTTGACTTCCCTCATGTGTCAGATAAAGATTTCCTTTTCTTCTCCTTCTCCTTCTTCTCATTTTTCTCCTTCTTCTTCTCTTTCTTCTTCTTCTTCTCCTTCTCCTTCCCCTCCTCCTCCTCCTCATTCCCCTCCTCCTCCTTCTCCTTCTTCTTCTTCTTCTTCTTCTTCTTCTTCTTCTTCTTCTTCTTCTTCTTCTTCTTCTCCTTCTCCTTCTTCTTCTTCTTCTCCTTCTTCTTTTCCTTCTTCTTCTAGTTATTATTTCTTTTTGTGGAAGAGAGAAAGCAAGGCAATTGGATTTAAGTGGCTTGCCCAAGGTCACACAGCTAGTAAGTGTCAAGTGTCTGAGGCCCTATTTGAACTCATCCTCCTGACTCCAGGTCCAGTACTCTATTCACTGAACCACTTAACTGTCCCAAGACTCCCTTTCTTTAATAATCTTTACTTAAATCAGTGGATTCTCTCTAAATTATCCTGTATGTAGCTTGTTTGCATATAGTTGTTTGGATTTTATCTTCTCCATTAAAGTGTGTGCTCTTTAAGAAAAAAAAAAAACTGTCTTTTTTCCTAGCTTAGTTCCCCAGTGCTTATCAACATGCCTGGAGCCTAGTAGACACTTAATTATGGACATTGGCTGACCAGTCATCCCACCTCCCTCCTGGGGAAGGAGAAGTTATTTTCTCTAGATTTAATCCTATGCTGCTGGGAGTGGAGTAGGGGAAGGGTTTGAAATGTTTAAAAAAAATACACCAGAGCATGTACCAGCTCTGTTAATTTTTATATCACTGTGTAACAGGTGACCCTTCCTGTAGAGAGGAAAAAGTGAAACTTTCAAAATTCAACTAATTCATTTGGAGACATTCCCATTCAGAAATTTAATCATTTGTCCTTTAAGCAAGTTATGAATTAGCATGCCTACCAATGAGAGAGATATGGACAATCGAAAGTTTCAAACAAAGAATCACCCTCTGATGAGGTATTCTAATTAGTCAAGGAACTCCATTGATGAAGCTCTGATACTAGTAATTTTAGTAGAGGAGAACACTAATTGAAGGTACCAATGAAGACCTAGGAGGAGATCTCACCTGAGAAGAACTTTGAAGGAAATTAGAGATGCTAAAAGCCAAGAAAAGGAGAGAGAAGATTCCAGACAGTTTATGGAAAATCTCAGCCATGAAAGATGGAATTTAGTGTATGAGAAGTAGTAACTAGGCCAGCTTCATAAGAATGCAAAGTATGTAAGAGGAATAATGTGAAATCAGTCTAGAAAGATTGGTTGGATGAAGATTTTGGAAGTGTATAAATGCTAAACTGAGGAGTCTACTCTTGACCCTAGGAGCAATAAGGAGCTGCTAAAACTTCTTAAGCAGATGGGCAACATAAACTGACCTATGCTGTACGAATATCAGTTGGGCTAGTGGGTGAAGGATGGTTTAGGAAGTATTATTGTTAGAAGAGTAGAGGATAGTAAGAACATTAGGAATATATTGTCTGATCCACCATGACTCCGAAGGACTCATGATATGAAATACTACCCATTTGCAGATAAGGAACTGATGACCTCAGAGTGAAGGTTGAAATATTTATTTATTTAGTTAGTTTTCTTGTTGTTGTTGGGTTTGAGTTTTCTTTTAGAACTTGGCTAATGCAAAAAAATGTTTTGCATGACTTCACATATATAATTGGTTTCATATTTCTTGCCTTCTCAACGAATGGGAAAAGGATGGAGGGAAGGAGACAATTTGGAACTGAAAATAGAGACAATATTTTTAAAGGAATGTATTGTCATCTTACCAGCCAGCAATGATGAGGGCCCAAAATAGCATGGTAGTTTAGGGAGCGAAGAGAAGGGGAATGATGTAAAAGATGTTATAGTTATATAATCAACAAAATTCAGGTCATGATTATATGAGGGGGAAGAAATAGAGGGATGAATTAAAGATGCCTACAAGGTTATGATCCAAGTTTTTAGAGGATAGAAGTGCCCTAACAGAGATAAGCAGAATCAAATTTCAAAACAAGCAAAATAAAAGAATGGTAAATAAGCATGATTATTTTTTGAGACTATGCAATGTTGAATTCTCAGTCTTGGTGTATGTGTTAGTTTTGTTGAACTGTTTTTCTTTCTCTTGTTCTTTGTTAAAATGGATGTGTCTTTGTGTATGTTAGTAAGGGAAGGATGTTTGGAAATGAAGGTGATATTAAATATCTTAATAATTTTAGAAGAAATAACACTAAGCAAGAATCAATTTACTGATATTTCTAGAATAAAATAATGATATTTAATGTCAAATGACAGAATGATTTTTTTAAGTCCATGATGAGGAATCATAGAGGAACTAAGGTTCCAGGGATTAATGAAGTTTTTTAAAGAGTAGGGAGAAGGGAAGAAGGAAAAATTAAGTTAATATTCCCATGAATTGAAACCAGCATGGAAAAGCAAGATAAGTCAAGTGGAGAGGAATCATTAAGATGGATGAAAACGGAGAAGAGGAAGGCAATTAGCATTTATTAAACACCTACTCTGCACCAGGAACTGTGCTAATTTCCTAACAAATATCTTATTTGATCCTCACAACAACTCTGGCAGCAGGTGTTATTATTATCCCCATTTTAAAGTTGAGAAAACTGAGGCAGAGAAATGTTAAATGATTTTTTCAAAGCTAACAAATGTACAAGGTCAAATTTGAACTCAGAGCTCCCTGACTCCAAGATGCCAGGATGGTATTTCTTCCTTAGAAAGGGAGACTGGGGGTGGGGGGGGGTATAAATGGGAGGGGCATATTCTTTGAAGTAAATTCCCGTGATAGTGTTGGTTCAGAGGGGAAAATAAGGGTCTCACACCAGGTTTCATTTGAGGACAATGAGTTTTTCCTTAGAAAACTAACTCAAAGTGTACTGTAATTCCTACTGCATCTCACTGAGGAAGAATAAGTTTATAGGTCCCCATAGATAGTCAGCATCCAGAGTAGAAAGGGATGAAGAATGTAAATAGGGAGGGAAGATTTTCTGGTGTTAGGGGTAAATGGTGATGTTAAGGGCAAAGGACAGAACTGAGACCTGAATATAAGACAGTGTCACTACCATGTCCCATCACCTCCTTCATGAATTGATTTCTTAGGAGAAAGTATAGTCAGAAGAATGCCCCGAAGAATGCAATGAACACACACACACAGAAAAATGCCAGGAAGAGATGATGTAATGAGACTTGAAAATTTGCTAATACAAGATTAGGATAAGAGTATAAGTTTTGTCTTCCAGAAATCATACATTTTTTTTGAAGAAAAAAGAGAGAATACAGAAGGGATAAGTAATATATAACCCATAAATAGGACAGTAAAATCCAGAATAGTAGTCTACCACTTAGTCATGAATTTAGAAATAATGATAGAAACAAAAGACATAGATACTTCTTTGAAAAAGTACACCAAAGACTCAAGTTAAAAGATTAGATCTTGAGTGGTGGTGAGTGGTAGCATGTGTGTGTGTGAGGGTGAAGTACTCACATGTGTCCTTATGTGGATGGAGAGACATAAGGATAAAAAGAGGAGAACGGTTTCAAATAAATTAAAAATAAAAAAACAACACTAAAAATAGAATTTAGGATAGGGAAACTTGACAAGGATGAGGAATGGAGCACCTCTAGGAAGAGATTGGGACAAATTAGTATAAACAAAATAATCATAGATACAAAAGGGAATGGAAAGAAGAATAGGAAATATACCAATATAAACTAAATGAATAGAAGAAAGTACAAAACCAACAATTATAACCTTAAGGGTGACATGTTTAAACTCTCCTAAAAACCAAAAGATAAAGGCACAATGATTAAGAAGAAAAATCCCAACAGTTTGCTGTACACAAGAAATTAGAGGCTGGAAAAAAAAATTCTCATGCTCCAGCAAATTCTAAAAAAGCAGAAGCTGCAATCATCTTATCAGCAAAAAAAGAAAAAAATGAGATTCACAATACCAATATAGAAATACAGAAATTTTATTATGCATGAGGTCATTGTAGATGAAACCAGATCATTATTAAACTTCTGTATACCAAATGGCTCAGCATCTAGATCCTTTATAAGTGCTAACCATTGTCAAGAGCCATAGATAGTAACAATAATTGTTAGCAACTTTAATGTTCTTCTCTGAATAAAGCTAACAGAAAGATAAGTAAAAAGAAAGATACAGAGGTTTACAACTGCTGAAAAAATAAGATTTGAAAGATTTTTGGAACCTTTTGAGTAGAAATATTAAGAACCATGCACAAGTTCTTAGTATCAAATAATACATATGAAAAAACAGATTATATGTTAGCACACAAAGAAGTCACAAATACATATAAAAAGGGAAATGTATCATATAAATTTTATAGGACATATCAGAAAATAATAATCAATATAGGGAATATTAACAAAAGTAACAAACAACCCTAAATTCACATGAAGCTGTAATATTGTGAATAATGAGTGAGTCAAAGAACAAATTTTAAAAATCAATTTTGTAAAAAAATTGATAACAGTGAGAAAACATACTGTTTGAGGATAAAGCTAAAACAATTCTCAGGCTAGAAATTATATCACCAAAAACATACTAACAAAGTAAGAAAATGAACACTAATGACCTGCACATATCAAAAAATATATATATATAAAACATCAGTAATTAGGAATCCAAAGCAAGCACAAAAGAAGGTATCTTTAAAAAATGAAATAGAATAAAAAAGAAAATGGAAAGTTATTGAATTTCTGAACAAAGTCGAAATTTCTTCCTACAACTGACAAAAGTGATAAACCTTTAACTAGGCTGGTGTTTGTGTTTGTGTGTGTGTGTGTGTGTGTGTGTGTGTGTGTGTGTGTGTGTGTACATGAGGGAGAGAGATATACATTGAGATCCTTCTAACAAAATAATATTCTTTTAACTCTTTGGTCATATATATTTTTGTCAACTCTTTCTGTATCTTAGACATCAACATTTTTATCAGAGGATATTTAATGAAATATTTTTCCCCCACTGGAGAAGTTCTTTTCCTATTTTAGCTGTATAATGTTCATATAAAATTTTTAAAAAGGTTTAGTTGAAATTGTTAAATAGTTTTGCTTTAACTAGTTTTCTTCATTCTAAGAGAGGGCTCAAGCAGTGAAGTAGTGAATAGAAAAGAACTGGCAGTAGAGGGTGAAGAGGTCAATCATTACATAAAAACAAAAAGGCATCAAAAAAACTTTTTTTAAAAAATAAATAATGAAATGATTCACAAAGAGAATTATTCTATAGTTGTAGAAAATGACCTGGGTGTTTGCTTTATCTATAAATGTCAGACAAATGTTTTTAGCCTGAGTTATCCATGTAATGTTCTACATTTATCTTTGCTTTGTTAGTATGGACATGACTGCATTTTGCCCTATTTTGACAGAGAAAAGCAATTCAAATAAAGTATTTAGGTTTTATAACATTTTATCATTTTATATAATTCTTTTTCCTCTTGAAATCTTCCTTTTTAAGTTTTTTAGAAAACTGATCTGAAGAAATAGCTTCCTTTTTATATTTTTTCTGATCTCTCTGATCTCTTTCTCCTCCCCAGTTGTCCTTCCCAATGCACTACTACCACCACTATTATCATTCTGTGTATTCCTATGGCTTTTTATTCTTTTCATTCTTTTCCAATACCTCATCTTGTCATGACAAGGAGGTAACCTTAGGTTTTCAAAGTCAATGCCATTGAGGTTTGAGCTCTCAAAGTTTCTATCAAGATGTAATGACATTGAATATAGCCTGGAGCTGAGATGCATTCATTTTTGTCCTAGGGTCAGTATTAGGTATTCCAGGAAATGATGTATTTTTCAGGCTTGGTAACTATTGAAGACTATCTCCTATGTAGCAGAAGGGTCGTAATCCATATTGGTTGAATATACTCATGAAAACTGGGTTCCGAGACTTGAAAATAAAGTAAATCCCACCATGTAACTATTTCATGGATTGCTATTTTTAGGAGAAAGATACATCAGAAGAATACTCCACATGATACAATAAACCTATACAAACATTATGAACACAGAGACACAAAATAAAATGTGGGGAAGGGATGACGAAGTGAGGCCTGCAAATTTCTGGTGAAATGATAGATTCTTGAGATATTGAAGAGTAAGGAGTTTCTTTGGAGAGTGACTATGGTCCCAGAATGTTTTATGGCTTTTTCTCCTCAGGTGACTCCTCTGAACTACATGTACCATTATGATTTGAGACCAAATGATCTCTTCCCTCCTTCTGCCTTTCTCCATCTTGGAAAAACTTTCATGGGGGCAAAGAGAGGCAAAGGCACTTTTATTTGTTTTGTTTTGTTGTTAAGAGAAATGTACTTGGAAAGAGAAAAATAATCAGTAACCAAAGGAGGAGAGATATCTACTGTTATTGATCATATATCTCCAGGAAAGGGAGCTCTATGTGGATGTGGTCCATTCTCCAAAGTATTCAGTGTAAAAACATGGAGAAAAAAGACTGCAAAGAGACACATGGGCCTAGACAAAAAGAAAGTGATTGAGGTTGCTTATTTCTTGGCAACCAGTACATATCACCATTAGAGAAAAGTAACTTCAAGCTGTATCACATATTAGTTTCCAGGAGTATTTGAAGAATCTCCTTCTCCAGTTGTAATGAAAGACTAGGAAGAATAAGATTTAACTTTACCCCCAGGTGAATTGACACAGAACCCAAGTGTAGTCTCCTTAAGCAAAGATATAAGAAATATTCTAGGGATACAGGGGGAAAAAAAAACTTTCAGAGTCCTCCTAAAACCTCCTTAAAAGCTCCTTCTTCCTCCTTACCTCTACTAGTACCATCCTGTGGGCTGTTTTTTCTCTGAAGGTCCCTGAGAATCTGACACCTTGGACTGAAAGATCTCCTTCACACCAGATGTAGAGCTTTTTGTTGAAAGTCAGGCATCCCACACTGATTGGGAGGAATGATGGAGAATTTACTGAAACCAGGTAACTGAAGTATATGGGTAACCTCTCCAAAAAACTATCTTTAAACCCTCATCTTTCTCCTGGCATGGTCCAATAAGCAAATGACTTTGGATCCTGGTTACATTGTTTTATCCCTATATACTTAGCCATATTCATATAGGGATATATATGTATATGTGTATATGCATATATGTATATATGCACACATACACACATATGTATCAACATACAGGAATATACATGTGCATGTATACATATACACATATACCTACATGTACGTATATACATGTGTAGATACGTGTGTGTGTGTGTGTGTGTGTGTGTGTGTGTAACTTTGCTACAAACTCCTTATGCCCTAGTTATATCCTTCCCTCATTGCCCATATTGTTTTTCGTTTTTTTATTTTTAGTGGTTTTGATCCCCAGGGCTTAGTACTCTTCTTGACACATGGAAATAAAAATAAATACTTTATGACTGAATGGCTGGTGTCCCTGTCTCCAGGTATTAACATTTTAAACCTTGAGCACTCCACACCACTTTGTGTGAGAGCACCATAATAAGGACCTATTGCTTCATGCATGGCTTGCTCATCCAGCTCCATTATATAACACCTTCTACATCTCATAGCTGCTTTTAGGGACTAGGACAAAAACCATCATGATGACTAATTTCTGTGTGCTCAAGATGGCTGTACCATCAATATGTTTCAGACATCATGGCAGTACCAAACACCAGATTTTTTTTTTATTCAGTGATTTTTGTCATAAAAAAAGTAGTTGATATCTTTGTTCTTTGTCACGTCTTGAGCAATAGCTTGGCAACAATGTTGGATTGTCAACAGTCATACGCCCACTCCAGGCAACACATTCATAACAATGTGACATTGTTGTATGTTAATCTGGGAGTAATCAATGGCTGAGCTTTGGAGAGAAAAACACTATCCCTTTCCCTCTACTCTCCTGAACTTGCTGTTAAAAGATCAAGACCAAGCCCACTGGCAGAGTAAATAAGAACTAAAGAACTTGCCGTAGGTGGTACCATCTGTGACCATCTAAAAACACCCTTAAACAATCTGTCAGGCAATTATGTAGCTGGATGGTGAATCTTGCAATGATTCATCATGAACACAAGAAAAAAATTAATTTCAACTATTGCTAGGATTCTGAAGTATGACTAATTCCAATTAATATTAATACACTCCAATGTCTCAATGTAACTTGTAGATGACCATAGGTTCTTTAAGATTATGATACCAGCTCTGACCACTTCTACTAAATTTGAAAATTTTCAGTATGTTTTGGCTGTAGAATGTTAGCCTAAGTTCAGAGAGGAACATTGTCATATTCTTGGTCAACAAATAACTAAAATATTTATTTATATTGGCCAGAACAACTCATTAAACCATTTGCTAAGGTGAGCAGAGAATTCAGTACTATTAGAAGAAGCAGACATATCAAGGAAATCTTCATTATTTTCATTATTTAAATATAAATTAATAAACTCTGGAGATTGTAGTCTCATGTCTAAATCATGAGATGCTATACCTCTTGGGACAATGGCGTAAAAGAATGATTTCCTTTATTCCTTCCTTCTGTCACTCCTTCCTTCCTTCCTTCCTTCCTTCCTTCTTTCCTTCCTTCCTTCCTTCCTTCTCTCCTTTATTCCTTTCTTTCCTTAATTCCTTCTTCCTTCTTTTCTTCTTTCTCTCCTTCCCTTCTTTCTTTTCTTCCTTCACTTCTGTAATGCCATGTACCAGCAGATTCCCAAAGGAATGCTACTGTGAACAGCTTTTAGAGTTCAGATTACAAAATATAGTGAACACTCTGTTTATTCCATTACAAATCAAGACAAATATTCAAAACATTATAATATTCACAACATTACATCTTATCACAGAAAATGGCCACATATTTTTCACTACAGTGGCCACAATATTCAGAACAAGGAACAATAGAATCAAACTTCCACTCATGGGGCAACTCAATCATTA
>CM053591.1:151532136-151547634 GCA_028646515.1 Pseudochirops corinnae | reverse complement strand
ATTCTTGCTTATGTACACACCTCAGCCAATCCCCTTCCTCCACATCAACAGGGGCTCAGTCAATCCCCTTCTTCCACATCAACAGGGGAGTTCATGCCTTCTTAACAGTGGGACAGCATTTGCACCTTCCACACTTAGCACTAAGTGCTAAGTATCCTGCTAAACTGATTACTATTACAACTTCTTTCCTTCCTTCCCTCCTTTCTTGATATATCATGACACTTAGAAGTTGTGTTACCCTGGGAAATTCCTTTAATATTTTTCTCCCTCAGCTTCTTCATTATAAAATGAAGTTAATAATAGCACCTACTGTACAAGATTGTTTTGTGGGTCAAGTGAAATAATGTAAATCTTAAGTGCTAATGCTTATTATTATCATCATTATTATTATTATTTACCTATATGACCTTGGATAAGTCACTTCTTTCTGGTTCCCTGTTTCCTCCTATGTAAAAAAGAAGGAGCTGAAGTAGGGTACCTAGCACTAAGTGAGGCAATGTGGCATACTAGAAAGACTACTGGATTTGAATTTGAGTTTGAATCCTGCCTCTATTTCGAGCTACCTCAATAACCTTGAAGAAGTCACATTAATTCTCAATTTCCTCAACTGTAAAATTAAGGGACTTAGACTAGATGATTTCTAGGTTCTCTTTCTGAATCTATGTATCCATCTATGTATCTTTGTATGTAGCTATCCATCTCTCTCTCTCTCTCTCTCTCTCTCTCTCCCTTTCTGTCTCCCATCCCATGTCAATATTGGATACTAGAATATTCTGGTTCCAGAGAAGAAAATCTCTCCCATCTTTACTTAGCAAAGGATAGACAGAAGCAGCCTTCACAGAACTGACAAAAATCATAAAATAGTACCTTATCAATGTTCTTCCTAAAATTTGATGTCTATTAGAAATGGGGAGAGAGACCAGAGATCCCAGAAGTGCCTCATATATTTAATGAATTACACAGGTTGTTTAGGTATAGGATTTGAACCTTTGTGTAAAGGTGATTTCTCATTGAAAGGAACAATTACTCCTGGTCCCTTGCTGTGAAGACTTGTAATTGTTTCTCAGTGATTTCAATTGCCACCGATATGATTGGAAACTAAGAACTGAGGGAACACCATATACTTAGAAGAATATCTATAATAGTGAACTGTGAAACAGCATGGCTTCCAAAAATTTTCCTTTCAGATTTTCTTTATACCTCCAGATTATTGCAAGTCCGTTGCCTTCCCAGCCCACTCTAGACTCCCGGAGTGAGTAAATGGCAGTTTTTAAGCACATAGTCAGTCTAAGAGAGGAATTCATTTACCCTCCTAATTTGAATACCTTTTTCTGGCTTCTTGTTTTCCTCACTGAGCACAACTCAGAGACTAGAATTTCAGAGAATGAGCTTTGTAGGCAGATTTAAGAATTCTCAAAAGATAGAGTACTTATACTTGATTCTTTGGGCATGGCCTTCTGGGGTACTTTCTGAGCAGTACTTTCCTTGAAGAAATGAGATTACCCTCAGCTAAAGGACTGACATTATACTATAGAATACCAATAGACCAGGACATTGCCAACCTTTCAAGCTATAGCCATGAGTTGCTCAGATAGCACAGGTCCAACACGTATGTGGAAAATTGTTCAGCAACCCCAATATGATTTTAATTTCTGACGATGTGGAGTAGTTAAATTGACTATTTGAATGCTTCATATTTCAGTATTTTTATGGGTTCCTATGGGTTTGGTGTATTTTCTGTGGTGGGTAAAATAAAGGCTATTTATATGAGATTCCCATATTTTATTTTTAGAATCTTTGTGGGACTCAGGAACCTTGTTAGATACATTTGACTAAACCTAAACACAATTTATAACTATTCTTGCTTTTGGGGGAAAAAAAATAGAGAGCTTCTGGTGGGAGTAAAAGCCCAAAAGAGTAATGAACCATTTCAGATCAGCCCCCATCCAGATCCAATCCAATCTTGTTGAGGCTAGAGTCCTTGGAATTTACTGGCTAAACTAGAAGTTAACACAGAACTACAGATGTGGTTAGACAAGGGTAGAGAACAATGGGGTGACGTTTTCTTAGTCCTGGATACTACTCTTACAGAGGCTTTTGATTGAATTAGTTCCTTTGATTCTATATAATAATAGTTTTAATTCACATTATACACTTATACACAAAACCCTGCAAATGTCTTTCAGACAAATTATTGCTTACTTATGTGTGAAATGAAAGAGGTCAGAGTTTGAATCTGAGGTCAGAAAAGGTCTTTATTCTTTCTCATGAGAAAGGACTCTGCCCCTGTCGCCCACATGGCATCTACAGGGAGAAAGCAACAGTTAGAAGCCAGCCCATGGTTATATAATCTTCTAATGCAGAAACCCAACTCCCCCCAACTGGCCTTCACTCTCAATGGTAGAGGGATTAACCCACAACCTAAGCTCAGGAACCTCTCTCTGAGACAAAGGACTTGGAAACATGTGGGTTTCCAATGAAAGCAGTCTTAACCTTCTTTGGCAAATCTTGTGCTGAGGTGGCACTGGGGAGGATCTCCATTGATCTAAGTCCCAGATTGCTGTAAAGTCAGGTGACCTAAATCTAGGCCTAGTGAATACTGAAGCCATTCTAGATTTGATTTTTCAGAATGGGGAAACTTCACTATAAATTATCCTTGACATTAATTATACTTTCTCAAACTTGTAGTCCTAAAGGTGATTCTTTGAATCAAAGTTTGATTTCACATTACCTGTTAAATTTTAATGCCTGTCAAGATATCTTAAGATCCTGACTGGTAAGGCAGCCTGTGATACAGTATGCAAGCTATCCCTTCCTATTTTATTTCTTTTTATTTCAATTTAATAAACATGTCTTCTTAGTCTTTATCTAATCATTGATTTGAAAAAAAAAAATGTTAAGCACTACAGGGCCAAACAGAGATGTTGTTTACTGACAGTCTACATCCTTTCAAGTTGATATTGAATTACTAATGACTACTCTTTGGGGCTAGTCATTCAACCTGCCCTGAATTCACCTAATTCTTTCAACATGTAGCCCATATTTTTTTTCCTGTATTTCCGACAAGAATAATATGAGACTATCAAGTGCTTTGCTAAAGTAAATTTCCTTTATATTTTCAGAACCTAACATATTGCTAGCTAGCACAAAGTAGATTTTAAAAATTGCTTGTTGATTTATTATTATTGACAACATTCCTCTGATATACCAGTTTATTCATATTATCAAAATAGGACATGCCATGACATATTTTTTATGAAATCACATTGGCTTGTTTTTTAATCATAATCTCCTTTTCCTTATATACTCACTAACCATTCCCTTAAAACTGTATTGAAGACAGGATTCTGGCTGGATGGTAGAGTAGTGAAAAAATTACAAGCTCTCAAGCTTTTCCCCCACAAAAGAGTTAAAATAGCCCCTTAGGGTGAACAAAGTGTGGCTGGAGATAAGTAAGACCAGCACACAACCCAAGTAGTCCTGAGACAATTTGAGAAGATCAGAAGAAAAATCCAAAATGAGGTTTGGTCTCTGTGAACAGTAAACACCTCCAGGTTAGATTCCTGTTTAACAGCAAGCAGGCAAGCAGCTTAAACAACAAGTGAAAAACCCTGGGGTTAGTTGTTGGTTTGAGAGGCTGCCCCAGCCCTGGTGGTCAGAACTTTTACCCTTGGGATAGTGAAGAGAGTTGGGCATTTGAGCCCAGAGAGATTAAGGGAACCTCTGCTGATAAGGAAAACCAGGTTCAGTGGGACTGAGACAAACAGAAGAAACCAGCACACACCCAGTGAGTGCTAAGCAGTGGGGTAGAAAGCCTCTAGCTAAGGGCTCTTATGGGAAGCTGGAGGTTTGGCTTTGGTCACAGGCTAGAGGTTGAGAACTGAAAATCTTTGGCAAGAGGCACAATTTCTGACACCCCAGGGCTAGAGGTGACTATAAAAATTAAGATATTACCACAAAAAAAAATCACAAAGGAGAAAGAATCCAGTCATAGAAAGCTAGTATGGAACTAGAGATGACCAGAGTTCATCTTCACAGGAGGATATTGAAGTAAAGAAACCCCCAAAGAGTAATGTCAAATGATCACCTGTCCCAAATTTATAAAAGATCTTTAAAAAGACTTTAAAAATCAAATGACAGAGATGGAGGAAAAACTAAAAAAAAAAAAAATGATCAAAAAAAAAAAAAAACTCAACCAGAAGAACGTTATGAAAGGAAAGTTGATCTATTAGAAAAGAAGTTTCAGAATCTTAAGGAAGAAAATGACACCTTGAAAATTAGAGTTAGGTGAAGTGAAGTCAGTGAAATTGTAAGAGATTAAGAGATAATTAACCAAAATTGAATTGAAAAAATAGAAGAGAAAGTGAAACATCTTATAAGAAAAACAACAGATTTGGAAAATAGATCAAGAAGAGAAAACATAAAAATAATCAGACTAACTTAAAGTTATGATCAGAAAAAGAATTTTGATACAATAATTCAAGAAATAATTAAAGAAAATTGTCCTGAAGCATTAGAACAAGGGAGGAAAGTAGAAATAGAAAAAAAAAATCTATCCATCACCACTTAAAAGAGATCCTGTGAGGAAAACTCAGAGGAATATCATAGCCAAATTTTGAAACCCCCAGATCAAGAATAAAAAGTTAAAAGCATGAAGATTAAAACAATTTAAATATGATGGAGCCACAATTAGAGTCACACAAATCTTAGCAGCAGAGACATTAAAGGACTGCAGGCCTTGGAAGACAACATATGGAAGAGCAAAAGACCTGGGGCTCTGTCCAAAAATATCATACCCTGCAAAGTTAAGTATAATCTTGAATGAAAAAAAAAGATCATTTGAAAAGCTCTAGGACTTTCAATACTTCATTTAAAAAAATCTTCAAATGAACAGAAGATTTGACATACAAGAACTAAGAGAAATATAAGGTACATGCAAAAAACTGATTATAAGGAATTCATAAGGACAGATTGTTTATCTTTTATATACATAAACTGTATGTATAAGATTCTTATTAATAATTGGGTAGCTCATAAGAAAGATTTAAGTAAATCTGAGTATGATATTAATTTAAAAAATAAAACCACTTAGGAATAGCTGAAAAAAAAGTAATTATTTTACACAAAAGAGGTACAAGAGGAAGAATCAATACAGAGGAATTAGATGGGAGAGGAGGGCTGGTAGTTTTAGTAATCTACTTTCATCAGAAAAGGGTTTAAGAGGGAACAATACATATATACTTAGAAGAATATAAAAATCTTCTAAATTAAGAAGAAATAAAACTAATATTAGGGACATAGGGAGGGGAGAGAGGACAAAGGAGGGATCCTTAGAGAGAAGGGTGAGGGAATAGGTAAAAGGGGGGCATAGAAGGGTGTAATAGTAACGAAATTTGACGATCCCTTTGTATTGGCAAGCTAACAGGTACTTAGCACTTAGTTTCAAATTAATTATATCAAGCCTCTGTTAAGAAACAGAAGGTATGAACCCCTGTTTCTGATATAACAGGAAGGGGCTGAACAGGGAGGAGCTAATACGGGAAAAAGGAAAAGCCCCAGCCAAGAGTCAGAACTTCGTAGGGCAAGCATCATGGAGGCAGAGCAGCTACTGCCAGAGAGAGAGACGGAATTTCTCTCAGAGAGCATCTGGAGGCTGGGCTGCTATTGCTGGACTGAGGATTGAACTGAGAATTGAGAAGATGAGAAGTGAACTCTTGTGGTGGCAGAGTCAAGAAGGAGAAAACTTGTGGTATCCCAGCACTCTGTTTGTCTGTTCTGTCTGTGTGGATGTTTCTTTGTGATACTTTTACAGAAGCCTGGGACCTTACTGGAAGCTCTGAAAGAGGATTTTCTGGTTGTCTGTTTGCAGAAGTCCTAGAAGAGGGATTCAGAGGTCCTGGGACTGTACTGATGATTTGTGTTGAGTTCTCAGACCTTGTTTGTGGGTCTGTGTTGATTTCTATGTTAATGATTTGTGTTGACCTCTTGGACTTCATTGGTGGGTCTGTGTTGATTTCACAGGCAGAGAGTAAATTGATGATGGTGCCAGCAATGCATATGAACAGCACAGCAGAAAACAAAAGAAAACTCACAAGGAAGCAAAGAAAAGATAGACAATTCTTAACGCAATGTCTTATTTATCCTACTAGCTTTCTTGAAATGAAAATTTATCATTACATATTTTGAATCCTCTCATATTCTGCTATGAACATGACATGCTTTTTGTTTTCTGTCTTACTTTGCATTTAAGTTCAAATACTTAAGTTTATGATATGTTTGTGTTTCTTTTCTCTATTCTGTATTTGTACTTTGTCCCTTGAGTCTAAAATTGTTTTTTTTTTCAATGAAGAATTTTTTAAGGAATTGAAATCAAAATTACGAAATCCAATAAGTACAGTTTTTTAAAAAAATTATCTCATAGTGTTTGCCTGCTAGAAGCATGAAGATTGTTGACTGAAATTGAGTTTGATGTTAAGAGGTCAGAAATGATGGGAGGTAAAGAGGATGAACAAATTGGGAGTTTGAAAGAAAGTATATCATTGAAATGTTTGACCACTGAATTGTCTAGATAGAGAGAAAATTACAAGAGAAAATGACTTGTGAAAAGAGAGCATGGAGAGGTATAGAAGAGACAAAATTCAGAAGGAAGGCAAAGCAGAGATTATGGAAGAGCAAGGGAGTAGAAGATATTTAAGGGCGTGTGACTGGAGTTTGGGATCGGAATTTTAAGACATCCATGAGTTAGTAGTTATGAGGAATAGGGAGTACCAAAATATGAGTAACCACTGTGGGTTATTAAATTAAAATGTAATTAGAGATCATAGTGATTAAGGAGTTTCAGGAAAGATGAGAAGCAGTTATTGGAAGGATCTGACATTATTTATGGAATACGTCTAGAAGTCAAATGTCAAAGTCAAGGAGAACAGTGGCTGAGTATTTCAAAGTTTCTATGGATGACAGTTAGATGGTTTGTGAGAAGCCTGAAAAGTCATCAAAGAGAACACACTTCAAAGGAGAAGAATTTTGTTGCACGTTGGTGGTCTAGCAAAGGTCTGAAAAAGAAGAATCAGGGAGACTTTAGAAACCAACCAAATGGGTAAAACCTATTTACTCCCATATGAATACCCTCTACAACAAATTATAATCATACTCTCCCCAGATACCTCTGTTGGCAGAAAATTCATTATCTGCCTCTGACAGTTACTAACTGTGAGACCCTAGAAATCAATTCACTTCTCTCATATTCATCTTTTTTTAAGGAGCTATGATTTTCATTGGCATAGGTATTCCCAAGAAAGAAACCTCCTTCAACAATGAGTGTTGATACCTACTTTGCATCTTCTAGTCTTAGGGAACTGACAGAGAACAGAGTGTTTAAATAATTTCCCTGGAGTAACATAGCTGAAGGCAATATTTGAACCCAGGTCTTTCTGACTTAGACTGCCTTTTTATCTGATTCATTGTACTTCTTATCCCTGAGCTTTCAGGTTCCTTAGAAAATAGGAATAATGATACTTGCATTGCAAGTATCTACCTTATAGAGTTACTATGAGGGTAATATTTTGTAAATCTTAAGGTACAATATAGATTAATTATTCTATTTCTAACTTGAATTCTTGATTAAGCTGAGATCTCTTCTCACTCCTAACTAAATAGCTCATTCATTCTTGTGTATTTTCTGGTATAAACTCATCTATATAACTTCACCAATTTTTGTTTGTTACATGCTTGGATAAATGTGTGTATTTCCTATTCACTACTTGTGATGGTCTTATATGTAAATAACATTTGGAAGAAACAGGTCCAGTCAGTAGGTGTGAGTTGGAAACAACCTTCCCTCTCCCAGAAAGATCAGGAAAGTAGCTTTTTCTTTGAACCTGTTGTACTGCTACACCAGCAATAATTATGCATTTGGCAAAAGATATGATTCTAGTCCAGTGCCCTTCTAAGAGAATGGCAAAAAAGAACAACAAATATGCCACTTTGCAGTGTTCTGGGCTTGCCTGCCCTATCACTCAGCTATCATGCTGATTCTTCTTCTTCTCTGGTCAAAAGAGATTTGACCTCAGATTATATCTATGCTTCCCCATGAGTCACATATCTAAATGCTTAGACAACTCGTGGAGTCATACATATCTTACAATGGAATGCATACTCCCTACATTTCTGTAATGGTAATGTGAATTTAAAGATCTTCTCTGCCCTTTGATAAGCTTCAATGAATTTGAGGACCTTCCCTGATTGAAAAATATACTCTGCTCTCTAATATGCTGAATGTGGTCACATGGAGCCTGTGGTGGGAGACTTGTTTTTCAGGAACGCTCACACCTTGTCACTTTGTGATTGAACAGTGGGTCACAAGGGGTGTGATGTTTTCTGATGCTGGAGATGGCTATATATACCCTGATGTGAGGCTTTGCTTTGGGGCTCACTCATGGGAAGAGTCGTATGATTTAGCCAGATGAGACTCTGGGCAGCCACTGATTCACCTGGTTTTGAAAACCCAGATGTTGGTGCATCTCTCTCTGGTAACTAACACTGTATGTGGGTAAGAGTCAGACAGATAGAAGCCCTGTCTGTTGGTATGCAGAACTGTGTCGTTTTCTCTATCTGTATTTTTTGTCTACTTGTAACTTGTTTGTATTTTCTTTGAAGTTCATGGTGCTGACTTCCCCCTGAACTAGGCAAATATATATGTTTGATTAAAGTAAGATGGTTAACCCTTTTTGAGTTGCTTTCCTTTAGACAAGCAGATCAAAGAACTTGTGCTAGCAGCCATCCTGGGTATGCTAGGGTGCTTGCTGCTACAGTTTCTTTCTATTTTGCAATACATTTTATGTTAATTTATGTGTTTTTTTCTCTGGCCACCACTACCAACCAGTAGTATGTATGTTCCTAGTGGGCAGGAATAATTTGGTTTTTTTGTTGTTGTTTTCATATTCCCATACAAATAAAACAAGGCCTGACATATTTAAATAGGTGCATAAAATGTTTATGAAATTGAACATACAAAGATTAGCACTGGCTCTGGGGATATAGAACCTGGATACAAATCCTGTCTCAGGAGGTTACCATATGTATGACTCTGGCCAATTCATTCAACATTCTGGCCTTCAGTTTCCCCATCGGTAAGGTGAAGGTATTGGACTAGAATCAGGACTGGTCACAACCCATGTTTTAGGAAGTGCTAAAGGGATTGTGAATGGAAAAAGTTTAAGAAGCCCTGGACTTAGATGACCTCTATGGTTCTGTTCAACTCTAGAGCTATAAATCTATCAGCCTTTCACTAAAGCATGAAGAGATTTTGATCTCTGTCAATAAAGGGAATATTCACACCTAGAAGATCACAGATCCTTGAAGTAAGGATCTGGTAATTTAGCTGGATTTTCTTGGCTGTGCTAAAATGTCAATGAAAGCAGGAATGTGCTGTGAGAAAAACAAAACAACAAATTCATTGATAGCAGCCAATTTTCAGGAATTTATTTGGAAATGGTGAATACTGATAGAGCCTGAATAACGGCCATTGAAGCAGTCAATGATTTGAGATCAATATTAAATAAAAAAAATGCTAAAGATCAATACGACATAAAACTTATGAGTGGTCTAAATCACTTCCTCTTCAAAGTGTTTTACCAACATTCACCCATTAATCTTCATTCTACTGCACTGAGTAAGTGATAAGCATTATAGCTTCCCTATCATGCTGAAGAAGCTTGATCTTTATTGACTTCTTGAGGACATTTATTTTGTGGAAATTAGATTCTGAGCTTGGATTAGAAGCACAAGTCCTTGTTCTTCATATGGTTGCTTTGACTTTCATATTGTTATATTTAAAGCTTTAAAACAAAATGTATAAAGCATTGTTTCACAAAATCAAAAAATTAATAGTTTGAAAGAAGCTTAGAGATGAGCCAGTCTATCCTCCTGTAACCAATGTAGTTACCTTCTTGCACATTTTTAGGCCTAGGAGGAAAGCATTAATTACTTCTTTTTAAGGTATAGCAATTATTTTACCTTTTAATATTTCTTAAGAGCAAAAGAAAAAGATGGATATATGCATGCGTGTTTGTGTGTGTGTGTGTGTGTGTGTGTGTGTGTGTGTGTACAATTTCAAATAAAGCATTTGGTCCTTTGTTTTCCATGTCAGTGTTTTCTCTAGTTTGGCTAGACATTTTTGTCATTGCTTTCATGTCTGCATTAGAGAAAGTGGGGGTTAGTGCCACATTATCCTATTCAAATTCTTCATCAATGAAGAATGATTGAATTTCACCCAGGTTACCTCTTATGTCTTTCAAATGTCTATATCCTAGTTATTCTGTTGGTTTTAGAAATAGAATGCTGAACAAAAGAAAGACTATATCCAAGACAATGAAATGCAATTCCTCTTCTCACTGGGATCATTTTGTGGTCAGTTTCTTCATCCCTGTCAAAATGTAATAAATCTAGGAAATTGCCCCACCTTTATATTTCCTGCCTTATTTAAATTCCCTTGAATCGAACTGCCAGCTATCCAGACTTCACCCATCATGATCTTCTGCTCTTCTTGTGATTATGATACAGAATTGATTGACAAGCAGCCATTTGTAATATGTTCATCACTGTGCTCTTTTCCAGGAGAAAACATAAGAGTGATGAATATCCAAAGATTATGTTCTAGATGTCCTTTTCCTGCTCATTGTATCTTCTTTTATAAGGCAAGTGAGAATTTTTAAACATTCTTCATATGTCTGTTCCTAGCAAATCATAAATTAAGTTTTGTTCAGCTCTTGTGTTTTCATCAGGAATGCTTGAAAGCTTTCTATTTCATTAACTATCTATATTTTTTCTCCTGGGGGATTGTACTTACTTTTGCTGGGTAGGTTATTTTTTATTGTATTCATAATTCCTTTGCCTTCCCAATACCATATTCCAAGCCCTCTGCTCCTTTAATTGGAAGCTGTTAAAACTTGTCTGATCCTGACAGGGGGTCCACAATATTTGAATCATTTCCTTCTGGCTGTCTGATGTATTTTTTCTTTGACCTAGGGGCTCTGAAAATTGGCCTTAGTATGCTTGAGAGTTTCCTTTTAGGGATCTTTTTCAGGTGGTGATCAGAGATTCTTTCAGTTTCTATTTTAACCTCTAGATCTAAGATATGGGGACAATTTTCCTGGATAATTTCTTGAATAAAGTTTGGACTCTATCCTTTGGCCATGACTTTCAGGTAGTTCAATAATTCTTAAATTATCTCTCCTTTATCTCTTTTCTAGACGAGTTGTTTTTCCAATATGATATTTAAGTTTTTTTTCCTATTTTTTTCATTCTTTTGACTTCAATTATTGTTTCTTGGTGTCTATTCCAGTCATTCACTTCCAATTGCCCAATTCTAAATTTTTCAACTTTTATAATATTTTATTTCTCCCTATTTAAATGCAGAGGAATGTTGTAATATTCATTAAAAAAAATTGAGTTTCAAATTTTCTCCTTCCCTTCCCCCTTCCTGAGATGGTAAGCAATTTTATATAGGTAATACATATGCAATTGTGCAAACATGTTTCCAAATTACTCTTATTCTGAAAGAAGACACATACCCCAAAGAAAAAAATGCACAAAAAAGGGAAGTAAAATATAGTATGCTTTGAAGTGCATTTAAACTCCTTTGGTTCTTTCTCTGAAGGTAGATAGAATTTTTCATCATGAGTCCTTTGGAATTACCTTAGATCATTGTATTGATGACACTAGCTAAGTTATTCAAAGTTGTTCATTGTACAAGATTGCTGTTACTGTGTACAATGTTCTCCTGGTTCTATTCATGCCACTTTGCATAAGTTTGTGTGGGTCTTTCCAGGTTTTTCTGAAATGTGCTTGCTCATCATTTCTTATCAAATACCATAACTTGTTCAGTCATTCCCCACTGCCTTTAAAAGGCATCTGCTCCCCTGTGATTAACCCCTAGTGTTCCTCTTTGCCCTGGAACTGTGACCCAGAGCTATGTATGGGCAATAGAGGTGCCAGTCAGTGCCAACTGTACCAAGTGCCAGCACTAGGTCCCTTATAGTCTCTTTCTGACCAGTTGTTCAACCCTCTTACTGTGTCTTGGTTGTGAGCTCCAAAACCTGCTGCTGCTGCTATAATGGCTATTGATGCCATCATGAGTGTGGGCTCTGGACAGACTTCAATTTCAGTGTCACAGCTTCTGTTGTTGACCTCCTAAATTTTCTTAGGTCAGAAAAATGTCTCATCTTGACCCTAGCACTCCAGTATTTTATTTGAATCATAATTTTAAAATTGTTTGGAGGAGACTATTAGGAGAGTTCAATTGAGTTCAGCTGGGTTGTCTCTAATTCACCATCTTGGTTCCACCCACTCATCAAGAACCATTATCCTTTAGAGTTCACAACATTGTTTTAACAGCATCAGACTAAGCATTTTATTATCCAAGGGTTATAGAGAAAATGCTGGATACCTGCTTTCCATCAATGCTGGAAAAATTTTCTGGTCCTATAAAGTAAGTTTCCCTGAAAGGACCTAGGCCATTACTCAAGTCAGGGGCCATAGAAATCTCTCCTTCTTCCCTTTATCTTCTCAACAGCCTCCAGAGTTCTTTCTTCTAGGTCACAAAGGAGAAATTATGACTTATATACTCATAATAGTATTGAGAACTATCTGAGGCTAGCATTCAGAGAAGCAAGGATACCAGCAAATTAGACCATCTAGACAATAGAGTATATAGCCTGAATCTCATTTTCCTTAAGTGGATCTTCTCTGTAGATCCACCCTACTCAGGACAAAGGAAATCTCATGGTCACATTTTCTAACTAAGCAGAGGAAAACCTAGCCCAGTGAGTCTCAGCACTTTCTTGATTTATAAACCAGACAAGAAATATCTAATTGTCAATACTGGCCTGTTGCCTGTAATTTTCACGTCCTATTTATGGCCATCCATAGAGGATGAATTATGTTATATAATCACATAGATTCAGCAATACTCACTGTGCAGTAGCTCAGAAATTAGAATCTTATTTGGTGCATTGTAAAGAAAGCATAGATTCCTTAATCCTTCCCCCTATTGATTACTGCATTGAACTGCAGCTTGTGGTTTAGGCAGAACCAGATAATCATGTGCAAGTATGTCTGTGCATGCATATGTACATATAGGCATATGTGTGTCTCTGTTTGTATAGATAAATAGATATAGATAGATAAAGACCTTTGGCCTACATAGATACTGACACTCATGACATATGTGATCAAAGAGAAATAGAAGACAGAAACCTGAGAGCTAGGTAGTATGTGATTAAAATAAGGAAAATGCACATGTCTAGCATAAAAATAAGTGTTCAGCAAAAATATTTGCATCCTATTTCCATAAAGCCTGTTTATGTGTGTAAAGTATGACTACTGTCATTTAAAAACAAAATAGTAAATGGCTAAGGAGAAAAGCCTACGGTACCTTCTGATGTAAGTAAACAGTTCAATTGAATAAATAGAAAGCTTAGAGTTGGGAGGAACCAGGTGAAAATTTTGCCTCAGACATTTAATAATTGTGCAACCTTTGGCAAGGCTCTTAAACTTTCTTAATCTCTATTTCCTCATCTATTAAATGGCCATAATGATGTATGAATTACTTATCTCACAGGGTTATTGTGTGGGTCAAATGAGGAAATATAAGTACAACATTATGTAGATGCCAGTGGCCATTGTGACTCAGTGTTCTAGCTTGGAAGAATAAGCATGGGCTTTCAAACATCCACTGTGTGCCTCCTCAAAGATCCACAGAGGATGCAAAATTCATTCTGTCATAATGAGTTTGAAGTGAATTGTTATACAATTTACAAAAGCAGAATTCTCCTAAAGAGAACGCAGGTGTCAAGGGCAAAGGCAAATAAGGAATATACAAATTGAGCTGTACTTGACTATGAAATAAGATGCTTAAAAACATTTCAGGAAAGAAAAGTTTTATTCTCACAATTTCTCCCCTATCCTCATTATAATCCATTTCCCGTTTGGGCTGTTCATTCAGCGTGTTGAGGGCATAGTGAGACTCCTGGTAAGTAGATTTAGAGGCTGATTATACTGCATTCAACATATTCATTTAAATTTTAGCAGGGTGGCACGTGTGTTTTTTTTTCTTTTAAATGAATTACTCACTAAGAAAAAATTGAAAGTAAAGCAGAAAATGAAATGCCCTTTGGTGTTGCTATAATGGGGTTAATAAACAGAGTGGTTTCATGCTATCATGAATTCACTTATCTGATTTAAATAACTTGGTTCAATTACTTCATTTGTTTTTTCAAATTTTTACTGTATTTGGCACCTTCTGTCCAGATGATTATATCATATGCTGATTGTGTTTCTCCTGGGATACATTTATTTTGTTAGGAATTAGTTTTCTTTCTCCCCTTTCAAAAGGTCTGAACAACAAAAACAAGAAAAAAGGCAAGCTAGAAAAAAGGCTCAGTCTAGGTGGGTTCCAAGACTGAGGTTCCGATCCTGATTCTGCCACTAAGTAGCTGTGTGATCCTGGGCAAATCACTTCACCAGCTTCTCTGGATATGTTGTTTTTGTGTTGTGGTGTTTGTTTCCCATCAGCAAAATTGAAGTGGTTGGATTTGATGACCCCTTCAAGGTCTATCATTCTATGATTTTTTATAAAGTACAAGATGGCACATGTCTGCTCCTCTGAATGCCAGCTGCTTCTGATGTTACTCAGAATAAACAAAGCTGAGTGATTGGCAGCATCAAATATCGTAGTACTTAGCAAGTCCCCTTAATGAGTGACTTGTACTTGGCACCAGGAGAATCTGTCCAAGAAAAAAAAAAACTGGTGAAAGATACAATCTGAATTTTCAACTGACATAATAAATGTAAGAGAGAGAACAAGTACCAAGAATAAGGGGAAATTGAGGTAGCTTGGTGGCACAGGGAATAGAGCACCAGCCCTGGAGTTAGGAGGACCTGAGTTCAAATCTTACCTCAGACACTTAACACAACCTGTCTGACCTTGGGCAAGTCACTTAACCCTAATTGCCTTTCCAAAAAGCAAAAAAAAAAAAAAAGAAAAGAATAAGACAGATTATTCCAAGTATCTCTCCCCAGCAGCAAATCCTTCCAGATACTAGTACCTTCCCTTCTGAGAATACCTTCCCATCTACTCTATGGATGTAGTATATGTTTAGTAATTTACATGTTGTTACCCTCCCTCCATTAGAATGTGAACTCCTTGAGGGCAGGAACTGTCTTTGGCCTTGTTTCATATCCCTAGCATTTAGCACTGTGCCTGGCACCTAGCAGGAACTTATGTCTTTTGTTTGACCAATGCCTATTGTGTCTACATATTGAATCGATAAGATATATTGGTTCAAATCCAAACTTATCTACTTATGATCAGTGTGGCCTTTGATGGATTACTTAACTTTTCTTCTCAATTTCCTCATGTGTAGGAGAGAGGTTGAACTAGATAAGAGGTTCATAATCCATAGTTCATTAATTGTTTTAAAATTATATTATAGAATAATT
>CM053591.1:151515564-151530564 GCA_028646515.1 Pseudochirops corinnae | reverse complement strand
GCTGAAAAAACCAGAACAGAAAAGAAAATTTGACACTCAAATACAATACATGGAAAAGAAATCATAAAGATCATACCAATGTTGAACTATTTACATGCCAACATGGGAAAACGTTAATTGTAACTTATGAAACTTTTCTCAGTATGAGGACAGGTGAAGAGAATACAGATGTATATATATGTATGTATATGTATGTCTATATAGGATGGTATATATATATGTGTGTATGAATACATGTCTGAGTATGTGTATATATGTGTACATAGAGGGCACAGAATCAACTGAATAGGAAGGGACAATATTTTAAAATGTGAAATTCTGATTTTGGTGAGGAATAGAATGAGAGGAGACAGGGAGAGACAGAATGGGCTTAATCATCTCATATAGAAGAGACAAGGGATAACTGTTACAATGGAGGGGAAGAACAGGAAGTCAAAAGGGGAAGGGTCAACCTTGCTCTCATTGAATTTGGCTTAGGGAAGGAATGACATAAACTCTAAATTGGATATCTTGCCAGTCAGGAGAGTAGGGGAGATGGAGATGAGAGGTGGGATGATGGAGGGGAGGATGGGGGGGAGGGTTCCTGGAAGGACACACTTCTGTAAAGGGACAGGGACAAAGTAGAGAATAGAACAAGGGTGGGTCAGGATAGGAAGGAGGGACATATAATCAGTCTCTTACATTATGTCCATTGTGGAGATGTTCTGTGTAACTACACATGTACAGTCTGTTGAATTGCTTATCTTTCCAGTGGGGTGGGTGATGAGAGAGGAAGGGAAAAAATCTAGAATTTAAAGTTCTATAATCAAATATTAATGTATATATATATATATATATATATATATAAATATATATATGTATATATACCCATATACATATATTATCATTATTATTATTATTATTATTATTATTATTATTATTATTATTATTATTATTATTATTATTATTAACTACATGCAACTGAGAATTAAGATACACGGGCACTGGGGTAGGGATATCCATCTTGCCCTACCAGAAAGTCTGAGGGGCGATGGGGAGAGGACATTGAAGAGAGCAGATTGGGGGAAGTGTTATACAGTGGAATGGCTGTGTTGGGGTGTTGGGTGGGGGAAAGATGGGGAGAAAATTTGTTACTCAAAATCTCGTGGAAATGAATGATGTAAATAAGAAAATAAATAAATGAATAAAAAAATCAAAAAAATAAATTTTTATTTTATGCATTTAATTTAAAAAGAAAAACAATAAGAGTGATGACGAATCTTAAGCTCAAGGCATATGAGGATTAGATTAAGGAATTGAGTATGTTTACCCTGACATAGAGATCAATCAATCAATCAAAATTATTAATCACTGTGCCAATACTCTGCTAAGTACTGGGAATACAAAAAGAGACAAAAGTCAGTCTTTGCCTTCATGGAACTTAGAGTTTAATGATGGAGATAACATGCAAGTGAATATATACAAAGCAAGCTATATACAGGATAAATAGGAAATAATTAATGGAGGGATGTCACTAGAATTAAGGGGGTGAGGTGTGGTGGGGAAGGCTTCCCATAGAAGGTAGAATTTTAGTTGTGATTTTTAAAAAGCCAGAGAGGTCAAGAGTCAGAGCCCAGGAGGCAGAATGTTCCAGGCATGGGGAGCACATCCCCAGAGATGAGATGGTGTGTCTTTTTCATACGGCCCAGTGTCATTGCATAAAAGAGTATGGGTCAGAGAGAAAGGTGTAAGAAGACTGAAAAAGTAGGAGGAGGATAGATTATGAAGCACTTTTTATGCCAAACAGAGCATTTTATGCTTGCTTCTGAAAGCAATAGGAAGCCACTAGAATTTATAGGGGCCCTGGTGATAGATGATATGGTCAGAACTCCTTCACTTTAGTGGCTGAATGGAAGAAAACTGGAGTGGGGAGATACTTGAGACAAAAAGACCCACCTTTATGCTACTATAGTAGTCTAGATGTGAGGTAATAAGGGTCCTTACCAGAACGGTAGCAGTATCAAAGGAGAAAAGTGGGTATATTGGAGAGGGGTTGCAAAAATGAAATCAACAGCCCTTGGCAATAGCTTGGATATTGGGAGTGGGGTATGCAAAATAGTGGGGAATCCAGAATGATTCCTAGGTGATCACTAGAGGAACTAAGAGGATGATGTTATTTTCTATAGTAATAGGAAAGGTGGTGGTAGGGAAAGGGCTTAAGGCAAAAGATAGTGAGTTCCATTTTAGATACATCAAGTTTAAGATGTCTTCTGGATATTTAGTTTGAGATGTCTGAAAGCAAATGGAGATGTAAAATTGGAGATCATCAGAAAGATTTGGGCAGCATAGGCAGATTTCGGAATCATCAGTAAAAAGATAGTAATTAAATCCTTGGGAACTAATGAGCTTCCCCAAGTGAAATAATATAGAGAAAGAAGAGAAAAGGACCTAGGACAAAACACCAAAGATCACCTAAAGTTAGAGGGTGTGATTGGAGGAAGATCCAGCAAAGAAGATTGAGAAGGAGCTGACAGAATGGTAGAAGATCCAGGAGAGAGTGATATCCTAAAAACATAGAGAGAGGTGAGTACCAAAAAGGAGAGTGGTCAACAGTGTCATAGGCTACAGAGAAGTCAAGGAGAATGAAGACTGAGAAAAGACCATTGGATTTAGTAACCAAAAAATCATTAGTGACTTTGGAGAGAGCAGTTTCATTGAAATGATGAATCCTGAAGTCAGATTGTAAGGGATTTAGAAGAGAATGAGAGGAGAGAAAGTGTGGGCACCTATTGTAGATGATCTTTTCAAGGAAGTTAGCTACAAAAGACAGAAGAGGTATAGGATAGTGGAGTCCAAAAGATCAAGTGAGAGTTTTTTTGAGGATGGGGAAAACATGAACATGTTTGTAGGCAGCAGGAAATGAACTGGAAGAGGGGCAGAGATTGAAAATAAGAGAAAGGTGGGGATGACTAAGGAGAAATACAATATCTGTATTAAAGTAGTGGAAGGTTGTAGTATGGATTAAACTTTGAAGACTGGGTTTGGGGAAATGGGCGGAAGTTGCATATATGAACATTGTGCCAAACAAAAGGAAACATTCCTTAAACATTTAAGCTATCTAAAATATTTTGAAGAAATGCTCTGAAATTCTTCAAGCAAAAACTGAGTGATCATTTGCTACGTATTATGTAGGGGGATTTTTTTTTTAAGGTAAAAATTTGGATATGATGTCTACTTATGACTTATCAAGTCTGAAACTCTCTGGTTCTATAAACAGCAGATTTGAACCATGGGTCCTGACTCCAAATCCAGGGAACTTTATCCTGTATCGTCATATCTTTATAGCTGATTGTAAATTAATCTTTCTTATTCTTTTATCTAACTGTTTTGGAGAAAAAATTACACTTGAAATCAGATCTGAGATTGAGTCCCAATTCAGACATTCAATATCTATTTTGAGTAATTGCATAACTTTTGTAAGATTCTATATGTCAACTGTAAAATAGGGATAATATATGAGCTACCTACCTAACAGAGTTGTTCTGGTGAAAGAGGTTTCGCACTCTATAATGTAATATATACATGACAGCAATGATAAGGGCATAGGCATTTTGTTTAGACACAAATTTTATATGTACTTGTGTGTGTGTGTGTGTGTGTATGATCATAAAGGTGATTAAGAAAGATAAGAATTTCTATTCCAGGGAAGTAGATAGCCTAATAATAACTTGCATTTCTCTAGTGCTTTAAGTCTAGCCAAGAATTTGACATACTTTATCTCATTTGATAATCACAACAAACTTATGAGTTACGTGTTGTTATTAGCCCCATCTTATAAATGAGGAAACTGAGGCTGAATAAGGTTAAGTAACTTGCTACTTGTAGCCAGTAAACTATAAGTAAGATTTGAACTCAGGTCTTTCTGACTCCAAGACCAGTGCTCTAAATACCATGCTACTCATCTTCCACTGTAACAGTAACAGTTCACATTTAGATAGCACTTTAAGGTTTGCAGAGTGCTTTACATGTTATCTTGTGTCCTCAGCACAATCTTGTGAGACAAGTGTTGTCATTATCTCTATTTTATGAATGAGGAAACTGAAACTGAGAAATTGTCAAGAGCTGTAGCCATGATATTTTCACTGTGTAGTCAATGTGCATTAATTAAGTGTCTACGATATACCAAGGACTGTGCTGAATACTAGGGATACGAAATAATGAAAAAAGAGACAACTATATACAAATAAGATATATACATGTATATGTGTGTGAATATGTAGGCATATATACATACGTATGTAATAAATGCATGTAGATATGTATATCTATCTATAGTCATCAGAAAAAAACATAGAGAAGACACTATCATTAAAGGGAAATGGAAAGGCTTTTCATAAAAGATGAGATTTTAACTTGAATTGGAAGGAAGCCAGGGAAATCAGAAAATGGAAATAGGGAAGAAGAGAATTCTAGGTATTGGGGAGACCTAGCAAAAATATCCAGAGTGCCCTGTGCCTTTTAGGGCAAATCTAATGGGAGAGAGTTGGAAATTTTCACATGGCAGAGTGGAATGAGTTCTGGATTGTAAACCTTGAGGGAGAGTTCAAATCTAGTTTTAGTAATTTTGGAACCTTGGCCAAGTAATTGAAGGTTCCTCTCTAAAATAGGGATAATGCCATTGATGGTTGCCATCCTTCATTCTTAAAGAGTACTAAAATGACATCATTATGCTACAGTCAAGTTACAGCGTGTCCGATTATGGCTGATCAGACCAATATGAGCTTAGGATATTCTATCACAGATTGGGCACAAATAATCCATGTGAACATTTGGTGATAGTACTGAACTACCTACCTTAAAAGCTGTTTTAAAAAATGTCCTTTGTGAACCTTCAATTGATGTTTAAAAAAAAGTTCACTGTAATTATTGTTTCTGTATGGAATGCAGATGACCTTCTAATGTCCTTCCAACTCTAAATCCCATCATAGTCAGGGAAGCATGGCTCCATTGTTTGGCAAGGATTGCAGAGCAGCCTGGTCAGGAGACGCACAGGGCCTCCCCACTAGAGGTCCGGGGAAGACTGAGAGAGACAGAAAGCTGAAGTTCGACTTTATTTGGGGCCAAAATCTGTAAAGCTCTGGCACTTTTCTACCTACTTCGTTTTGTGTCCTGTGTTTGTAGGAGATCAAGCTTCCACCCCTTCTGTACCACCATCTGTCCCACAGCTGTTGTGGGAATGAGGGAGCATTAGTGATAGTAGCCTCTTATGAACTGTAGAGCTGACTGAGTCTGGCTAGGCACAGTTGTGGCAAGAGAATGGCCGTAATGTAGATATTTCTATATTACCTACGTGCAAAAAAGAAAGAAGGAAAAAAAAGCAAATAAAATCAATTCATCTGGGAAATTGGGCTTATAATGGGAATGTGATTATGCTGAACGGCAGTAGCGAAAAAGAACCAATATAATAACCCGTTCATTATATGAAAATATACATAGAAAAGTGAAGGCTGACAGTGTACTGAGGTTCACCAGCATTTATGCCTTGCTTAATAGGAAGCAATATGCCCCCAACTAATATAGCTGCAGAATGTTTGCAGTTAACACAGGTAGTGACCAGAAGCTGAAGAAATGATTGCAATTTAGCCACAATGTTTTATAAAGATTCCAGGGGACTCCAATTGGTCTTATGGTTTCTCTATTATTTTTTATTGCTATGTGTACATTGCATCATCAATGCTGCAATTGCATTAACCCTTGGGCATTTTCTGTACCCAGGACACCTGATACCAAACAGAACAAATACGGTCCACATTAGGACTAAGAAACAGAATTTTCTGACTTCAGGCTTTATGTGTTATGTCCCTTCTGTTATTACAGGGTTAGTATTTGTGACCACTGAGGATTCTAACCTTCTTCCACATAAGGAAGGGGAGAAAAGTACATCTGCATTTCATTATCTCACTCATTAAAGCCCAGCAGAAAGATCTGTGAACCATGAGCCCAACAAAAGGAGATGAACAAAAGCCCCCATGCACCTTCACTCTCACTCTGATCTGTGAGATAGTGGAAAGAGCATTGGAATTAGAGGGATAAAACTTGTGTTCAGATCACAATTCTGCCTCTCCTCATTATTCCCTGACACATGCTACTCTTTGATCCCATGACACTGGCCTCTTGGCTGTTCCACGAGCAAGACACTCCATCTTTTGACTCTAAGCATTTTCTCTGACTGTCCCCATGCCTGGAATGCTCTCCCTCCTCTATTCCACCTACTGACCTCCCTAGCTTCTTTTAAGTCCCAACTAAATTTTCTTCTTCTATTGGAAACCTTACCCAACCCCACTTAATTTTAGTGCCCTCCCTCTGTTAATTACTTTTTATTTAGAGTGTTAATAGTTTGCTCTTACATATTCGTTTGTATGTTGCCTTCCCTCATTATATTATCTTTGAGGGCAGGGATTGACTCTTGCCTCCTTTTGTATCCCCAGAGCTTAGTACAGTATGAAATTAACAAATGTTTATTGATTGAGTCACTTAACTTCTCTAGGTGGTTGTTGTCATTCAGTAATTTCTGTTGTTTGTGACCCTTTGAGACCCCTTTTGAGGTTTTCTTGGGAAAGATACTGGAATGGTTTGTCATTAAAATGACCCAAATAGGGTCATGATTTGGCCAGGATCACACAACAACTAAATGTCTGAGGTTGAATTTAAACTTAGGTCTTCTTGACTCCAGGCCCAGCTCCCTATTCTCTGCACCACTAAAGTTTTCAAATCTATAAATTAAGTAAATTGAACCAGAAGACCTCAAGGTTCTTCTCTGTTCTAAGTCCATGATATACCCAATGATTATCTCTGGATATATTGCCATGAACAAGTCTTCAGGTTAATTTAGAGTTCAAGATTTTTTTTTTCTAAATCAATCACTCAACTCTTTTCCCTTTTACATCCTATAGATTTCTGAGCATTATTTCCTCCTGGGTTCAGAAGAGTAGAGAAATCCCCTAGGTCTTTCTCATTCATTCTGTCTGTCAGTCAGGCAACAAGAAGGCTAAAGGGAAGAATCTCTTACCCAATACTAGTAGCTTCGTAGTCATCAATAATGGATCATTTTACTTGATTTTAATTAAATTCATAACCATTCTCCTTTAGGAAATGATATAGGATAAGACTATATGAGTGCTAGAATCACTAACCATACCCAGTTATTAGTACTTCTTGCCCTATGCTCCCTGTTATTGCCTTATTCTATGTTGGGCATTGCCCTACCCATAAAAATCCTGGAAGAGCTAAGAAGCATTAAAAAGTATCAACACAGAAATACCTACAATCCGTCTAGTCTATTTCTCTCACTTTCTATTTGAGGAAACTGAGTAACAGAGAGGAGCCACTTGCCTAAAATTGATTAATTAAGGACAGAAGAAGTGCTTCTTTCCCCTAACCTCAACAGGTTGTCATGTTTTGACTGCTCATTTCAGAAGGCTCATTCCAATCCACTCTCCCCACAGTGAAATCCATTGGGCTATTTTATTACGTCTTCTTGTTTGCATCTATGTGACATTTCAAGTGGATTCCTTTAATTGATATTCCTCTGGAACATGCCTTTATAGAACCGAAAATAAGATGTAGCAGTTTTGATTCCAGTTCTCAGATTCTACTGTAAGCCAGCTATTTTTCCCACACATTGAGACTGCTAATGGGGAATTAAAAGCAGCAAAACAACAGCTGGAATCCCACATCTGACACCATTTACATTGAATGCTGAGTAGTTCACACATGAAGTTGTTCCCCTGCAATCATCAGACTTGCATATTTTGCTTTACTCTTCAGGCTGTTCTACCCCTTTTGCAAATGTATTTTCTCTTTGTGTAACTGAACTGAAGATGCTGACAATTGTTCTAGTCTCCTTCCAAATTCCAGCCTCAGAACATTGTCTAATAGAATTTAGAATTGAAACTTTCTTGAGAGATCACATAGTCCCAAGCACTTTTTCTTTTTTCTTTTTCTTTTTAAATAGGGGAGGATATGGAGGCCCAGAGAGGGAACTTGCCCAAGGTCATGCAGATTAAAAATTGCAGAGCCAAGATTCAAACCTATGTCCTTTGATCCTTGGATTTTTGGCTCATTTCACTTTGCTAATGTCTTGTGGGTTTAGGAAGCAGGCAACATTCTGGATCATTCAACACAAAATTGTTCAAGTGTGCTCAGGTCAAACAGTCATAAAGAACAGGCATTGGAAATGTTTCTGCTTTTGCTCCCCAATGGTTGCCAGCGTATACTTTATCAACAAGTTGGTTTTTTTTTTATGTTGGTTTGATTTATTTGGAAGCAGGAAAAATTCCCCAACAGGAGAAAGCTTAGACTCCTTGGATCTTGGTGCCCATTTTCTCCCTCCCTACATCTCGACTTCCTCCCATGTGAGGAGGAGAAAAAAGAGTATACTGATTTTCACTTATGTGAAATGTGTTGTTGAGAATCTGGTGTTGGAATCCTTCTGCACCCCTTTCATCTCCAATAAAGTGAATATTCGAAAGACAGAGTGAATTCAAATGTAAAAAAATTGTAAAAATCAACATGGATGGCGAGTGGCATTGCTGAGAAAATTTAATGCATGATTGGTAATTTTTGGAGACATATCAGAGTATATATCCTAAACTACCTTTGAATCTGGTAAAAGAAAATGTATCAGGAAATAAAACAGTAGCAGAGTGAAGGGTTCTAGGGGAGGGCAGGGTTGGTATATTTTTCTCTGACAGCACTCTTCATAGTACATTCACACACAACAGTTTTCTGAATCAATAAAAAATTCTCTTTCTCTCTCTCACTCTCTCTCTCTCTCACTTTCTCTCTCTCTGTCTCTCTCTCTCTCTCTGTCTCTGTCTCTGTCTCTCTCTCTCTGTCTCTCTCTCTCTGTCTCTCTCTCTCTCTCTCTCTCTCTCTCTCTCTCTCTTTCTCTGTCAGTCTCTCCACCCCTCTCTTTTTTTCTGAAAGCCTGAAGTAGCTAACTAGCCTTTTGGAGAGGATTCTGGACTGAGAGTCAGGAAGACATGAGTCCAAATTCTGCACTTAATATATATCTGACAAATCATTTAATCTCTCAGTATCAGTTAGCTCATCTATAAAATGAAAGGGTTCAGACTGGATGACCTTAAGGTTTCTTCTAGCTCTAAATCCATAATCCAAATGAGATATGTCTACAGAAAAAAAAAAAAAAGGTTCAGTTTTCTAGGTAAATTTCCTGTAATCTCCAATAAATTATGAAATAACAACAGTATCAACTTCAGTCATCCTTCTTTTGGTTGATATAAGCCTTTTGCTTTAGGGTACATAATATACTTTTACATAGCTATAACCTTATTCTTTTGCATTAAATTATATTTGTAATGAGTGGCAAATTCTTTTAAAACATTTTTACTACATTAGGCATTCTCATTTCCCTACGTTGGTATTCTGTGAACATGATTTCAGTTTAGCTAGCTATCTTTAATTTATTTTTAGATACATCTATATTTCAAAACTGCCACATAAATAAAAACCAGTCATAAAGGATAGAGTAATGGACAGAGAATCAGAAGGCCCTTATTCAAAGCATTTCAGCTTTGAAATTCCCAGTAGAGTTTGTATTCCATTGGCAAAGCCTTCAAGAAAACAGGTCACTGTTTCTTCATGACTAGGTATCAGAGTAGAACATTTTTCGAAAAATGAGTAAGATAGATATTCTTTTAAAATTTTTCAGAGAATTGTGACTAAGCATAGATACATGGCTACTAAGGAAAGAAAAGACAAATCAGACAAAAGATGAAAACTAGATAACTTGAGGTTGAGTGCAGAAAGGCTCATCACTAGGCTCTGATAATTTCTTTTTTTTCATTTTGTCCATGGAAGCTCCCCAGTCTTTTATGGAAGTGAGGAGGGTTGTGATTTTTGTTGGTGAAGGAAATGCTCAGACAGATGAAATCACAGATCAGGGAAGCTTTTATCTTGCCTCCAAAATATTCAGCCCCCTCAATTTACCTTAAGTATTCTTACTCATGTCATTACAATACATAGAACATTGCTTATTCACAGGATTACCTAGATTTGTGTTTCATGTGTCTTCTTGGTGTAGCTTGCTTTAATTCTCTTCATTCTTTTCTTAATTAAAATGTTAACATAAAACATAGATCAGTCAATTTAAATCTAAAAAGCAGTCAGAATAGTTATTTGTTGTCATGTAACCCAAACAACCACTTGATTAATTGATTTTAAAAAAAAACAACTGTTCAGTCAATTGTAGAAGTATTGTGTAGACAAGCCTATGCATGCTAATTTAATGAGATATTGATCAACTAACTCACTTAAACATTTGCAAGAAGCCCACAACTAGTATACTAGTAAAATTCCATTTCTCAGAAGTGAGACTGAACCTTAAATATAAGGAATATCTCCCCACCTCCAAATTTGATCACTATAACAAACACTTATGAATACATTGCCCTTGTGTTAAAGACTCTCTATTGAGGGTTTGAGGATTGTCTCTTTCTCTCAATTCCTGTACTTTACCCAGGAAATCTAGAAAAATATATTCATGGTAGTTGCTAGAATATCGAAGTTCACATCCAGTTGTGTGCCATTCACAATATTAAAGATCAAATTATAAAATGAAAAATCAAAGATCCAGAAAAAAAAAAAATCTCCAACTACTTATAACCAGAATTTTACTGGAGTCGGCTTAAACTGGCTCAAAAGAGCTGATTGTTAAATTTTCAAAATGAATATTTACATCTCAGAAATCAGCAAATGCTACAAATTAGGACTTAATTTGTTGCTCTGTTGATTGCCTAGATTTATTAAATAATACAGAAAATGTTAATAATACAAATTAAACTTAAAGATATTTCGTGTGTGTGTGTGTGTGTGTGTATATTCCCTACCAGAGCAGGTTGTTAAACACTTATTAGCACATACCCACATACATCCTTTAGTATGAGAGTTCTAATAGGAAGCCTCTCCCATAAGTCTTGCCTTGGTCTGCTCTTCCTAGCCTGTTCAAAAAGGGAGGAGACATATGAATGGTAATTTTTAAAACTGTTGTCCATTTCCTCCTATTCCTAATTTCTATATAGGACAGTCATGAAATCCTCAGATTCTCATGTAGTCTAGAGAAAATCTCTACGAAATCCTTCATTTTTTCACCTCTCTCCACCCTGAACAAAATGATTTATTTTTGATCCATCTTTTCTCTGTTAGCTCGCTCTTTTCTCTGTTGGCTTGCTCTTTCTCTATAGGGGAATTATTGCCAATTGTATGATCTCTCCTCTGTTATCAGTCCCACCCATCTCCCTTCATAATCATTGGGATTATACTTTATTTTTCCAAATGACATCAATAAGAAAGGAGGGTAGAGTTGATAATGCACAGGGCTCCAAGTCAGAAAACTTTCAGTTTTACCATTTGTCTACTATTAATTCCCATGAGAGTCAAGTCCTTATATGTTAAGTGTGGATAGTGGATTCAATCAATTAATTAGGATTGATTAAAGTGTCTACTATGTGCAAGGCACCATGCTAGAATCCCAGAGTTAAAACTGGAATAAATCTTGAAGATACATGGGCTAAATGAATTACCTTTTTTTAAATTTCAAAATGTTATTCAGATGTGAAGCATGTTTATTACTTTATATAATACAAACATAAATATCAAATGTTATCATTTTTAGTAATAATCATATTTTATATTTTAGGATATTTTATAATTTAATAGATTATTAAAATTTACTATGAGTTTAAAGTGAGTTAGCCTAAAAAAGTAAAATCAGTTTATTCAGTTTAAAAAACATTAATACCAATTGTTTCATGTCATGTGAACAAAATAACTTTTTTTGAAGCTGAAAGAACAAGTAGTAGTTACATGGTACAGTGGATAGAGCATTGGGGCTGAAGTCAAGAAGACTCGTCAGAAGATCTGGTCTGAGATACTAGTAGTGTGACCCTTGGAAACTCACTTAATCTTGTTTGCCTCAGTTTCCTCATCTGTATAATGACCTGAAAAAAGGAAATGGCAACCACTTTTATATCTTTGCCAAGAAAAGAAAACCTCAAATGGGGTTATGGAGAGTTAGAAACTACTGAAAAATGACTGAAAAATAAAAGACAAAGCTCTTGCCCTCTAGAAATTTGCAATCTAAGATGATGACAGCTATGATGATAGTAATTGACTTTTTTGGAATACTTTAAGGTTTGCAAAATACTTGACATATATTATTTCATTGTGATGGAAATGCTACAGTTATTATTACTTTAATACTGAAGACAAAGAAACTGAGGCATACAATAGTTGTGACTTGCCCAGGATTGCAGATATCATGTCTCAGGGGCAGAATTCAAAACCAGGTCTTTCTGCCCCAAAGGCCAGCGCTCTATCCATTACCCAAAACTGAATCTCAGCTACACTAACACAGACCAACTTCTTAAGATAAATAAACACTAAATTAATGTGCATATCAAACAAATGAGTGAAACAAGCATCTCCCAGTGGGCACTAGCAAAATGATAAATGCATTTACTTTGGCAGTGACTGGAATAGATTAATGATAGACTTAAGCACCAGAAACATCTGCCCCCAATCAGAAGAGTCGGGTGTGAAAATGTGCTCCACACAGCCCTCAATCTGGAGTAACACAGTTGAAAAATTTATAGAGCATTACATTAAAAAGGCAGTGTCGAAGAGGAATAATGTAAAGCAGAGGGTATAATGAAGGCAAAGTTCTAGTGGTCTATCAACAAACTTTTGCTAAACATCTGCTATGTTCCAGACTTTGTTCTAGGTGCTGGGGATACAAATTCAGAAACAAAGCTGTTTTCCTCAATGCCCTTAGAGAAGACATATATGATTTTGGGAGATGCATCGATTAATAACTTTGTCCAATAACTGAGACAGGGAATCAAGTTAACTTGTTCTTTAGATAGGACCAGGCCTAGGAGGAGTTTCTGCAAATGAAGTCAGCACAGACTATGAGGAAAAGATGGGATTTAAGTAGCCAATAGACCCAGAAGGAATCATGGTATTTTTGGTGGAAAGAATGCTGTATTTAGAGTCAAGCTTTTGTGCTTAACTCATGCACTTGCCACTTAACTTTGTGTCTTTAGTCAAATCACTTGAATTTTCTAGTCTTTGGCATCTTTCTGTGATGTCTAAAGTCCTTTCTAGCTTGAAATATTTGATATTATGAATAATAGCTAGATGATGCAGTCAATAGAGTGCCAGCCCTGGAGTCAGGAAGACCCGAGTTCATGTCTGGCCTCAGACACTTGCTTATGTGACCCCAGGCAAATCACTTAACCCTATTTGCCTCAGTTTTCTCATCCGTAAAATGAGCGGGAGAAGGAAAGGTCAAACCATTCCAGTATCTTTGCCAAGAAAACCCCAAATGGGGTTGCAGAGATCGTTACACAACTGAAAAACTGCTAGATCACAACATATATGTTTGTACTTATATAAGTATGTGTTTCTGCTGATCGAATAGACATTCTTATTTTTTCTTTGTAATCAATGTGTCTGACAAATAGTATGCATTCCATAAATGTATATTGATTATTTGATTCACACTCAGATTGATTGCTACATGTGCTACTTGAATTTTGGAGACTTTGGAAGACTTTCCTTTTTCTCCCTTTCTCTGCCATCTGTGCTTTAGGTCATAGGGATTCTGAATAAAATTATGGAAGAAGGATGAATTTTATCAGTTCTGGAAATTCAAAACGTGATATGCTTAGTTTTCTAAAAGTGAGGAGTAGTACAGTAAGGATGCATTAAGCCCATTAACTTTTCATCAAAAAAGTTCAGGACCAATATGAAACCCTCAAAACCAATCAATCCAGGCCCACTAAAAGACTTTTCCTTTCTCCTCATCTCATTCAAGCTTTTCATATCATCACTCATAATGCCACTGTCCCTCTTACTGAACTTTTTTGCATTGGGAACCAGATTCATATCTGAATGTGATTAATAAAAACATATTAAACTGTGGGCACTTCTTGCCTTCTTTGGTCCCTCTGACCTTCCCCTGTCCTGTGAGCCTCATCCAGGGCAGTTCCATACAGATTGTCTTCATTTGGGGAGATTGGCATCAGAAGACCTGGTCTCAAAATCTAGCTCTGCTACTTTGGGTGAATTGGGGCAATACCTCTAACCTCCAAGTGTTAAAAACAGGGGATCAGGTAAGGAAATAATCTCTTCCTTGGACTTTCAGTCAGTGGATACACTCTATTCCAGCTTGTCCTAAGTTCATTCTCTTGGTCACCTTCATCTTATTTGCACACCACTCCCTTCACCAAGAGTAATTTCTAGTTCTAGATTTCTTTCTATGTTCCTTTGGAATTCCTTTTAGTTGTCTCTTCTACCAATGACAAGTGCTTCAGGACAACCTCCTTCTACTTGACTTGGCACTGGGTCCAATCCATTGTCTTTGTTGCCACAGTGGTTGTTTTCCAGTTTCCCATTACACTTTGCCTCTGAGGGAGAGGAATGAATTGTCCTTTTCTTGCCACACAGGTTACTCCGTATGGTAATTTTATATCATATTCTGTTCAGCTGCATCCCAGTCTCCATGCCTGAAGCAATGAAACATGAAACATCCTATACTTAAATGCTCCCTAGCTCTGCATTTCTGTTGTTATGGCCTCCTCTTAAAGCTGCAGTAGTGTCTATTCACAAAGTAAGAATTATGGGAAATGGTGTCTAGCCTCCCCTGACAGAACTCCACCTTGTACTCCCTTGCACACCTAGTCTCTTTCCTGTGACTTCTGTGACTCTCAGGGTGAGAGAAAATCACCTGGAAAACAGAATAATAATGTGTTCAGTTCATGTCTAGAGTGAAAAAGCATTTCTGAGTCTTTTTTTTTTTAATTTCATTTTCCATTATGAAAAGAAAATGCTCAACTCTATACTCAGGGTTGCTTCAGTGATAACAGGCAGTGTGAAATCAACATCTGCTATTTTCCTTTTGAACATTATATAAACAACCTTAATTTCCTTGGTAAACCT
>CM053591.1:151483799-151515064 GCA_028646515.1 Pseudochirops corinnae | reverse complement strand
GGAGATATTTCACATTGCCTTCTATTTTTTTCATTTGTTTGGATCTTTTTGATAGTATCTTGATTTCTCATGAAGTCATTTGCTTCCATTTGCTCCACTCTAATTCTGAAGGAATTATTCTCTTCAGAGAGCTTTTGAGATTCTTTTTCCATCTGGCAAAGTCGACTTTTTAAGGCATTCTTCTCCTCATTGGCTTTTTGGGCCTCTTTTGCCATTTGAGTTAATCTGTTTTTTAAGGTGTTAATTTCTTCAGTCAGGCTATTGACTCTCTTTTCATGATTTTCTTGCATCATTGTTATTTCTCTTCCTAATTTTTCCTCCACTTCTCTCATTTGATTTTCAAAATCCTTGTTTACCTGATCTCTAGCTTTTAGGCAATCTTCATGTTTCTTAGAAGCTTTTGGTGTGGGAGTTCTGACTGTGTTGTCTTCCTCCCATTCCCTACTTTGATCCTTCTTTTCCCCAAAGAAGGAATCTGGAGTTTGATTGATGTTCTTACTTTGCTTCCTTTGTCTGCTCATGGTTGGCCACTCGATGATTTTTGAGCTCTGTGCAATTCTGCTTCCAGAGGGGAAAGCTTTGTCCCAAATTGCTGGGGTTTTCCCAGCTGCCAGTGCTTTTAGGAGGCTGCTGTAGCCCCCACCAGCTTAGGCTCAGTGAAAACGCACCCCATGACCATCACTTAAGACCACAATCTGGATCCAGGCCACTCAACACAAGAGCACTTGGCCTCTGAAAGATCACTTGGCCCCCCTGCAGTCTGCAGGCTGGGAGCTCTGAAGCAGCAAGGTGGAGGTGGCTGCAGGGCCTCCGCTTCTTCCGCTTCCTTGCCCTGGAGGCAGTTTGGCCGGACCCGCTTTTCTCCCCCATTTTTAGCAGAGTTCCACTGACCTTTCACTTAGTCCTTTTTTTCTTATGGTTTGATAATTCTGGAAACTGCCACAGCTGCACAGATCCGCTCTCCTGAAGCTCTAGTTGCATCTTGGCTCGGCTGGTCAGGCTGCCCCCAAGGCCAAGCCACTGTTTCAGGCTGGGCTGGTTTTGGCTCCCAACACCGAGATTGTCCCTCCTAGCCGAGCTGCCTTCAGTGTGAAGTATATTTGTGTGTGTTTTAGAGCTCTAGAATTTGTTTAGAGTCATATTTTATGGGTCTTTTGAGGTAGCTGTGTGGGAGCTGCTGTACCTTGCTGCTCCTATGCCGCCATCTTGGCTCCACCCCCTCTGAGTTAATCTATTATTTAAGGTGTTATTTTCTTCAGTCAGGTTGTTGACTCTTTTTTCATGATTTTCTTGCATCATTCTCATTTCTCTTCCCAATTTTTCCTCCACTTCTCTTATTTGGTTTTCAAAATCCTTCTTAAGCTGCTCTATGGCTTGTAACCAGTCTGTATTTTTCTTGGAAGCTTTTAGTGTGGGAGTTCTGACTGTGTTGTCTTCCTTCCATTCCATGCTTTGATCCTTTTTGTCCCCAGAAAAGGAATCTAAAGTTAGATTGTTGTTCTTACTTTGCTTCCTTTTCCTGCTCATGTTGCCAGTCAATTACTTGACTTTTTAGGTCTGTGGAACTCTGCTTCCAGAAGGGAAAGCTCTGTCCTAAATCTCTGGGATTTTTGCAGCTGCTGGAGCTATTAGGAGGCCACTGCAGCCCCTACCAGCTTTGACTCAATGAAAACGCACCCCAGGACCACCACCCAAGACCATAATCTGGATCCAGGCAGCTTAAGGGAAGAGCACTTAGCCTCTCAATGATTCCTTGGCCCTCCTGCAATCTGCAGGCCAGAAGCTTCTGAAGCAGCCATGTGGAAGCAGTTGCAGGATCGCTGCTTCTGCTGCTTCATTGCCCTGAAAGCAGTTTCACTGGACTCTTTCCCCAGAATTTAGCCAAGTTCCACTAACCTTTCACTTAGTGCTTGTTTCTTATGGCTTGATCATTCTGGAAATCACCACGGCTGCCACTGATCCACTCTCCTGAAGGCTCTAGCTGCAGCTTGTCCTGGCAGCCCCAGGGCCAAGCTGTGGTTTCAGGCCAGGCTGGTTTGGGTTCCCAGCATGCTGCAATGAGCTCTTCCTGTCCCACCTGCTGAGCTCCCTTCAGTGGGAGATGTGTTTTTCTATAATTTTGTGAGTTCCGGAGCCCTGAAATTTGTTTAGAGTAGTATTTTATGGGTATTTGAGGTGGTTATGTGGGAGCTGCGGAGTTTTTCTGCTTCTATACCACCATATTGGCTCTGCCCCTCCATCATTCTTATTGTTTTCTTTTGGATGCTTTCCAGTTTATAAGTGCCATAATTCAACCGTGGTGCTCAGAACTAATCATGGTGTTTTAAATGGGGAGTGACCAGGGTGCAGTGAAGCAACATCTCAACTCCTTGTTGCTAGAAGCTATGGCTCTTAATGTAGTGCCAAGGCTACATTGGATTTTTTGGCTATGACATCATATAATCGACTCGTACTTAGATTGAAGCCCACTGCTATCCATATGACCTTGGAAGGCTGTATCCCTAGCTAGTCTTCAGTTTTCTTATTTGTAAAAAATGGGAATTGGACAAAATGATTTCTAAAGCCTGTTTCACCTCCTAGTCTTGTGGGGATAGTTATTATATATCATGCCTAAAATCTGGTAATTTCTTAATTAATGCCATACTAAATTTGTGCCCCTCTCTCCAGGGACCTATTGGTTTGAATCAGTTACCTCTGGGAATATCAGTCAATATTAAATTTGCATTCAATGACTAGAAAGTCTACTCAGGGTGTAGGATTCTGAATAAACTTAGTAAAGATTTATGTTACACCATAGAACAATAAATGGGCAATTTCATGGATTTAGGGACATTTTTTTCTCTGTTCTAATTTAAGTCTGCAGCTGATCTTTAACAACAATAACACATATTTGGAGCAAATGTCCACCTCTCTGGACCTCCGTTTTCTCATCTCTAAGTGAAGGAGATTTTTTTTTTAAGTAGAAATTGAGTACAGAAGGTTTTACTTAATGGAAAGCTAAGGAAAGACTTAGAGACTAGCCAGGTCATTGAGTAAGAGAGACCCTACAGGGAAAGACCTTTGGTCTTTTGCTGATTTGACCTAAGTTATACAGTTCTTGAGAAATGAACCAGTCAGTTTTTGGAAGCCAAAGAATTGTGAAAGTAAGTTTAGCTTGCCTTCCTTCCCTTTTGAATAATTTTTTTTTCTCTCTAGTGATTCTATATGTCATTGAAGGTGATCAATACTCCCATGACTTTGGCCTTTTCTATCCTATCAAAACCTGCTCCTTAGATCTAATATTAGTCCTATATGGCAATAGTCACATCACAAAAGGCAACATGGCCTAATTGATCTTGGAATCAAGAAAATGCATTCATCCCCTGCCTCTTATATATACACCATTCATGTGACTGTGTGTGTGTGTGGGGGGGGGGGAAGTTCTCACTTTCTTCATAGGGAAAATTGAAATGACAAGGTCAATGCCCCCACTATCCCCCCAAAAAGTGAATCTCAGCAAATTGGCAGCAAATTTAGAGAGACATTTAGCATGGGAGTACAAGGTCCTTCATTTTACTAATATACTTTCTCTACTACCATATTATAAAATGAAATATGAATTTATTAATATCTACTGTCTGTCAAGCATAGTATTAAGCTCTAGAAAGGGGTTTAGATATAAAACAATTTGAAGAGCAGCATATTTCTAACTTGTATAAGGTAGGGCCTATAGATACTTATCCAAAATCTTTGCTATTACTGGAGAAAGCAACATTATCCTCTCAATCTCTCAGGCTCACAACCTAGGAATCATCCTGGATTCTTTACTATCTACTAATCTATCCATCCTTGGTTTTCCCATCTTGCATAGGCTAGACATGTGAAAGCTGCTGCTGAACTAAATTCTACTACTGAGCCACATGGAACCTTTGGCTTGTTCCATTTCAGACATGGGCAAGTTTATTTCTCTTTAGGCCAACTGGAGACCCCTGCTCCTGAGGCTTCATCATACTGATGCCAAATTTAGTGTGGTTGCTAGATCAGCCTAGCCCACCTTATTTAACATTTTTATTTAAAATTTTGAGTTTCAGATTCTATCCCTTCTCTCCCCCCTCCCTGATCTGGTAAGCAACGATATAAGCTATACATGTGCAATTATTTAAAATATTTCTATATTAGTCATTTTGTACAAGAAGACTCTAAAGAAGAACACAAAAAAAGAAAGAAGGAAAGAAAGAAACAAAGAAAGAAGAAAAGAAAGAAAGAAAAAGTAAAAGAAAAAAGGAAAGAAAGAAAGAAGGAAAGAAAGAAAGAAAAAGAAAGAAAGAGAAAATAGCATATTTTGGTCTGTATTCAAATAATATTAGTTCCTTCTCTGGTAGTGGATAGTAGGCTTCATCATTAGTTCTTTGGAATTTACTTGAATCATTGTATTGCCTACCACTTTAGTTCAGAACTTCCAGGCTCAAGGGATTTGTCAGCCTTAATCTTCCAGGGGTTACAGGTGTCTACCACCATGCCCAGGATAGCAGATACTACTAAGTAAATCTGAACAAAGCTGAAATAATAAAGCCATGGATATATGCATATACCTCACAAGAAAAAAAAAATCATTAAGAGTCCAATGGAAGCCTAAAAAATAAGAATCTAACATTTCAGAAAAAGTACATGTAGAAAAATCAAACTTTATAGTTTAAAGGAACTTTAAAATTCACCTGGTTCAATCTCCTCAATGTAAGCATAATGAAATGAAGAGCCGAAGAAGTCTAAGGTTATAAGGCTTGATAATGCCCAGGCTAGGACTAAATATTCAAATTTCCTAACACTTAACATAGTGAGAATGTACAACCACACGCTATCCCCAGGCAAATGGAGATGCTGATGCTGATATTACATCTAACAATGAACTTACACAGACTCCCTGGATGATTCATCAGGTATTCACCCCGGTGAAATGCTTTTGTACAGCAGTAGGAGAGTTACTGTCTCATTGTTTGCCTACATTTTCTTAGTACATGAACAGATCACTTTCCCCAGTTTTTTCCTATTCGTTTGTTAGAAAAATCCTATCATTAACTTTGAAAATCTATCATTCTTGACCTTTGCTTTGGTTTCTAGTGTTAGGTACAGCTTCATATGCTTTTCCAATCTTATACCATAGGACTGAAGATTTTGAAAGCTGGCGAAGACCTTAGAAATTGAGACCAACCTTCTCACTTTAAAATGAAAAAAAAAAAAAAAAAACAAAACCCTGAGGTTTATACAGGTGAAATAACTTTCCCAAACTCAATCTGTATCAAGGAGTTCCCAGTAGAATCAGTTTGTCTTTCACTAAAATAATCCTAATTCATTGCATCTTTTTTTTAAAGTTTCTCTCAGAATTCTCCACCCAAGGTTATAACCTTTCAAAATGAATAACCTGAATTGGCTCATTACTTTCTCTTCCCCTGTGAGAACTGACCCTGAAAAGCTGTTCATTTTATCTATTCCTTAAGGTGTAGCCTGTTGGTGAATGCCAAGGTTCCTACTGATAATTATCAGAGTAAGCTACTTGCTTACCCAGGCTACAACTTGTCATCTCCACAGAAGACATGTCCAAATTATTTCAGTCTTTAGCTGAATGTCCCAGGCAAAACAGACTTTAGTAGGGCCCAAATTACCATTAGAACACCACGGACTACCACTTGCCATACGGATACAGCTCTAGTCTATTGGAAGGGGTACTGTTTACATTCTTGCTACTACCTATAATCTGTATCTTCTTCCTTCTTCCCTTGTTAAGCTTGGCTACCACTTTTGCCCTTTGGAACACACTACTGCCTACTTATCTAAAGAGAGATCAGGTATTCAGTGCATTTTTGGACTTCAAAAACATGCCTCACCTGCTGTCTCATCCTGGGGCCTCCTTGTACTGGAATGTCCAACAATTCCTGGGGCCTTCTCACCCTGGATCATCCCTTTACCAGACCTGCCTCTTTCTTCTATTAGTGAGTTCCTCTTGAAGCCTCTAGTTCATGGAAAATGCTCAGACTAGCCAACCTTCATTCCTTTCTATTTCTATTCCTGGTTTTCTGGATTTCAAAACCAGACTTAAGCTGTTGTATCATCCTGGAACTTCCATCAGGACCTGGGACCTCATTGTCCTGGAAAATCCAGCTATACTTATTACTTTCTTACCTGGAATATTCCTGTGCCAGATTGGCCCCTTTCTCCTATTGGTGAGTTCCTTTTGAGACCTCCATTTTATGAATGGGCCTAGGCTGGCCAACCTTCCTCCTGCCTCACTCTAACTCCTCCCATTACTCTTGATTTTACAGACCACAAAAATCACGTCCCCATGTGGATACTGTCATTCCATCCACATCTTTCCACTCTTGCTGTGTAACCCTGCATAAACCTTTCAGCTGTCAAGGCCTCCATACAACTATTTAAGACATTAGTTATAAATAGGGTGCAATTCTATGTCTCTTTTGGTAGCCTCCATTGTGAGAGTTACTTATGCTGACACTACCAAGGCTCTATATCTTCCCTTGGACCCATTTCCAAGAAAGAAAGAAGAAAGTCTGAACTATTTTTTTAATCGAAAATATGGTTTCAATTGTCTATTGCAGTTTGACTTGAATAAAAGGCTAATAATTGTATTAATAAGAATACAGCATTTAGAAAGAGTTTTGAGATTTGCAAAGCACTTTACAATTTTCCTATCTCATTTGAACCTCACAATAACCTTGGGAAGTAGATGCTATTATTGTTACCATTTTATAGATGAGAAAACTAAGCCACACAGAGGTTAAGTGCATTGATCTGGATCACATAGCCCTAACTCAGCTAGGAAGCATCTGGGCCAGTTTTGAACTCAGGTGTATCCTGACTCCAGGTACAGTGCTCTATCTCCTGTACCACCCAGATGCCTCAAAATAAGAGGCCAACAGCTATTAGCTTACCTTAGCCTTTGATCTGGGGAGTCAATACAGTTATCCCTTCCACATCATGATCTTCTCCATTGTGGTTACCACATATCGTGGGTCGGCATAAGAAAATGAATGGGAATTTTGGGGGAGTTTTATGGAAGCTGCAGCCAACACACAAAGGCCAGTAGACAACAAAGAAAAAAAGTTTAGAAACTTAGAAATGCGTAAAATATCTGTAAAACATCAACATAATAATTCGGACTTCTTCTTTAGTATGAAGGGAGGGTCAAAACATTTTACATAGATTTTCCAGATCATGGATATACTTGGCCTGTAACATCCCCCATCTTTCCCACACATGAAAGGGATAATTGTATTTCTAAGTCCTCTGTGTTCTACATATTGGCATAAAATGTAAAAGACCACCAGATCAATTGTGTGGTCTTTGTCTTTTTTGTGTTTCAGGTGTTATTCTTGTTTTTATTATCTGTGGAAAAAAAAAAGCAAAAAAAAAATAGCCGAGACTAATTCTTCCCTAATGGTATTTCCAGTCCTGATATTTTGAAATTTATCTTGCTCCAATGTCTTTATACAAACTACAAAGCTATCTTGAGGATAAACCATTAAAAGAAGGCATAACCAAAGTGGTACCAAAGTTTTTGTAGGTTCGATTGCTGGGTTATTCACCAACTCCTCTGATACATAATTATATGGAGTCCCTTGGTTGCTCTCAATGGCTTCATAGAGAATATCTACCAATTTCTGCCCTCCCCCTTCAAAATTAGAAAAGGAATGTTGGCATTCCATCCCATTCAGACATGGCTTCCATATTTGCATTACTTTACTGTTCTTAGTGGAGCTAATGAGCAATGCCTGATTTAGAAATAAGCAGCCTCTAAGCAAATCAACACTGGGTTTGTGTCTTCTTTTATCCTTGTGCCCATAACCCCAAACCAGCATCAAATATACTTAGTGTTTAATAAAAGCTTTTGAATTGAATTGATTTTCCAAGTAGAGGGTGACCTTCACCCTACAAGATGCTTCTCTAATTCCTGCCATTTTATAAGAAAGAGAATGCACTTAGAGAATAAAGATTTTCCCTTGAAAATTTCGAGGAAAGAACAAACTTCTGGCAGGAGGCAATGGATCTGTGCTTTTATTAGGTAGGAAGCAACTAACACATCCCACAGTTACCAAAAAAAAGTTTATATTAGAAGGATAATCTGTCTTCTCAGTGGAAGCTTAACTTAATTTTTTGCCACATTTTAACTTCCATTTTTCCTCCCATCATTATTTATGATGTTTAGGAACAAATTCAAACAAAACATTCCATTTATCATAAACTAAAACTAAACATATGTCAGCCAGCCAGCCAGCTCTGCCTTCAACAATTAGAATAAATGGTTAAAAAAGAATGCTTCATTAAGTTGGCATCACATTCTGAAATATCAAAATGCCTTTGAGTTAGCACAGGGGCCAAAAGGGTAGGTAGAAGGTTGGTAACATACCACATCATCTCTTCCTGTTCCAAGTTGTCAGAGTGCTATTAAAGAAGAAAAAAAATACTCAATTTCTAAAGAACTACACCAGGACTATTTATTTTTTCTTCTAAGACTGAGTGGGAAAATAAGCCCAAACCTTAAAAAAAAAACAAAAAAAAAACTGTTCTGCAATGAAATTCCATTGACTCAAGAAAAATCATGAAAAAATCATGAGGGCAGGGATGATGATAATGAGCATTTAGTGTTTCTGCAATAAAACCCATAAGTTCATTGACATCTAATACACATTGGTTTTGGATGGTTTCAATACTCTATTTTTAAGAGTCTTAAAGAGGGAGTACTTTGATATGATTTGAAAATAAATGGACTCTAATTTTTAGATCCTCTTTAATTTTCTAATTTTTAGATCCTTTGATTTTGTGAATTTAGAATTGGCTTCATTGTGAAGCCAAATTATAGCAGCCATTGGAGATTCTGAAGTAAAGAATTATGATTATTAGTTATGAATATATTGTGGTGTGGGAAAAACAATGGTAGATTTGAAATGGGGGCAAAGTCAAGATGACAGAGAAATGGTAGAGACTTGCCTGACCTCTCCCCAAAACCACTCAGAACACTTTTAAATAATGCTATAAAACAATTCCTGGATCAGCAAAACACACAAAAGGATGGGATAAAATAATTTTCCAGCCAAAGACAACTTCAAAAGTCAACAGGAAAGATCTCACTGGGGTTAGAATAGAGTACGGTCCAGGGCAAGCTGTGCCTGCACAGACTGGGCCTCCGCAAACCAGGAGCAGACCTTGGGACCCACAGAATTAGCAGTGGCAGTGGTTGCTTCCAGAGTTCTCAGCCCTCAAATGAAAAGGGGTCATACAACTGGTCAGGAGATTAGAGGGATCTCTTTGCCAGCACTGAAGCAGAACTCTGTTGCTTTGAACATACTCAGATTTTAGAAGTAGTCCCAAGTGGCAGTCCTAGGGCAAGGAGGGCTACCAACACTCCAGAACTTGGAGCTCTAGTGGAGCAGGGACTCTTCTCACAGTTCCTGGGCAGAAAATAGTGCTTGTGGTTGCTCACAGACCAGAGCACAGGTCAAGAGAGTAGTAAACACCCATATACTTAGATCATACCACCTTGGACCAACTAAAAACTTACAATTCCTCCCAGTCTCTGAAAAAATCTGCACAAATCTCCTGATGCTTGAGACAATGCGCTTTCCACACTAGAAGCAGAACCTTACTTTAACAAAGAATTAAAAGTTAAGAAATAGATTGAGAAAATGAGCAAACAACAGAAAAATATTCATTACTGTGGTGACAAGGAAGATTGAAACACATTCAGAAGATGACAAAGCCAAAACTCCTACAACCAAAGCCTCCAAGAATAATGTGAATGGGTCTCAGGCAATGGAAAAGCTTGAAAAGGATTTTGAAAATCAAGTAAGAGAGGGAGAGGAAAAAGTGGAAAGAGAAATGAGAGTGATGCAAGAAAATCATGAAAAATGAGTCAACAGCTTAAAGAACATACAGAATTTAAGAAAATAACACCTTAAAAACCACACTTGGCCAAATGCTAAATACTAAGCCAATGAGGAGAAGAAGGCCTTAAAAAGTAGAATTGCTCAAATGGAAAAGGAGATAAAAAAGCTCACTAAAGAAAAAAAAAATCCTTAAAAATTAGAATTGAGTAAATGGAAGCTAATGACTATGAAAATTTGAGAAACAATAAAACAAAATCAAAAAAATAAAAAAATAAAGACTATGTGAAATATCTCATTGGAAAAAACAACTGGCCTAGAAAACATATCAAGGAGAGATAATTATAAAATTATTGGACTACCTGAAAGCCGTGATAAAAAATAGGGACCTAGGCATCATCTTTCAAGAAATCATGAAGGAAAACTGCCCTGATATTCTAGAACTAGATGTTAAAATAGAAATTGAACAAGTCCGCCAATCATCTCCTGTGATCCCAAAATGAAAACTCTCAGAAATATTAGAGCCAATTTCCAGAACTGCCAGGTCAAGAAGGAAATATTAAAAGCAAACAGAAAGAAACAGTTCAAGTATCATGGAGCTACAGTAAGGGTAATCCTGAAATTAAGAGTTTCTACATTAAAGGATCAGAGGGCTTGTTATATGATATTCAGATGGACAAAGGATTTAGGATTACAACCAAGAATCACCTACCCAGTAAAACTAAATACAATATATTGGGAAAGAAAATTTATATCCCATGAAATAGGGGACTTTCAAGTATTCTTGATGAAAAGACCAGAGGTGAATAGAAAATTTTACTTTTAAATAAAAGACTAAAGAGAAGCATGAAAAGGTAAACAGGAAAGGGAAAGCATAATGGATTTGATAAGACTAAAGTTTTAATAATTGTATATGGGAAAATGATAGTAATAATTCTTAAAATCTTTTTTCATTATTAGAGCAGTTGGAGGGAGTATATAGTCAGAAAGCACAGGTGTGAGTTGAATATGAAGGGATGATAAAAAGAAAATAAAATTAAGGAGTGAGAGAATAATGTATTGGGAAAAATGCAAAGGGAGAGGTAGAATGGGGTAAATTATCTCACATAAAAGAGGCAAGAAAAAAGCTTTTACAGTGGAATGGAACAGGGGGAAGGTGAAAGGGAGTGAGTGAACCTTACCTCTCATCAGAATTGGCTAAAAGAGGGAATAACATACACACTCAATTGTGTAAAGAAATCTTTCTTACCCTATAGGAAAATAGGAAGGGAAGGGAATAAAAGAAGGAAGGGGCTGTTGGCAAAAGAAGGGAGGGCAGACTGGGGGAGGTAATAGTCAGAAGCAAAACATTTTTGAGAATGGACACAATGAAAGAAAGAAAAGATAGAATAAAAAAGGGGAAATAAGATGGAGGGAAAAACAGTTAGTGACCATAAATATGAAAAAAAAAAATTGAAACAAGTTTCTCCAATAAAGGTCTCATTTCTTAAACATATAGAGGACTGAGTCAAATTTATAAAATAAGAGCTATTCCTCAATTGACAAATGATTAGAAGATATGAACAGTTTTCAGATGAAATAATCAAAACTAACTACAGACATATGAAAAAATACTCTAACTTACTATTGAATGGAGAAATACAAATACAAATTAAAACATACATATTAGACTGGCTAATAGGACAGAAGGGGAAAAATGACAAATGGTGGAGGGAGTGTGAGAAAAATGAAACATTAATTCACTGTTGGTGAAGTTGTGAACCAATTCAACGATTCTGTAGAGCAATTTTGAACTATGCCCAAAGGATTATAAATCCATGCATACACTTTGACCTAGCAATAACACTACTAGGTCTGTATTCCAAAACGAGAAATGCCCAAAAGGAAAATGCCTATATATACAAAGATATTTATATCAGATCTTTTCTGGTGGCCAAAAATTATAAATTAATCTGATGCCAATCATTTAAAAAATTGTTGAACAAATTGTTGTATGTGATCATGATAAGAGTATTAATACGCTATATGAAATGATGAGAAGGATGCTCTCAGAAAAACATGGATTTAAATGAGCTGCTGAAAAATGAAATGTACTTTGTACAAAGTAACAGCAATATTGTAAGATCAACAACTGTGAAGGACTTAGCTATTCTCAGCAATACAATGATCCAAGACAACTCTGAAGGACTTATGAGGAAAAATGTTATCTCTCCCCAGAAAAAGCATACTATTTTTTTCACTTTATTTTTTAAGATTTTGGGGTTTGTTTTTTTGGGGGGGGTTTAAGTTTTCTTTCACAAAATGACTAATAGGGAAATATTTTGCATGACTACATATATATGTCCTACAGCAAATTGCTTGCATTCTCAATGAAAGGGGTGTGGTAGGGAAGGACAAAGGGAGAGGATTTGGAACTCAAAAGTTTTAAAAAGGCATGTTAAAGATGTTTTTACATGTAACTGGAAAGAAATAAATTAGTTAATAAATTTTGAATAAGATAGTGTTAGATTTGTAGTTGGACTAAGTAAGTTCCTAATTCATCAACTCCCTTATCTACCTGGCCATAGAAAAATCCTTTAAGATCTCTGAACTTCAGCTTTCTTTTTTAAAATTAATTACTTTTTAAAAAAAATTCAATATTGACTTCCATAAGATTTTGAATTTCAAATTTTCTTCCCATCTCTCCCTTTCCCCTTGTCCCAAGATGGCATGCAATCTGATATAGGCTCTAATTATACATTCACACTGAACCTATTTTCACATTAGTCATGTTGTAAAGAATGATTAGAACCAATGGAAGAAACCACAAGAAACAAGAAATAAACAAAAAGAGAAAAAGAAAAGAGAAAGATCAAATAATACGCTTCAATCTGCGTTCAGATTCCATATTCTTTTTCTGGATGCGGACAGTATTTTCCATCACGAGTCCCTTGCAGTTGTCTTGGATCCTTGCATTGCTAAGAAGAGATGTATACCCAAGTTAATCATTGCACATTGTTGCTGTTGCAGTGTTCCTCTGGTTTTGCTCACTTCACTCAGCATCAGTTCATTCAAGTCTTTCCAGGTTTTTCTAAAGTCTTCCTATTCCTCATTGGACTTCAGCTTTCTTATATGTAAAATTAAAGGTTTGTATCAGATGACTGCTTAGTCATATATATATATATATATATATATATATATATATATATATATGAATATATATATATATATATATAATCACACTTCAGGGTAATGGAGATAATTAAAGTTGACCTGTGACCTTCTGGACAGGAGCCCATGGAGATCATCATATGGCATCATATTTGACATGGGATTGTGGGGAATGTCATCCCATGGAGCATGCATGGCTGGGCTGGTGACCTGGACCACTTTTGTGGCACATATGCTCGAGTCATTTACCAAAGAGCCAGTAGTTCTTCATTGCAAAGAGATAAACTTAGGCTTGATATTTGTTGAACACTTCATGACTCCAGTTGGGGTTTTCTTGGCAGAGATGCTGGAATGGTTTGTCATTTCCTTCTCCAGCTCATGTTACAGATGAGGAAACTGAAGCAAACATGGTTAGGTGACTTGCCCAGGGTCACACAGTTAGGAGTGTCTGAGATCAGATTTGAACTCAAGAAGATGAGTCTTCCTGACTCAAGGCCTCACACTCTATCTACTGCACCACCTAGACCTAATATAAGGAAAAGTAAAGTAGATGAGAAATACATCTATCCAATACTGTGACATGCCACTGCAAAAAGAGCCTGCAGAATTAGTCTTTTAGTATTTGTATGTATATAAACTTGCTTACATGTATATCAGAATATATTTAAACAAACTATATAGTATGTGCATAGTCACATAAATATCTTTATCTAATTGTAGATATCTAAATATCTAAATGTTACACAACTTTTGTTATTGTTTGGTCACTTTTTCAGTCATGTCTAACTCTTTATGACCCCATTGGAGGTTTTCTTGGCAGAGATCCTAGAGTGGTTTGCCATTTGCTTCTTCAGTTCATTTTACAGATAAGGTAACTGAGGCAAACAGGGTTAAGGGATTGCCCACGGTTACGCAGCTATTAAGTGTTTGAGGCTGGATTTGAATTCAGGAAGGTGAGTCTTCCTGACTCCAGTGCTCCATCTACTTTGCCTCCTAGCTGCCCCACTGCATACCTAGATAGGCCCATGTATGCTAGATAGACTCACATATGTTCACTTGAGACATATGGATAGATAGATAGATAGATAGATAGACAGATAAATAGACAGATACATACAGAAAGAGAGAGAAAGAGAATTTTTGGAATTATCTATATAACAGAATTACATTTTATTGCTAAAATATTATCTATATGTTCTGTTATCTGTGTTCTCTATAAGGAATATAATTATATTTCTTTACATACATGCATAAGTGTGTGTGTAAATATGAACAAATTTAAACAAAACCATTATACATTTATATAACATATTACATATGTTTACATAAATGTATAGTGCATACACACATGTACATGTACATATGATACACATGCCTACACATGAACACTTCTACATATGTATAAGTATATGGGCATATAAATGCATGCACATGCATATTTGTTATATATAATATATATATATATATATATATATATATTTATATATATATATATGAATGAATAGGGAATATGTACATATATACATATCTACACACTTACATACAAACCTGTATGTGTATGCACATATGCATGCATATAAAACATCTATATATACATGTTTTTATATATGTATGTATCTACATTAAATATATTTATATGTTGCATATATGGGTCTGAGGTTCCCTCCCAATATGAAGATCCTTGGTTCATTCTGACTGTTTCTTGCTCTTTTAGCTGATTAATCCCACCAGACTCTGAAGAACAGGAGTATACTCTCCAAAGGTAGTTCTTAACTCCCCTTGTCAAAACTCATGTTCAACACACATCTTTATTTATAGGATTGATAGACACCAGGATTGAGATCTGAACATCAAGGTCAGGGGTGGGGTACCTCGATCCTTGAGGCCATATGTGGCCTTCTGGGTCCTTGGTTACGGGCTTTTGACTGGGTCAAGTTTTACAGAACAAATCATTTTTTGGGGGGGAGGGGAGAGGAAGACAGTTAGATTTAAGTAACTTGCCCAAGATCACACAGCCAGTAAGTGTGTCAAGTGTCTGAGGTCGAATTTGATCTCAGGTCCTCCTGATTCCAGGGCTGGTGCTCTATTGCACCACCTAGCTGCCCTGTGAATCCTTTTATTAAGAGGATTTGTTCTGTGAAGTTTGGATTCAGTCAAAGGGCTACACTTAAACACCTAGAGGGCTTAAGGCTGTAGATTCCCCAACCTGGCCTAAGGCACCTACATATGCCTTCCCTTTGACCTACCTCCCAAACCCTGCAGCCCTCACCCCAGAGACCTGTATAGTTGCTGTTTCTTACAGGTCTTGGTGGAGTTTCAGTAAGGGGGAAGCTAGAGTTTCCTTTCCCAAAATAATTTTCCCTTTTAGGGAGGGCTGCATTGCTTTTGTTCCCTGATAGTTCTTCTTGGCTGTCCCCATTCCCTGCTCCCCATTGCTTTTTGTTCTCTACTTTCTCCAGTTCTGCAGTGAAACTGGAATAATTAGAGGTAAGGCTCCCTCTGACAAAGGTAATGCTTCCTCCACTGTAGCTCAGGTCCTGGCCCAGCTTTGCTCTGGAGCTTTGCATCATTCATACCAACTTTCTTGCTGGCTTCTGTAGTTCTGCTAATGTCCAATACACAATAGTTGTCATCTATCCTAGGGGACTAGCTCCCTTAGAAGGGGCACCTATGAATACTGCTCTGCCTTAGTCAAATGGTTTTAAGATTCAAAACATACCGCTAGACCAGATCGGCCATATTCTTTCGAAACTTCCTCTGGTTTACCTGCCCTCAAACACTAAGATTCTTTCAGGGGTCCTTGGGAAAACTCTTTTGTTGTTCCACTCTAATGTATCTGTTTCTAGCTCTGTGCTGACTCACGATGAGTCAATCTTCTGGCTCCTCTAATCTGTAGCACCTGGGCAGTCTATTTCCAATTCAAATAAATTCTTCCATTCACTTTAGAGTCATGGAAAATCACCTTCACTTCTGACCTACTTGGATAATATTTGGAAATTGCTTAATGCAGGGACTAGTATATCATACTTGCTATAGAAATGCTTTTCTTTGTTGTTGTTCAGTAGTTTCAGTCCTGTCTGACCATTCATGACCACATTTGGGGTTTTCTTGATAAATACACTAGAGTAGTTTGCCTTTTTCCTTTTCCAGGCCGCTTTACAGATGAGGAAACTGAGGCAAAGAGGATTAAGTGACTTCTCCACAGTCATTATCTATTTGAGGTCAGATTTAAACTCAGATTGAATCCAGGTACTACTCTATCCACTGTGCCACCTAGCTTCCCTGCTTATTCTTGCCCCTTTCTTTTTCCTCCTCTCCCCCTCCCCATCTTCTCTACTGAATTAGTACACTTAGGAGCTTGACTTTCATGAGGGCAGGTGAAAGAGACTCAAGACCATTGAGAATAGGTTACTTTGTTGGAGACATGGAAGTCTGAGTCTCTATTTCACCTACCCCTCACTTAGTCTCAACAAGATTTTATATATGCAATAACTTTAAATATAAAAGACAACACAGAGGGGAAAAGACTGACAGAGAACACTGCTGAATTGTACTGCTCCCAAGACCATCAGTTGCCATTTGGCTTTTACTACTTGCAGGGACATTCTCTTGGGATTCTGACCAGTTGATAGAAGGGAGACGGGAATAGCTTTTACCCATTTTCAAAAAATGTCCTCTTAATGCTTAATTATTTAAGATGGATTAAATGAAAATGCTTGTAAAATATCAAACCTACTGTACTTGGCAAATTAAAGACTGCAATTACTAGGTTATTTAAATTACCTTGAAGCAGGCTTGTTTCAAGAAATGTCATCAGAAGGGATGGGTATCTCCCCCTAGCATGAGTGCTTATGAAGACTCATTGGCCCTGATCCACCATCCCCAGTTACAAGAGCCCATCCTTTTAATGGCCAATATTCTCCCAATGATGTTATCTGGCTATGAATAGCCAGTACGATATGTAATATAATATAATACATAGAATATAGGACAGGAATATTGCAATATTGTAAGGACTAAAATGATAAGAAACCCAAAGGAGACTGGAAATTTGTCCAATGAGTTTAAGTAGAGTGAGAAATGTAATGAATGATTAGTTTTTGTTAATAAGTAGTGGAATAATATATATTATTAATAACACACATGGCCAAGAATGGAAATGTACTGGTCATATGGCAAGAAGGGGAATAAACAAATGGATAAGTTGAGGTACATTGGTACTCCTGAAGAAGAATGAGTCCAACATCATGCCCAGGTTTGGTTATCACTGTGGAAATTCATTAGATCAATCCTTTATGGATCTATGGAAGTACCAAAGTCAATTATTAATCAGGCTCAGATCTACTTTTCTGAGGTATTATGCATTCCCAAACCTGATTAAAATAAAATGCCTACCAGGTGAATAAGTCATTGACACAGCCTTTTTTTTTTTTTAACAAGTGACATACTATTTAGTAATAAAAATCCCAATTTTGGGATGTACTATTAGAGAAATCAGAAATCTGTAATACATAGATTATCAATGAAAATACAAAAATCACAAGAGATTGAAGAAATCAGGAAGATAGTACCATGAATGGGTTCAGGAATATGTTCAGAAACACAGTTATTTCAGACTTAGGCCTCAGAATCATACAGCTAGAAGGGACTTTTGAGTTCATTTCATCCAATCCCTTAATTTTCTCATTTATTGCTTAAGGCACTAGTTATTATTACCAACCCCTATGCAATAAACTGTTCTAAAAACCATAACATACCCGCAGGAGGGCTTAACTTAGGTGGGGCCTCTTTGGCAATAACAACCAGTCCAGGGCACTAAATGAGCGGGAGGGAAAGGAGGTCAAGTAGTTTTTCTCTCAATGATTTTAGTCTGGGTTTGCATGAAGCAAGTATTTCTATTCAATCTAAAGAAAAAATAAACTGGAAGGAGAAATTCCATTTTCAAATGATAATTAGGTTGAGCTTTGCTGAGTCCTGTTATGCTGGGGGAAAATCTATTCAAAGAAGACTCTGCATTGAAAAATGGTCAGTCCAGGGTGTTTAAGATAATCAATAGCATGACATCTACAACTGGTTATTAGGATTCAGTTGTTAATATTACTGAAAAATTGAAACAGAAAAAAATAGTCAATTCAATGAACTACCACATATTGTTATATTTTTATATGAAAAATTTAAAAAATACATATTTTTATTAAAATGGAGAAAGCTTTCATCACTGGTTGTAGGTTGCATCTTTAGGGAACAATTTTGATGTCTATTTGTGCATGTGGTTGTAGGAAATTGATAGCAACTGTGAAGTTAAAGGAAATTATAATAAAAATAATTTACAAAAGAACCCAACTATTTTTTAAACTAACTAAGCTTGAGATAAGATGGAGCATAGACATGATATTCTTCATGCAGCTCTGTCACTTGGTTATTTGTTAGCCAAACTTTCAAATTAGATTAAAGAATGAATCTGTTTTTAGAATGATCCAACTTCCAATCTCATTTACTCTTGACTAAAGGAAGTAGTGGTGCCATGAATCACCACACGATATTGCAGAGAGAAGTCTGAGTATTCTATCCAGAGTTAGCTGATTGAGATTCAGACCTCAGCTTTGCCATTTACTTTTTGGGGACCATGGGCATACCACCTAATCCCTTAGGGCTTCATTTCCTACACTTGTAAACTTCTATGTACTTAAAGCAAGAGATTTTTAAACTACTATTTTACCAAAGACTTTTCCTCATTAAGTATGATCTAAATTCATTTTATCAGGTTGAAATGTTTAGAATATATCTACTGACAGGTATGAGTTGAACACACTATAAGACAGGAAAAAAGTTGGGGTGGCAATGCAGTTTTTCTTTGGGCCAAACTCTCAAAACTTAAAATGCAAAAATAAGCAAGTCAATAAATAAATATTTTCTAAGGCTACAGATATCACCAACTTGTTGACATTTAATTTTAATCTGGGCAGTCCTAAAAAAAAGAGTTTTAACTTGATTTCCTTAAGCTAAGTTTGCCTGCAGTGGTTTGTTATGGAGAGATAGCCAATAGTTGATATGTAGACTAAGATTGCCTGTGAGAAGAGTCCCCAAGTGGACATCAAACTACAGAGGATAGATGTCACTAAACAGCACATGGGCTATCTGGTCTAGCCAACTGCTACCACCTTAGAGCAGGGAGCTATCCTACATAGAGATCTATGTTTTGTAGTGAAAACGTAATAGTAAAAGCACAAAACACTCTTGAACTGCTCTCCTGCCAAGCCAATTTATCATCAAGGAACATGTTACTACCTGACAGCATATTTCAGCACCTAATGGGCTGAAAATAGGGAAATGCTAAATTAGTTCAAAACTCAACACCTTCCACCCACTTGGGCATCTCCTAACTTGTGGCTAAATTGTCCTTTTTAATATTCATATTGCTTAAGCCCTGATGGCCATCAGGATTATATTTCTTTTTCACGTGGCAAGTAGAAATTTGTAGGGTTTGTTTGTTTGTTTAATAAGAAATGTGTTTTTCTTGTGTAGCTCCTTTAAAAATATTTTTATTATATTCTTTCCTCCACATTTTTTGTACTTTATTACATGTGCTAGTGAAGACAATTTTATCTTAATTAGGACTTGCTTCTAATTTTTATGATAATTTTTCTAGGCATTACACAATACTGAAATGCTAGACCAGTTCTTTGCTAATAGTAGACACTTAAAAAATAAACAAAAAAACAAAACTAAGATTATTTTGTTGAATACAAATTCATTACAAAGTATAGGCAGGCATTAATAACAAGAAAGAAGAATGTTTCTGAGCTTTGTTACCCGGAAACATTCACCCACTTCATATCCCCACATAAAAGCATTAAGTTACAAAATGAGGCTAAAATTTTTAAGTATCAGCAAATATAATGTAGTTGGTCAAAAGAATATGGGCTTGGAAATCAGGTTGGAAAATCTCACACACACACACACAGAGTCACACACTGTGGATCTGACTATAGATATATATGTTATATAGGCTCTATATATTACAGTATATTATAAATAGGCCATATATATGATATATTGTAGTATATACAGTATATGTATATATGTGTGTCTGTACATATATATGTGTGAAAGAGAGAGAGTCAGATCCATAGTATGTGGCAATTTTTTCTAGTTGGAAGAAAAAGAAAAGAAGCCTCTGCTACCTCAAAAATTTGTCAGAGCCCTATTATGTACTACTGTAGAATCTCCCCCTCCCACATCAAAAAGAGGTCTTTGCCTGGGGAAAAATAATTTTGCACGTATTGTACACACACACACACACACATTCATGTCATATATATATATATATTATTTGTTATATGATATATGTGATTTATAACTGTGTCATATATAGCAGTATATTATACATATGCACATATATGTATACATACTTCCTGAGTGGGTAAAGATTGATGAAGTTCATGCACATACTTTGTTGTATGAGTTAGTCAATTAATTAACTGAGCAGTATATTATTTATTAAGCACTAACTCAGTGATTCTCAACCTTCCTAATGCTGTGACCCTTTAATACTCGTATGTGGTGTATCAGCATGTGGGTAGACCCGCCTAGAGATAGATAGAGGAATGGTGTCTCTTTCCTAAGACCATCAGAAATATGTGTTTTCTGATGGTCTTAGGCAACCCCTATGACCCCTGTGAAAGGGTCATTCTACCCCCAAAGGGGTCACAAGCCACAGGTTGAGAACTGCTGCACGAACTCTATGCTAGTCACATGACATACTCATATAAAAACAATCTCTGATCCCAAGGAGTTTATATTCTAATGTGAAACACACATTCTCTCCCTCCCCCATCCCTCTGTCTCTCCTTCCCTACACACACGCGCACATTTGTGCACATGCATGTGTGTGCATATACATGCATGTATAAATATACATATGCACACTATGATGTAAAAATAGAAGCCAAGCTCACAGTTCTGTGGAACATAGACAAAGCTTCAGAAAAATTTTATTTCACTACAGATTTTAATGGCCGTCACAAACAGATTTGGTGGACACATTCATTTATTTTAGAATAGTATTGAAAGGCTCTGTTCAACTTCACGCCTTTCTTGGTCAATCAATCATGAGTAGAATGGATACAGGTAATCACAGGGATTTGTAGGCATCTTTTGGCCATACTCATAGATATTCATTATTTTTTGGTTGGCTCTCTCTGCCTATTCCCCTTCCTCTTTTGGCTGAAGAAGACTGATCTAGGGGCAGTTAAGTGAAATGATGGATAGATCACTAACCCTAGAGTTGGGAGACGTTGAGTTTAAATTTGGTGTTAGAAACTTATTGACTAGCTGTGGCACTCCAGGCAAGTCACTTAACCCTGACTGAGTTTAAAAAAAAAAAAAAAGACCATTCTAATTGTCTTACATTACTAGGAAATAAATAGAATATATACCTGCCATGAACTAAGCTTTCCCATATTCCAAGGATGTTTGAAAAATCCCAAATTAGGGAAAAAAAATTCAAATCCACTATTTATTCAAAGCATAAAAAATATAAAGCCTTATCCAGATATAAAATAATACTATTATTTAGTTTCCTCTACCAAATTCTTGTCTAAAGGCTTATTTTACACGTTTGATATGACCATGGAGTCTTGACAGATATGGCAGTGTATGAATCTCATAATAAATCATATCCATTCCCTAACAGCCAACCAGCCTCACTTAGTTTGGAGAGACTCTCTCCTAGAATATTGGCCACTCAGTGGAGATTTCTTTTCTGTCCCAGTATATGAAGAAAGTTTACTCAGACATAGAGATGTTGCATTAATGGAGGGAGGATGTCCACTAATAAAGTCTTGAATCCTTATAGTATTGTTAAGCTGATACATAATTATCCTTTATCATCTTTATTAGAGGCACCAAATATACAGCCTGTGAGTTGCAAGCAGTCCACAACACTTCCAAATGTGGCATGAACCAGATTCAAATGTAACTCCTCTCTGATTTTAATGTGCTGATGTATTAACATGTGTGGTTTTCTAAGTCAACATGCAACCCACAAAGATCGGTATATATGGTTTAGTGACCCCTATTTCTTTTTGAGTTTGATACCACTGATCTATATGGTCTCAAATCAAGATCAGACCTAGGATCAATTGTGAAACAATTGGTTTTGGTCCTCTCAGGATACCGATTGTTTCTTGCTTTTTTATGGTGGACTCTCTCTTGTCTACCCTTTGACTGTCCAGTTGAACTGAATTCAATTAATCCAACATTTACTTAGTGCCAAGGCACTATGCTAGCTGTTAGAGCTATAAAAGTAAGAACTAAAAAAAGTCTTTATCTTTAAGGAATTTACATTCTATTCTCTCTTACCCAAACCTACTCTCAGAAAACGCATTAATTAATCTGATATCAGTTACTGATATTTGCAGCACATATTTCCTATGGTATATTTGTGCTTAAAATGTTATCGTTAACAGATGAAAAATCTAGTACTATATGAAAAAAGATGCAGTTATCCCAGATCAGGCACCAGGAACTGCAAAATGGAGATAACCAGCTACTTTTCTTGTCCAACAAACATTTATCAATCACCTACTATGTTTAAGGCATCATGCTAGATAATTATGATACAAAGGCAAAAATGGATCCTGTCCTCAGGTAGCTTTCATTCTATGAGATGGTAGACCATATAGTCAAATAAGTAGATGAAATAATTTGAGGAAGGAAAGAGTGTTAATGGAAGGTAATAAAGAAAGCTTCATGGAGAGAATGATACCTGAACTGATCCTTGAAGGAAAATAAAGATTTTCACAAGCAGAGATGAAGAGGGGATGCATTCTAGGCATAGGATTGACAAAGGAACTTGAAGGTCAAATTTACAGAACAATAGTTTAGTGTAGAGTAAGGAATACACTTTTAAGGGGAGCAATATGAGATGAGACTGGTAAGGCAGGTTGGAAGGATATTATAAAGGCCTTGAGATATAGGTTGAGAGGTTTCTAAGCTGTCCTGCCCTACTTCAACATTTCAGCCTGTTTGTAGAACAGAAAAGATCTTGAGTTCTGCCAAAGTAATCAGTGGCCTTTCTAGATAAGTTTCGAAAAACATGAATTAAGCTCTTCAGCTAAAGAGCTCTTGGAATCACCTGTTTTATCTCTAAGTTGATTCATACATATCAGTCCCCTCCCCTATGTATGCAAGAAGGTTGGGGAGGTGAATACATGTCTCTATTTCTCCTAGGCTCAGATATTATCATTTTCATATTTTTTTGCTTCCACCCACTGCTTACTTCTTATCTATTTTTAAAATCATTGGTTGCTAACAAATCACTATGACTTCATATCAGTACTGGAGAAACAAAGAAAGTTTACTTAACAGAGGAAACATGAGAGCAAGGAAATGCATGTGGACCAGACACTATGGCACAGGTAAACTACCTTATCTTCTTCCAACTGGGAAGGATTGAGTGTTTTAAATCTCATCTCCCCTGGTGCCGCAGAGACCTGGCCCTGACTCTAATTGAATCTAGAGCTGGAGTTTTTAATCTAGGGTCAATGGCAGTATTTTGATAATTGTATTTCAACACTTTTTTTTTTGTAATCCTATATGCTATATTTTGTGCATTTTTGTGGTAATAATTTAATTTTTGTAGTCACCTCTAGCCCTGGGGTATGGGAAATGCTGCCTCCTTTTCAAGATTTTCAGTTCTTCCCTCTAGCCTAGCACCAGAGCCAAACCTCCAGCCTCCAGTAAGTGCCCACAGCCAGGTGCTTTCTGCCCGACTGCTTCTGCACTCATCAGGTGATGCTGGTTCCTTCTCACCCCCAACATTCTTGGCATTGCAGCTGGGTTTGGCATTCCCGGTCAGCAGAGGTTCCCTGGATCTTCCTGGGCTCAGATGCCCAATTGCCCTCACTATCCTGGGGGGTTAAAGTTCTGGAGTCTGGGGCTAGGGCAGACTCTCCAACCAACTAACCCCAGGACTTGCTGCTTATTGTTTAAGTCCCTTGCCTGCTTGCTGTTAAGGGGGAACCTCGCCTGAAGGTGTTTTTACTCCTCACCAGGGACCAAATCTCATCCTGGGATTTTTCTTCTAATCTTCTCAAATTGTCCCAGGAAGACCAGAATTGTGTTCTTACTTATCTCCACCCATACTTAGTTCATCTTAAAGTGCTATTTTAACTTTTTTTGTGGGGAAAATCTTGAGAGCTTGTAATTTTCTGACCTGCTCTGCCATCTTCCCAGAATCCTCTTGTACGTATTATATTTTATGCATTCAAAATCAAGCCTTTCCCTACTCTAGTCCACCCTTCCACTTAGCTATGATTATTCTAAGACACAGCTCTGAGCATATTGCCTCCCTATTTAATAAAACCAAGGGGTTCCCTATCACCTCTGTTTAACATTCACAACCTGGCCCTTTCCTACCTGTTCAATCTTCTTATAACGTACTCCCCTCTATGTCCTTTGCAGTCCAATGACACTGCCCCCCTTGTTGTTTTCGCTTGAACATGGCGTTGCATTTTCTCTCTCCTTGCATCTTCACTGGCTGTCCTCCACGCCTGGAATGTTCACTTCTCGTCTTTGTCTCCTGGTTTCCCTACCTTCCTTCAAGTCCAAGCCAAAATCACATCTTCTATAAAAAGTCTTTCCCAGTCTTCCTTAATGTTAGTGCCTTCCTTCTATGATTATCTGTAATTTTTCCTGTCTATATCTTGTCTGACTTGGTTGATATCCCACTTCTCACATTAGATTCTGAGCTCCTTGATGGAAGGGATTGTTTTTGCCTCTCTTTCTAGGCCCCAGAACTAATTACAGTACCTAGCCCAGAGAATGTTCTTAATAAATGCTCATTGATTTCCCTCGGGTGCATAGATTTCACCAGACTGCCAAACACCACAGTGAAACCAGCAAACTAAGTTAAGATTCTCTGGTCTCAAGAAACAGAACATTTTTTTAGAGTAATTTGCCTATCATCATAGGAGCAGTGAGCATGTATTATGATCAGAAAGCCATGCCCGATTAAGTGTCCACTTGGCTCACATAAGCTGCATAGAGCTATTCAGAGAGACATCAGCAGGAGTGTTGAGACCTCCTGACACCATAGAATTGTGGCTCTGTCAGTGCCCAGCATCTGACCTTGGGAGGAAAGGAGACAACAGTAACATCTCCAAAGCATTTGGTAAGACATAGAATGTTGGCCCAACTCTGTTGACCTTTCTTTATTTTTTTTTTAATCTTTCTCTTTCCAGTATTTCTTTCTTTTCCCCCAGAGTCCTACTATTATGTGCTTATCTAGTGAGAGTTTAAGTCTTTTGATTATAAAGCATTTCAAGAAGAAAAGGCAAGTGATGTTATATTGAAACATTCAGTATTGTCCATCTCCTATTAAAATAATCATGGGGAAATCACCTGGAAGCTTCATGGCTACAATCAAACTGGCAAATAATTTACACATAATTCTATATTTGCCCCCATTTTTATCAATTTTTTACTGAGATTTGCTTAGATGGGGCAGCTAGATGGTGCAATGGATTGAACACCAACCTGGGAGTCAGGAAGACTTGAGTTCAAATTCAGCTGCAGAAATTTGACAGCTAGCTGTGTGACTCTGGGAAAGTCACTTAACCCTGATTACCTCACCAAAACAAACAAACAAAAAACAGAAGAAATTCTGCTTAGATATCACATTCTGAAGTTTTACCTTCACCTTACTGTGCTCTCAATGGCTAGGCCAGCAGAGCCCCACCTCTGGCAGTTCCTATCAAGTTAGAAAAGTCTGGTGATGGACTTATTGCCTATGGTCCAAGGATTCAACTAAAATTAGAAGAGCTTGTCAGGCTGGCAAGAGGGTGATTTTTTTTCCAGCCATGGAAGCTATCATTCAACTAGTCAATAAACATGTGTTAAGGACCTACTATGGGCCAAGCATTATGCAAAGTGCTGGGGATATAACAGGCAAAAAGGCAGTGCTGCTGTCAAGGATAATAGTCATTATCTATTGCATGAGATAAGAAAAAATATGTATAAATAAGATATATGGAAGTTTATAAAACACCAGCTAGGTTTTAAAGGGGACTTGAGCTGCCTTGTTAAAGGGAGAACACAAACTGAAAAAAATATATGGATCCATGATGATTATGAGTATGTAGAGAGTGAGAATTATTTAAGATTTCCAAGGGCTTTATGTGAGTTTGATCCTTATAACAACCCTGTGAAGTAAATACTATTATTATCTTTGTTTTACATTTGCAGAAACTGAGTCTAAGACAGTTAAGGGATTTTTCAGGGTCCCACAGGTAGCACAGGTCTGAGGCAGGACAGATATTCCTGACTCCTGTTCCAAAAGGGTTGATTGCCTGTATCCATATTCTCCAGGGGTCCTGCTATTTTTCCCCTTAAAATATCTTTCACCTTGTTTTTTTTTCCCTCTCCTTTACCATGACCATCACTCTAGCTCAAGATCTTGTCACTTCATCCCCTCACATTAGGAAAGATGTTCTTAACCTTTTGTCCATGGTTCAGGTCCACAGATAGGTTTCAAGGGCTTGTGAACTTGGATTGAGGACAAATGCATATTTATCTTCATTAATCTCTAACTGAATTTTAGCATTTCTTTCAATTTTGAACATAGGCAAAAAAAAATATTCTAAGAAAGGGTTCATAGACTTCATTAGGACAGTCAAAAGGATCCATAACCCAAAAAATGTTACAAACACTAGTAATTGGATGGCTACAGGGGCCTTTTTCCTAGTCTTTGAAATTTGAGACTCCCCAGAAGCATCTGGTTTAACCCATACCTGGACAGAAATCCCCTCTACAACATTTATCACAAGTGACAAACACTATCCTTTGCTTAAAGTATTTTGGTGAGGAGGAATTCACTGTCTTCTGACATTGGTGATTCCATTGGCAGACAGCTTTAATTGCTAGAAAGATTTTCCTTACACAGAACTAAAATCTTTCAGTTTGCAACTTCCATCCAGTAATCCTTGGCCCTCTGAGGCCAAGTAGAACAAGTGTAATCCCTTCCAATCCTTCTTTCCTGAAGCCACCAGGCTAATCATTCTAAAATGCCATTTGCATCATATCAGAGAACCCACAAGCTGTTACCTATCTCCTCTGCCTGGCATTCAAGCCCCTTTATACTCTGGCACCAATCCAACTCTTTAGCCTTGTTTGTTGATATTCCGCCTCATGCTGGAACCTGGAAAAACACTTTATTCTTTCTCTTTACCGCCATAACCACCAAGATCATCACGTCTATCTCTCTGTCTTTTCTGAAGCTGCAGGCCCACAATTGTTCCTTGATTCTGAGATGCTACACTTTGGGTCAGTCTTTCAAATTTTTCATTGCTCAAATACAATCTTGGATATGACAGTTTTTTTTCTTATTACTCTGCCAAGTATTCATTCCTTAAATATCTTCCATACGTACATCTTAGTTAGTAATAATAATTATTATTCAAAGCAATAATAATTGTTAATTAAGTAATTAATTTATTTTACCCATAATTAATTAAAATAATTATTCAAAACAATAATAACTATCAATAAAATCATGGCTTAAACCATCACAATTGGTTAAATAATTATTTAAACCAATAATAATTAATTAAAATAATGATTAATTAAAGCAATTACTATTTAATCCAGCGATTACTGATGAAAATAAGTATTGTATAAACCAATAGTAATTATTAATCTAAATAATTAATAATAATAACACTTATAAAATGTTCTAAGGCTTGCAAAGTGATTTGTATATATTATCTCACTTGACCTTACCAACCACTCTGTAGACACTGTCATTGTACTCACTTTAGAGATGAACAAGCTAAGATTGACAAAGGTTGTATGATTTGTCCACAGTCATACAATTAGTAAGGATCTGAGACGGAATTTAAGTGAAGGTCTTCTAGAGTCCAGGTCCTGATCTCCATCTACTACGTTACTGAACTTCCATAGACATTGTAATTCCAACAGCTTAGTTTTCTTTCTAACTAAATTCTCAACTTTTTGCAGGAAAGAAATCCTATATTCTGTCTTTCCCAGAGGGCCTTAGAGGTACTGAATAATCTAAGTTGATGAACTGATAGATGAATACTTCGTAGTTAAACATAGAACAGTCACATTTAGGCCAGGAATAACGACTGAAAGTGGATTATTTTGGGAAATAGGAATTGTCTAAAAGTAAGTAAACATGGGTATTAGCATTTACCTTTTAATCCTGTTGTGATGGATAAGACTTAGGGACTAGATCTTTGATTTTTCTGATCTAGGGAATTCTTGGATAAGGAAACTTCCTCCACCAATGCAGATTGCCACCTTTCCTATAACTTAGGAAGTTGTCTAAAGCACTTAGAGATTCATTGACTGACTTGCTTAATCCTCCATGCCTCTGTTTCCTCATCTGTAAAACGGTTGAGACAATAACCTTTGGAGTCTCTTTCAGCTCTAAATCGGTTGTTATCTCAAGATCGGTTTTTTGGTGCTATGTGGCCATTAATGATCCCATTTGGGATTATTTTAGCAGAGATGCTGAAATGATTTGTCATTTTCTTCTCCAGCTCATCTTACAGATGAGGAAACTGAGACAAACAAGGTGAAGTGACTTGCCCAGGGTCACACAGTTAGTAAATTTCTGAGGTCAGATTTGAACTATGGTCTTCCTGTTCCCAAGCTTGACATTCTATTCTTCACAGCACCACCTAGCTCCTCTTAAAAAAAAAAAATAACAACTTTAAATCTACAGTTTTATAATTCCTGCATCATATAACTAATATGTTTCCTAAGTAGTACATGGGCCCAGATTTTACTTATTCTGAGGTGACGTCTTAATTCCTAATGCTTTTCTGTGAAATATATCCATTTATGGCATCCATAATAGCTGTTATCTTTTCTACAGCAGTGCACTTCCATGTTTGTCGTTGTCTGGTTTTATCCTTAAAGAAATTATGCATAATGGGCAAGAAAAGAGTTATGAGGTCCTGAAGAAACACATGCACAGAAAAAGAAATCAATGAACTGCTTAGGTCATTTCAACCTTAAACATGGAAGCTGCACCTACAAAACAAGTTTCCTGACTCCCATACCAGCCTTTCTTTCCTTTAGGTCTCACTGTAAATTCCTAAGTTCCTCTGGGAGAGTTGATACTAGGAAATGGAGGATGAGTCACAAAAATGGGGCATATTAAACACCATATCTTAACTAACAGGCAACAAAAGCTGGTATGCAGTGCATCAAATTTTCCACAAATTTAAATAAATGACTAATTTTAGTTGGAAATCGAAATGTAATCATGACTTTCAAGAATTAATTTTTCATATAATTTTAGGGTAAAAAAGGGACTTTGGAGGGTGTTTTTGGCCAAGCTCCCTCATTTTGCAGATGATAAAATCAATGAAGAAAGAACGTGTTGGCTTGCCCAGTGTTACATGACTAGGGGCTGGCTGCATGGTGACATCCAATCCAATGCACTTTTCACTAGCTACCTCCTATTTGTTGATACTTGTCCTCAGTGGGAAGAAATCAATCCAAAGTCTTTTGGTGGTAACATAGGTAATTCTCAAGAGAGAATTGTATCCACCAATCCTTTTGGGAAAATAGGCCTGCGGAACATTCTGATTCTCTTGAATCAATTAAGCAATCAGCAAATGTTTATCAGACATACCATGTGTTGTAAGGCACAGGGAAGAAACAAGCATTTAATAATGACCTACTATGTGACAGAACCGTGCATTGCTATGATAAGATAGAACAAATATAGAAGAAAGTTTTCTGGCTTAGATGTCATTGTTCTAACACTAATTAGCAAGTTAAAAAAGACATCTAGGTGACACAGTGTATAGAATACTGGGACTGGAGGCAGGGAGACCTGAGTTCAAATCTCACCTCAAATATTTACTAGCTATTTGATCCTGGGTAAGTTACTTAAAATTCTACCTGCCTCAGCTTTCTTATGTGTAAAAAGGGCATAATAATAGCACCTGCCTCCCAGGGTTTTTATGAAGTTCAGATGAGACAATATTTGTAAAGCTCTTAGCACAGTGCCTGGTGCATAGTGGGTGCTATAGAAATGTTTACATATATGTATGTATGTATGTATATGCATATATGTATGCACATGTATATTCATATGTGTGTATACATATATATATAGTGTGTCTGTCTGTATGTGTGTATGTGTATATATGTATATGTAGTGTATGTATATATGTGTATATATGTAGAGATATATAGCATGTATGTGTGTATGTATATATGTGTGTACATGCATGAGTGTATAAATAGTGTGTCCGTGTGTATGTCCATGCATGTATAAGTATGTGTGTGCATGTATGCATGTTGCTCTTTCTGGATATCAGTTTCCTCATCTGTAAAATGATGACATTAAGACTAGATGATCTTCAAGATCCTCTATTTGTCTAAGGAGCTGTGTTTTTATGACTTTGAACAAAAATATAGTAATTTAAATTGGATACAGGCACTCAGGAATAAAGATTGAAGGGAAGGACTCAATATAATGAAGGGGTGATTTGTTGTAGTTAAGAAGATCATTTTTCCCTCCAGGTCTTAGTATCTAATCTTTAGTAGGAACTGTGGCTCACCAAAATTAATCACTTGGTGACCACCTTTTTTTGACTTACACCATATCAAGAGTAGTTGGAAGGATAGGAGGTATTTAACCTGGAAAAGAGAAAAAAAAAAATCAAAGCATCCTGATAGTTGTTTTCAACAAAGGAGGAAAGATGGAAGGAAAAGAATGAAGGAAGGGAGGGAGGGAAGAAGGAAGGAAAGAAGAAAGGAAGGAAGGAAGGGAGGGAGGGAGGAAGGAAGGAAGGAAGGAAAGAAGGAAGGAAGGAAGGGAGGGAGGGAGGAAGGAAGGAGCAAAGGAAGGAAGGAGGGAAGGAGGAAAGGAAGGAAGGAAGGAATGGAGGGAAGAAGGAAGGAATGAAGGAAGGAAGGAAGGGAGTGAGGAAGGCAGAAAGGAAGGAAGGCAGGAAGGAAGGAAGGAAGGAGAGAAGGAAGAAAAGAGGGAAGGAGGGAAGGAAGGGAGGGAGGAAGGAAGGGAGGGAGGAAGGAAGGAGGGAAGGAAGGAAGGCAGGAAAGGAGGGAGGAAGGCAGGAAGGAAGGACGGAAGGAAGGAAGGAAGGGAGGGAGAGAGGAAGGAAGGAAGGAAGGAACGAAGGAAGGAAGGAAGGGAGGAAGGAAGGGAGGGAGGGAGGAAGGAAGGAGCGAAGGAAGGGA
>CM053591.1:151431286-151483299 GCA_028646515.1 Pseudochirops corinnae | reverse complement strand
AATATAAATATGGATATAATATAGATATAGTTCTAGAAGATATAAAGAAAGATAATAGTGATAGAGATACACAACAGAGAAAGAGATACTATATAGTATAGATATAGATAGATAAAAATGCAATATCTGCCCCTGCACTAGTTGTGACTAAAGTAGGTACAAGAAGCATGATATGAGAGAGGGGACAACCTTGGTTCAATTTCTGCCTCTGACCCATCCTGGCTGTATGACTCTGAACAAGTGGCATAGCCCTTTGGTGCCCTGGGCTACTAGTTCTGTAAGACTCTCAGTTGCTGAGAATGTGCTGGTCTGTATTGGTGGAGGGAATTCTTCCTTGGGTGGCTTGTAAAGAAGTGTCTTATCCTAGTTACCAAAAGTTGTAGGTCATAGAACCAACAGTCATCTGATCAGATTTTTTTATTCCAATTCTCATTTGTTCCCTATTGTACCACAGTGCTGACTTCCCAGATCCTCCTTTTCCAGACAGATGGCAAATTTCAGGAAAGTTATGGAATTCATGCATTTTGCTAACCTCCAGTGCACCCTGCTGGAACAACCCAAAGGTGGAACATGATTGCAGGCCAAAGGAAGAGATTATTTGGGATTCAGCTGCTGTTGAAACCACCTGTCTCTTTCAAGTCCTCCTAGGACCATGAAGGCTATGGGCACAGAGGTTCATTATTTATTTATTTATGCTCTATTCTCTCTCCCAATTCCCAGCTGCAACTTGATCCAGACAATTGTTAAATGCAACAGTGGACCTTTGACAGCTCCAGCTGCACCCTGATCTCTGAAGCCATTCACCGTGACGGCATGGCTGTGATGGACAATGCAGCTGCCATATTTGCCCACCCATGGCTGCCACAGGAGCACTGTCTTTTCACCTTTTGTTGAGGCTTAGTAGTGGTGACATTCTCCTGGCAAATTGAAGATCTTATCATGCTCATGTCTGGGCTGCAGAGCACAAAAAGATGAGAAGCCGTTACTGTAACTCAAGAAAGAATATTTCATTTTTATACTTTATCAAAGATTGCAAAGAGTGAGCTACATGTACCATTTTTATATAATAATAGATTTAGAGTCTCAGGGGTCATGTAGTCTAATACTACAATTTTACAGATGGGGAAACAGAGGTTTAGTAAAGTTAAATGGCTTTCCCTTAGCCACCCAGGTGGGAGAGGTGGAATTTGAACCCAGGTCTTCTGACTCCAAGTCCATGATTCTTTCTATCAAAACACAATGTCTTTCAAATTGTGCTTCCACTTTTTGTTGTTTTTTTTTAAATTTAAATTTATTTCTTTATTTACTTTTAGTTTACAAGATTCAGTTCCGGAGTCCCTTGAGTTTCAAGTTTTCTCCCCTCTCCCCCCCCGCCCCCATGGCAGCATGCAGTCAGTCACGTATAGAATCTGCAAATACTTTCATGTTGGACATTAGTCTGGTTGTATAGAAGGGCTGTAACCAATGGAGTGGACAATGGGAAAACGAAACAAAACCAAACATGGAAAAGAGCGACAGCATGTAGATTGCTTTAGTCTCCATTTAAACTCTGTTCTTTCTAGATCTTTCTCTGAATGTAGGTATCTCCTTCCATCCTGAGACTTGTAGAGCTTCCACTTTTTGGAAGTCTATTCCATACACTGATGATCTAATTGACATGTATAAATGTAGTTTCTATGAACAGGGTACCACCCACCCTCCATATCTCTCTAATCACCAAACTGTATAATCTTATTGATAATCTTTGTTCTGGTAACCTTTTATCAATAGGACTGTTGTATCCCCTTTTAGATTTGTGAGACATTTTATGTACATTAATTGTTATTTCAGTTCTCACAATCATAATTATGCTATGAGATAAAGGGAGCAAGTGTTATTAACTTCCATTTTATGGATGAAGAACCCAAAGTTAAGAGATTAAGTGGCTTGTCTAAAATTACACACCTAACAAGTAGTAGAGTGGGATTTATTCCCAATTCTGTGTTCTTCCCACTTTGGGCATAGACTATGCCTGATCCTATCATTTAGATATGCCATACTAGAAATAACTAACTAGATTCTCCTAAGGTCAAAATTATTGGGTGATGCTAAATCAGGCATTGGGGAAAGCACAATACTTTTTTCAAGTCACAAACATCCTAGTTAGTTCAGGAGTCCCAAATCTTCTATCTTTTCAGGGAGAATTTGAAAGCCAGATGAAAACTGAAGGAGGAAAGGACTGGGAAGGGCTTCTTTACCAAATGCTCATGAAGCACTTAGGACAACATTGAGTCAACTACTAACACTGAGTCAGAAGCACAGTCAGGACATAATCATTGCTGAAGCAGGTGCTATGGAACACTCAGAATCTGGTCAGATATCAAACATGCCAAAATCATCCACTGCATCCCGGGTTGTTGTCAGTCATCCTGACTTTTGTCTTGCTGCTGGACTTTGACAATGCTAAAAGAGAAAGTGAGGTTAACTATTTTGTGCAACTCTGCCTCACTTGAATCCAGTTCACTGAAGTGAAGACATTACCTATGATGTCATTGGTCCTCTTAAAAAAGGAAGGATAAAAAACAACAACAATATATGATGCACTTTGGAAAGTGCAATCTGCATTATTTACATTTTTATCCATAACTTTCTTAACACCAGAGAATTCAAGAAAAAAAATCTGATTTGTAGCATCTGCTGATTTCTGAAATTTAACAATAAGTTCTCACAAAGCTGTTTGGAGTTGGCTCCAGCATTCCCCTAGACTGATGGTACAATTTCCTGTTAGTGCCAAATTAACCTTTATCTAAAATTCTATACAAGTTTGAGCCTCTAGTAGCTTTAGGCTTTGATTAAAAGTGCACATCTTGTTGCATTTTTGGAACTAAAGGAAATGAAAGCCTAACACTAATACTCTTCCTTACTGCTATCTATTATCCTCCCTCTAATGCCGAGCAAAGACAACTTCCAAGGTTCGGAATACCAGCATAGTAACTCTCCATTCATTCAGTGACAAACTAAGGCAAAACATTCACAGAAAAGAGAAAATAAAAACACAGGGCAACTCAGTCATTTAGTAAGTTCTCAATTCAATCAAAGAGTATCTCAATTCCATCACAAAGTATGAAGTCAAAGTACACCACCCCTGGCTAGAACATTCATTTAGGCAATCACAAAGTCTCTTTTCTCAAATATAGATTAGTTTCCAATCATTAACAAAGTATATTCATTTGGTCAGTCACAGAGCACAAAAGTCAAAGTGCTCCACTCCTGGATCACAACTGAATTACCATCAGTTACCCTAAAGCACCTTCTCAAAGGGGCAGTGGAGAGCACAAAGGCCATCTACCCCTAAGCCACAAGAAGGTTATCATCACAGTACTCAATACCCACGGAGAGATCTTTTCTTCATCTTGACCCGAGGCAAGTTCTCAGCAATCTCTGTTCCTGGGGAGACAAAGCTTAACAAAGCCACAATATTTATATTGCCAGTGTCCTCATCAATTCACTTTCTGCCTGCATAACACTTCTCAGGACCCCTGAAAACATTAGCAAGACCACATTCAAGGATTTCTGCAAATATAAAACAAGAAAATCCTCCTTCAGGTCTTTTGAACCAATAGCAAGATTCCAGGACCTCTGCAACAACCATAATGTCCTTCACCTGCAGACAAATCTGGCAAAACAACATCAAAACAAACAGAAAAAACACCAGAAGCACAGTCATGTCTCCTCAGTTCTCAGCAGCTCTGAGTGGCAGCTCTCAAAAATCCTGAGCAGTTCCAACTGTCCCTCCACAGTCCAGGTGTCCTTGGCTGGCAGTCTCTCTCTCTCTCTCTCTCTCTCTCTCTCTCAGCAGCTCTGGTCCCCGGAAGTCCTCTCTATCTCTCTGCCTCCATGATGCTGCTCAATAAAGTTCTTCTGGCCTCTCTCTGTTTGGGCCTCTCTCTAAATTCACCACACCAGCTCCTCCTAGTTCATCCCTCTCACTTCACATCAACAAGTCCAACTCACAAGCGGGATTCACAAGCTCTGGGTTTCAACACTCAACCCGAAAACCAAGCCAGTACAGAGGGATTTTTAAATTCTATTACTATTACACTCCCATACCTACCAACCCTGTGTGGTAGCATCTCTATACAAGAACATCTCCCTCCCCTTTTCCCCTATACTCTCTAAGACAAAGTTACAGATACTTGTGATCTGCAATGAGGGTTAAAGTGCCCATTCAAGGAGAACTAAATGTGGTGGATGAAACCGACTCTGGGTATGTGTGGAGAGAACTAATCTTATGATTATGACCTACCAGGGTTGTTTTGAAGAAGACATTGTCAAACTTAAAGTACTTTAAGAATATGATTTACTATTATTAATGGATAGAAGGAATTTCTAAAGGTGTCTAGTATATAATAGGAAGGATTAATTTGATCCTAATGATTATTTTATTGAACAGAATATTTTATCCAATAATATGAATGTAACATGCTTCAAAATAATATTAGTTAAAATAACATTCAACCTAGCATAACTCAAACCAAACAGTAAGCATTTTGTAAGTGCCAGGCAATGTGCTAACTTCTGGAATAAAATTTATTATTTTTTTTCTAATTTTAAACTGAGTTGTAAATGAATGACAGCCCATTGGGAGGTACATTGATTTAGCAAGTTTTAGCAGGGAAGAAAAGTCAGCTTTGATATTGGTTACATAAGAGTTATTTTTGGTTCATGCTGAGGAGTGATGGCACACTACCTTTTGACACCAGTTGCCATTCAAAGAGAAAAACCACAAAGCCTAGAGTTGCTAATGCTTTCATTCTTCAATGCTTAACAGTATCACAAGGGAGATACATTTTCCAGAGAGCTAGGGCATCAAAAGAAGAGTGATAATGACACAGAAAGAGAGACCTGGTATCTTGGTGTGTATATCTTTCTCAGATGTTGACTGAATACTAAGAGATCGCAGTGTTTGTTTAAGAAGTAGCCATTTGCAGTTAGTGATGATCTCATTTCTTTAAAGTCTGTTTACCAATTGGCTTCTCTCCAAAGTATCCACTCTCATGAAATTAGGGGAAATGGGAGAGAGGACTCCTAAGAAAATTAAAAATAACAAACCAAAAAAATGCCAAATGATAACCAAAAGCAGCATGTTTGGATACACAAGGTAGTTAGCAATAAATGTTGGTTGACTATTTGTTTGATGCATCCCCAGGACAGAGTTGAACTATAAAGGGATAGGGATAAGAATAGTTTTGTTTTGTTTATATGTATATATGTCTCCCCATAAGTATGTATGTATGTATTTATGCATCCATCCATCATCTGTCTGCTTGTCTGTCTAACTATATATCATTTGTGGAATGGATTACTATAGCACATTTAAGTGGGAAGCATATGCTTTCAAAATGTGCCTGAAACTTAAAAGAATCAAGTATTTCATATTTTAAAAATGTACACTTATTAGTTATACCACATAATGTAACATTTTATTTTATTTTGTCTGGATTGTTTCCTACATAAATAACAGAAACAAAAAAAGAAGTGGAAAAATTAGTTGTACAGAATTAGCCAATGTCTCAATGGACTCCCATAGACTCTCTCATATTCCACAACAATGGTACCCCACCACTACGAAAAGGAAAAGAAGTTACATTCTTCATCAGGGTCAGCTTTAGTCATTGAATTTAATTAGTGACCAAGTTTCAGTTTTGTTGTTGTTGCTGTTTTTCTGTCACATATTTCATGTGGTTCTTTCAAATTGTAGTTCTGTTTTTTCATTATTTTTCTGGTTATATTTCTTTTAATACTTCATTAATTTTTATGTCTTTCAATCTCTATCTAATCTTTGATATTCTTGTTTAAAGTACAGTAATATTTGATTAAATTGATGTTCCACCATTTGTTTGACCATTCTCTAGTCAATGGGCATCTACTTCGTTTCCACTTCTTATCTACTACAAAAAGTGCTTTGATTAACGGTGTATATTGGACATTTTTTTTCTATCTTTGCCCTCTTTGGGATAAATATCTAGTAGTGAGGTCTGTAGATCAAAAGATATGAGCACTGTAGTCATTTTCTTTGCATAATTCCAGAATGATTTCCAGAGTGTGTAGAACAATTCTTTACCACCAGTACATCAGTTTGCAAGCTTTTCCACAACCCCATTGACACTGATTATTCAGGTTTCTTTTCATTATCAGTTTTCTGAGTGTCAGATGAGGCAACAGAGGTTTTGATTTGCATTTCTCTTATTACTAGTGATATGGAACAATATTTCTGATAGTTTTTCATAGTTCAAAATTCTCTTTTGGATACCTATTTGTTCGCATTCTTTGATGGTTTAGCTATTGGGAAAGAGTTCTTACAATATGATATTGGAGTGTTATCAAGAATATTTGATGAAAAAATGTTACTAAGAGATTGTTTTTCTTCTTATCTAAGTAAATTAATTTTGTCTATGCAAAAATATTTCAATTTTAGGTAATTAAATTATTTTCGTGATTTCATCCATTCTTTGGTTTAAAACTTCTCCATAGTTATAAAGGATCCTCTTCTAATTCTTCTCTTAATAGAATAACCTTTCAGATTATTTTAACCATTTTGAGTGTACTGTTCTATACGACATAATATCTTGGTCTAAACCAATTTTATGCCAAATTATTTTACAGTTTTCTCAATAATTATTATCAGGTAGGGTGTTTTTCTCCAGTAATTTTGTTCTTAAACTTATTATACACTGAATTATTGAGATGAAGTGTTTCTGATTCTTTCTTTTCTTGTTTTTTCTCACTCACCTACTTTTCAATTCTAATACATACCATATGGTTTTGCTGAATCTTGATTGATGATCTCAAAGCCTATAATTTGAGATACTGAAGTCTATATCCCTTTTGCATAATAAATGCTACTCTTTGGACTATTATTATTACATTAGTTAGTATATTAATGTTAAGTATATAAACTTGCTTGTTCCATTTCCAGTTTCTTATCTTTAAGTTCTAAAGAATATCCATGACAAAATTAACTAGGATTCTTCCATTTTTTCTTGACAGTTATTTGTGATGATTAGGGAAAGTATATGTACATTTCATTATGAATATCCTTCTTAACAAGAGAAAATTCAGGCCCCATATTTGTTATAGAGATAGGGTATATAAGATGCGATATGGGTTATCGATAAATGATTTTTCAATGATCATGAACATTCCTTACATGATAAATCTGGCACTGAACAAATATTCTCAATAAGTATAAAGGGAATGATACAGATATTATAAGTGGGAATAAACTTGAGTATATGGAAAGTGGAATGTGAGGAGCAAAATTCTTCTTTGTTCTGACATAAACATCTTCTTTCTGTAATGTTCCAAACTTATTTGAACTTACCCTCCCACTGTGCCTTGGTAAGACCCAAATTTATTATTAACAAAATTTTCTTTATATTAAACTTATCAACCTTAAAAATTTTGTTGTGGATAATTCTGTATTTAATGGTCTACATATATATATATATATATATATATATATAGTCTTTCCAGCAGAATATAAACTCCTCATGAAAGGATTGTTTTATTTTTATCTTTTTACCTCAAGTGCTTTATAAAAAGTTTATTACATTGAATTTAACTGATTAACTGGAGCTTTCCTAAAAATAAAGAGAGGGAAATGAGAGAGAGGGAGAGAGAGAGAGAAAGAGACAATATTTTTAGATGTCCTAGGGGAAGATTTCAGACTGAAGTTTCCTAATTGTAATGTCCTTCCTTGCTCCCTGCTCCCTGCAACATTGACAGGTTAAATTTGTTAAACCCCTACCTACAATTCAGATATTTTTCAGACTTAGGCACCAATCATAACTGTAGGCAAGGAGACAGAATCATCCTCATGACAATGTATTCTTTGGAGGCTCAGAAACAAATCAACCTTGGTAATAGTTTTGCTCTGAGCTTGTTTCAGTATACAGTCCTTCATATGATTCAATGCAATCTAAGTATTTAGGTGTTTTCCATGTGCAAGGCATTGTGATAATTGTCAAGAATTCAAGGACAAACAAAAAATAATAAGTGCTTTCAAAGATCTTACTTTCTACTGTAGAAGGAGCAAGGAAACAAGGAGAAGAAAATAAAGGAAACAATTATTTAGGCCTTACTATGAGCCAGGTACTGTGGTAAGCATTAGAGATACAAATATTAGCAAAAAAAAAAATTCCTTGTCCTCAAGAAGTTTATATTTTAATGGGGTAGAACAATACAAACAAGGGAGCTGAAAAGGTAGCGGGAAGGTATAGGAGCCAGGAAGAGGGCTGGACCCCTCCACAGAGACTCAAGGAAGTCCTGGAGAGCTCAGTAGTAAGAGAAAGGTTTATGGCTTATAGAGGTACTTTCCAAGTTGAGAAGACCACAGGGGTTGTTATATGTTCCAGGGTGAAATGAACAGAGGTGCTGAGGGAGAAACAACTAGCCCAGTTTTCTAGTAACTGGGTTCCTGTCACATTCTTCATTCTTCATTGACTCCCTGCCTTTCATCTCAATTACCAGTGACTGTACTTTTACTAACATTGTGGTTTCCCAAAGTTGGCTATCTTCCAACTTCCTGTGTTTCTGTTCGTCCTCTGATAGATCCCATGGATCTTGAATTTTGAGATTTTGGCTAATGGTAGTTAACTTCCTGCCTGTATTTTCCTTCCTAGTGGACTGAACATCCAATTATAGGTCCATTTTTAATATTCCCATCTCTATAAATATCTGCCCCTAGAATAACAAGACTGATTGACATCTTCCCATGTTTAAACCCTTGGCATTGGATCAACCCTACATGTGCCTTCTGGACTCCTATTCTCAGTCTTCCACATTGTAACCTATCCCACTGCTGTTTCAGACTGTTTGATGACACTGATGGGCTGTCAATGTGCCATGTTCTCAGAATTCCTGATGTTTTAACAGCTTCATTTTCTGTAGACAGAGAACACAGAGTTGTAAACATCCTCAGGGCTAAACACATTGAGATGTTTGCCCCAGGTCTGACATAGTGCTAATGGCTTTAAGTCAATACTGTCCATACAGCTGGCTTTTGTGCAAAATCACTTCCCTCACAGTGCCATGTTGGTCAGAAGATGTTGGTCTGTGTCTTTTTAGTTATTCTACCATCAGTGTTTTGTTTTGTTTTCTTTTGTTTTTCCATTTCAGGTTCATTGGGTTTGTACAATTAGCCGTTAGGCAAATGGTTTTGGGGGAATTGGCCTGGATCCACTTTTAAATGAGTTATGAGTTTTGCATAATAAAGAGCAAGTGAATTTGCAGTAATTTCTCATCTTTTAAAATTTGATTTTTTTTCTGCACTTTAACAAACATGCACATATGTGCTCACGCATATGTGCACACCCACACTAACTAGAAGAGTCAGCAATAAAGATATCATTTCTAGGATATGTTTGCTCATCAAATTAGGATTGACTGTTCAATGTGACTTAATTGCATATGGTATAAAAGTCAGCATGGGGCACAATATATTCAAATATTCATATTACTTTAAGAAAAACCCTCAAAACAAGGTTTAAGTATCTCATCAACCTTCAAAAGCCATAACTAAAAGAAATGGACATCCTGCTTGACTTTGAAAATCCCATTGCTAATCTCACATATCTGTCTGAAATTTTAATTAGTGATGTAAAATGTGCTTACTCAAAGAGCCTTGTCCAAGTTGTCCATGTATGCCAAATTAAACTATTAAAGTAAGTAACATAATTAAAATCCTTTTAGCTCTTAATCAATATTTTATTTACACTCATATTTCTTGAGAAACCTGATTAGTTTTGAGGATGGGATAACTTCTCCTCCTCCATTTATTAAAGGTCACTTTAAAACAAGCTCTATTATCCAGTGCCCAGATACCAGCACAAGTCAAATAAGGACATTCTGGGGCCACCATCACTACCCCTCCCCTCCATAAAAGGAGTTACGCTGGGTAGTTGCTTTGTCTTCATGTGTTTTTTTTCCCCCCTAGGAAATTGGCCCAGGGTGCTGCTGAATGGAGTTAGTGGGTGTCTACAGATGGCACTTCTGTGGCCCATACAGACAGTTCTTTGGTGCTTTTCCAGGGACAATATGGCAACATTCACTTGGAGGTGAAAGTAGCAATGCTTTGTTTGAGCCTAAGAGTGTCTGCTAATACCTACAGAACAAATTTTCTCCCTTCAGATCTGAGTTCAGTTCTGAATTAGTATGAAAGGTATAAATACTAGCAGGAGTAAGGAGGTGGATAGAAATGTTACAAAGGGATAACCAGTGGAAAAGATCAGCCATGTGATGACTGCTTGCAAAGTACTATTTTGATATTGCCTTGGAATGATGGAGCTACAAGAAACTTCACAGGGCACATATTTTAACTTCATTTTATGTATAGGTAAACTGAGATACAGGGAGGTAGTAATTAACCAAAAGTCACACAGCTGGATCTCAATTTGCTGCTTAAAGAAATGTTGACATATCACAAGGAAATAGGAAAAAATAGCATCTTTCTGTAGCTCATGGGTCTTGATTTTTCCTTGAAATTTTTTAAGGTTGACTTGCTCACAGTCCCAATACTAAAGCATGATTTCTGGTTTCCATCATCTCTTATCCCCACAAAAATAAAAAAAGTTGAAGATAACTTAAAAAAAATCAATTCATAAATAAGGTTTATTTAGCACCTACTCTATGCTAGAGACTGGGGATACAAAAAAAAAAAATGAAACATTCTTTGTGTTCAGGGAGCTTAAGCCTACAAATGAGGTAGTTATTTTTTTTGGGGGGGGGAGGGAGGAAAGGGGAGATACTGGGAGCTAGGAACATGAAAATATGTGTGTAGGAAGCGGAGTTTGAGCATAGGACAATAAAACAAGGAGTTCGAAGGGACCTCAGAGGCCATCTAGTTCAATCAATTATAGAGCTTAAAATCATACAAAGACTTTTGGGATACTCCATACTCTAAATAAGGAAATTGAGGTCCAAGGTACTGCCTAAGATCACAGAAGGAGCAACACCAAGAGGTAAAGTCCTTTGATTCTATAGTTCCTAAGATTTCACTTAATCCCACTAAGCTGTGAGTTTCAGGTAGCCTAGGATTCCAAGAAGTAGAGGAGAAACAATGCATCCTAGGCCTGGATAATATTCAGTTCAAAGACATGGGAAAAGGAAGGGGAACACCATGTGTCCAAAAGAGCCAATGTGGATAGATTGAAAAGTGAGTGGAGAAGAGTACTATATAAGAAGACTAGGAATGTACTTTCCATATATGCCTTTTCCTCAAATGACTGATTAAAACAATAAACAGTTCAAAACCAAGGACAGATGCTGGGAGAGCTCCACTAGGCACTTCCTTCCAAGTTGACATGAAGCCAGCCAAGCAGTTAAAGACTTGCCTGAATCTATCTAACAATCGTCTAATTCACGTGTCCCAATCTTGCCCAGAAAGAATGAGAGATTTTGTCCAATTCCTTACTGAAATGTAGGTGAACTCCACCTCCTTATATCATTCCTTCCTTCAACCAGTCTGAGCACTTTGTCACAAAAGGAAATGAGGTGCATTTGGAATAAATGGTTCATGATGAAAACATGTTACCTAGTTCTTTGTGAATAATATTTCCTCTTCTCTGTGTTCATCAACCATCAGGATCAGTGGACTAAGAGTTTGCATATAATATTGGCCCTTCCTCCCTCTTCAGTTCCTCTCCCATCCTTCCCGAGGTCTGAAAGATTGCTCACTATGGTTCAGTGATCACACTCACCAGTTTCTTCAGTAGAAGATGGAGTTATTCTGGGCCAGGGAATTTGAATTTATCAAAAGTAGCTTGATGCTATCTATTTTCCTTTCGTTTAAACTCACTGTTATCTATCCTTTTTTTTTTTTTCCTGAATCTTTCTAATTCAAAGATTTTTCTCCTTGGCAGAGAAAACAGAAACATAATGAGAGTTGGGTACTTCCTTCCTTCTCTTGCTCATTCTCCCCACTCTGAGAAGCAATTTTAAGTTTTTCATTGAGGTCGCTGATTTCCCTAATGTAATTTTAAAAATACATTCTTATTGCCCTTAGCATTCCTTGTGAACTTTACAGCATTCTGAGCTTAAGCACATCTTTGTAATCTGATGCTATTCTTGGAGAACCATGCCATGCTTTTATATTTATCCTGCATTCACTGATACTGCTTCCATTTTCTGTATAAGGCTTTTTAAAATCTAAGTTGGTTAATGAATTCCTTGTACATTAACTTTTTTTTTTTTATACATATTCCTCTGTTCTTCCTCATGGGAATTCTTAATCTTCTGAGTCCTCCCTAAATGGAGGCTTTGGAATGAGTTCTTTGCTTCTTACTAATCAGAAGGCCAGAGGCAACTAAGTGTACTGATGAGGTGTGGGTAACAAAGCTTATACAAGTTCCCAAGATGATGAGTTTACTGGTGATGAGCATTCACTGGTGTGCGTGCCTGTGTGTGTGGGGGTGAGTGGGTGGGTGATGATGGTGAAGCTGAATCCAAGGAGTGAAGCTGATTGGAAATGAAGAAAACCTTTAAGGTTTTAATCTAAAAATATTAATGGAATCTCTTCTATTGTAGAAAAGGCACTCAAGGTACAGAATAGATATCAAGTCTGGGAAGCTATTTATTTCTTCCACCACAAAATAAATTCTTAAAACACGAATCAGAGACTTGAAACACAAGTAATAGCACATCACCATAATTGGAATCTTCCTAAAAGATAAGGGTACTTTGTGAGACTGTTAAACATATTTATTTCACATTTTTTTTGTACTTCTACTGCCAGAGAAACTTTAAAAAATCTACTTCTTCTGGCCAATCAGGCATGACTACGGCTTTTTTAATTCTTTCAGCTACAGTAGTGATGGTCCTTCTCCCCAAAGAAGTGGTGCTGGAGAAGAATGTTCCTCCTTGTGAGCAGTCAGACATGACTCAGGAAACTTGAAACTCTTAGTCTCAGCCTCAAATGGGAGCTCCCAAGAAAGGAAACTTCCATTTTTCAAGATCCTTATTAAGAGCTTATGTTGAGGAAAAAACACAAAGAAGTAATCACGCTGATTGAAGTCCAATCTCAGGCTAGTCCAGAGGCTAGTCAGTGTTTTTGTTGCCATGTGTCCACAACCATTTCAGCTCATAGGTGAATCCAAGAGAAATACTGCCTGCCTGAACACTGTGACACACTCAAAGGAGAGAAGAAGCAGTTTTTTGTTTTGTTTTGTTTTCCCATAACACTTATAGCCAATATAATGGGAGGCCCTAATCATCTCAGTTCTCAACACTATACGTGTGTGTGTGTGTGTGTGTGTGTATAGGTAGGGATGTGATGTCCCACATGAACAAAGAGTAGGGAAAGAAGAGAGGAATGAAAGAAGGAAGGGAGAAAGGGGAGAGAGAGAGAGACAGAGAGAGAGGGAGGGAGGGAGCGAGGGAGGGAGGAGAGGGAGGGAGGGAGGAAGAAAGAAAGGAAGGAAGGAAGGAAGGAAGGAAGGAAGGAAGGAAGAAGGAAGGAAGGAAACAGCTGGCCAACTTTATGTCCCAGGCCAAGCCTTACTTGGTCATTGTTTGGGTCCTGATTGACTCAGAATGAATGTAAAGAGCAATTGTTTCATTCTGGCCAGAAACCCTGAGGGTCTTCCCCTCCTAGAGACCATCTCTGCCTCATTGCTTATTAAGCTTTAATCACTGAATGTGCATTGTCTCAGTCAAACTGAGACCTGTTAAAGACTTTAGCTTGAAAAATCCAAAGACCTCAATTTCGTCCTGGGCCATCTTCAGTTGTCCTGATCTATATCTGTCTACTGATGGCTCCAGAGGTGAAAGTGAGGCTGATGACTTTGCACAGCTCTCCTTTACATAAATACAATTCGTTTGCATGTCATAGCATCACCTCCCTGATGCCATGGTCCTCTTTCAGAACTAATGACGAACAACAGCACACACATATACATATATGTATATTTACATATATGAACATATACACATATAAACTGCTTTCCCCCTAAATATAACTCCTTTCCTATATGTGTGTATAGATGTATGTATGTGCATGTATATGAGTGTCTATATTTGTATATATGGGGAAAGTATGTATGTGTGTGTGGTGTTATGTTCACATATTTTAAGGGAAAGCCATTTTTATTTTATATGTCTTTGTATATTACACATACATACATGTACATATATGCACATACACAACTACTTTCCCTGAAATGTATATATGTACCATATATACACATATGCATATATACATGTGTATAGACATAGACATACATAAGCGTGTGTGTGTGTGTGTGTGTGAGAAAGAGAAAGAGAGAGAGAGAGAGAGAGAGAGAGAGAGATCGATCCTCCTAGGAAGCAAAAGAGAAAGAGAAATTGAGAAACATAGTTGAGATAAAAGCACAAGATAAAAATGAAAATATACATATTCTTTTTAAAAATGACATGCATATTCCTTAACAAGAGTTCAATTCAAATGTACATCTGCATGAATCCAATGCTTATGCTTCACAAAATTACCCCTCTCAATCCCTACTATAGATACATGTGTTATATGTATGTGCACAGTTAGCCATGTCTATTAAACAGGTATATCTCGAAATATGTCCTTAAATACATATAATATAAAAAGAAAGTTAGATTGATAAATATGCATCTTCCTGTCCCCCCCCCTCTTTGCCTGCGGTAGCTCTTTGGAATTAATTGTAGTCTCATGTCCTCTCTAGCTTTCACTCTTTTTCAAGGTTCAGCATTTTGTTTGGGTTATCAAAATATCAACCTTAACTACCTACCTGTACATTTCAAAATCCAACCTGAGAAAGACACAGGGATTAAGAAAAAAATTAAAGCATTAATTCAAACAGATCAGGAAGGTAAATAGCAGGCAATTGAATCAGGTAATAAATGTTTTAAACACACACTTTCTCAGGACTCTAGGGGAGTGACACTAAATCCCTTCTCCTCTGCTTTTTTTTTTCTTTTGCAAGACTTTTGCAGGTGAGTATGCTTTTCCCAGTCCTTCTTAGGTGTACTACATTCTTGGCCAAGAGCCCATCATTTTTATGTTTTAAACCTCAGACCAGAATTTCAAAGGCCCTTTTCAAATACTATCTTCTAAATCATCTGCCCATTTCCCAGTAGCCTTATCTCATGCAAGGGGCCTTTTCTTATATAGCCACCAGCATAGTGCCCTGCAAATCATCGGTGCCAAATAAATTTTTATCAAATGCACAGTTTGTCACAAGAGAGTTGGGACAGAGAGTGGAAATGGTAGGAGGAAGTAGCATACATTTCCCAGGCAGGAAGGGGAGAGGCTTCTTGTGATGGAGTATTTGGTGGTGCCTAGCTAATAAGGGTGAATGCATTTCCCACTCCAGCATTTTCTGTTCCAACCAGTCTTAACCTAGATAAGCTAAAGAATTTTCTGGCTACTACCTGCAGCTGTGTTCCAGCTGCACTACCTCTGAAGGGAAAAAGAAAAAAAGAAAAAAGACTCCTATATATTTTAAGTGTGCACAGCTGGGCCTACTCTGAAGGCACAACAATGATTCGGGGAGAGTCCATGGAGAATCCTCACAACATAAGCTCCTTGGTTCCTCCATGACCTAATAGGTCTAAATTCTACTTTTTCCACTTTCTAGGCTTATTTAAGTACTGTAGGGCGGTGTCTGTGAAACTCTTAAACCATTTCTCTTTGCCTTTCAAATGTTGTATACAAACTACTATAAACACCCTGTCACTTAGGTACCTTTATAGATTAGCCTCAATGACTTCAAACTCTTTATAGCCCAGTTGTCCAGATCTGTTTCACTGCTCCCCACTTTACCAAGTCTCCATTTAATGCTTTAGTAGGAACAAATCCCAGAAGCACTTGTCTTTTTTTTTCAACATTGTGCTCTTAAAGGCAAAGCTTTGTCAAGTGTAGAATATAAAAGCTTTAAGGCAGTTGAATGTGCAAATTGTTGAATGATTTTAAAATAATCTATACTGCCTAATGTCTTCAGACTTCCTTTACGAAAGTATTGTTGCTCTGGTTTCAAATGTCTTTCATTCATTCTATGATTTCTTGCCTGAGATATTCCAATGTTAACCTATTGGATTTTGCTCACCAGGAATTCATTATCTCATATCTGCCACCGTGTCTAGGAATATTTCATAACACATACTTTGCAAACTTCATAGATCATATATTTTGACTGAGAAGGGCCCTTAGAGGTCACTTAGTCCATCATTTTCACTTTTCCAAGGAGGAAATTAAGGCCCAGAACTGTTGAGGGACTTACCAAAAGTATCAAATGCATTAAATAGGTGGACCAGGATTCAAATTTAGGGCCTTTGATTACAAATATGGAGTTCTTGGAAGACTCCATTGTTCTGGTCAACGTTACCATATCCCTATAGTCTTTAGAATTTTTTGTGTTGGGAATTGCAATGTAGAGGTAAAAGTACAGGGAATCAAGAGAGACCTATTAGGGGTGGCTAGGTGGTACAGTGAATAGAGCACCGGCCCTAGAGTCAGGAGGACCTGAGTTCAAATCCAGCCCCAGACACTTAACACAGAAAACTAGCCATGTTACCTTGGGTAAGTCACTTAACCCCAATTACCCTGCCCGCCCTATTTAACTTATGATCTGTGTGACCATAACAAAGAAGCTTAAGTCTCAGATAACTCCTCTTAAAGCCACATCAGAACATAAGCCATTATTATTTTCCTCCCATATCTAGGCTCCCCTCCCCAAAACTACTCATTTGACATTATGCCTACAGTCAAGAACCCCATTGCCTAGACGAGTGGTTCTCAACCTGTGGGTCACAACCCAAAACACATATTTCCGATGGTCTTAAGAACCGAGACACCACTCCTCTATCTGTCTCCGGGAAGGTGAGCCCACAAACAGATGTGCCTACATACGAGTATTACAGGGCCGTGGCATTAGCAAGGTTGAGAACCATTGGCCTAGACTCAGCATCATCTCAGTTCTTAGTCTCAAGTCAAGATATTTGGTTAAGTAAAAGGGGAGCTTTCTAAGTAAGCCCTCCTAGTACCCAGAGAGCTAGTTAGTATACTCAATAGAGTACAGTCTAGAGTTGGTAAGACCTTATTTCAAAACTGACTTCAAATACTTTCTAGTGATATGATCCCGAGCAAGTTATTTACCCTTGACCTGCCTCAACTGACATTTCTTCAATTGTAAAATGGGGATATTAATAGTATCTACCTCTCAGGGTTATTGTGAGGATAAAATGAGATATTTGTTAAGCTCTCAGGCACTACATGAATCCTATTTTATTGGCATAATTATTATAATCAATGTTATTCCCTCATATCTTCAGGTCTGGAAATTCCTTGCTTGTATCCTGTAACCCCTTTCCTTTGATCTCTAAATATATACTTCCCTACTTACTGGCTCTGGCCTGGGGAGAAATGTTGTCTACTTGGCCTACTCATTGTTCTTCATAGATGAATCTCTATTTTTTTACCTTCATACCGTTGCACCAGAGCTGCTATTCCTCAAAATTTAAATTTCTCCCTCTTCACTTCCATTTATTAAAAACCCTAGTTTCCTTCAGAACTCAGTTCAAATATCACCTTTTCTACATGATACCTTTCATGATCCCCTGGGCTTCTAAAACCCTTCCTACAAAAACTTAAATTCATATTGAATACATCCTGTGTATGTGTGTGTGTGTGTGTGTGTGTGTGTGTGTGTGTGTACACGCACATGTTATCTCACCTTTTAAAATGTGATTTTGGAGGAAAGGATTGTTTTGTTTTCGTCTTTTTGTCCCTAATAATAAATGTGGTGCCTAGCACATAGTAGGCAGTTTATAAATGCTCATTTTTTGGTTGATTTTTTTCTGGATGAAAAAAGAGCTTTCCCTCTTTGGGAATGTACAGAATTCTTACTTTAAGTTTCAAAATCTCTGTTCCCACTTGAACAGTTATTACTCGCCTCTCCCCTATACATCTGGGACTTCAGCCTTCTCAACGTTTTTATCTCTCATCTTTTACCCATTCCTTTTGTCCTAATTGCTTCAATGTGATTCTCTTAGCTACTCACATCACTGCTATGTATTCATACTGAAGTCAGCATCTCTATCTCATGACCCCTATAGCATCTGGGCTTCCTTCCCTTTGGAAGGTCTGTCTGCTTCCACAGTTTGATCCCCATCGTCTGGTCTAAGTTTCCATCATCCTTCTCCCTGATTCTGACTCCCCCATGTTGTTGCCCAGAATTTCCTTTACTTTATGACTGAGTTGAGCCAGCTTAAAGACTTCCCTCTTACTGGACTCATGGTCTAGGGACTAACTTGCTCTAAGCTCATTGGTAGTTTGGAAAAAAAGCAGTAGTCAATTCATCTTGGGTTTCTATATTCTTTCATTGAATCTTCAGGATACTGGCAAAGCTCTTATACTGGGGAAAACTAGAGACAAGCAGTGTTGACAAATTTCACAACAAAAATATTGGTTCATACAATATTGACATACTCATACCTAGTGTCAGCAATTATATAGACCCATAATTAATTGGATTAACCAGAAGGAAGGCAATAAATAGATGTGTAATAGAACACTGAAAAAGAAACTGCCACATTTGGACCACTACTTACTCCTTAATCACTCTACATAGAAGTAGAAATGACTGACATGAAGAAAAACTCTTTAGAATAGTGATGAGCAGAGAGAGCAGAACAAATGTATAATGAGGAAATGAAAACATGAGTAGACACTCTTAAAAATGCTGAGAGATGCCCTTATCCTGTAGTTCATGGACAGGAAGATACCAATATGATCACAAAAACTATAGGACATATCAATACATTAAAAAGTGATCAGGATGACAGTAACTATCAACTCAAAGGCTATTTTTTATCTTTACAAAATCTCCGTAAGAATGATCTACTCATGTATTTATGGTTTCCTTCACATGGAAGGGTAGGCTTTTCTAGACCCAACTCTATAGCTGAATATATCTTGGATATCACATTATTAAATGGGCAGTTAGGCAATGCAGGGGCTAGAATATTAGGCTAGGAATCAGGAAGACTTATTTTCATGAGTTCAAATCCAGCCTCAGATTATGTACTATCCAAGTCATTTAGCTCTGTCTACCTCAGTTCCTCATTTTTTCAAATGAGCTAGAAAAGAAAATGGCAGACCATTCCAATACCTTTGCCAAGAAAACCCCAAAATGCGGTCACAGAGAGATGAACATGACTGAAGCAACTGAACAACAATAATGTCAATTCAATGAGAGGTTTAGAGTATATAAGTCTGTGTTTATTGTTTGGTAACTACCAAAAAAAAAAAAGACACTCCTTGTCCCCTTCAAGATTCTCCTCCAAGAAAGAATTTCTCACATATATTTTGAGAGGATATATGATTCTTTGATAAATGCTGCAAACACAGAGATAACACTATGCAATGACTTTCTAATATTACTGTCAAGCAACACATAGGGGAGGGAGAAGTGTGCTGACCAAAGATGTTTGACATTGTATCATATGATATCATATGTAAGAACTAAAATGGAATGAATACCTTATATATAGTGAAGTCTTCCAAAAGTTCCTTTTTACAGATGATATCATGCTAAATTCATGTAATACAAATTATTAGGAGGCTTCTTCAATAGTTCCACGATTATTCAGAAGAAGTTTTCTCAACAGTCAATATAGGAAAAAACTTATTCGATAAAACAATAATTACTTTCCAGGTTATAGAATATGGCTGGATGGTAAATCCATTGAGTTTGTATATCAGTACATATAGCAGCTACAGGCTCTGCACATGGATAAAGATGTGGTGCCAGAAATAAATAGGAAGAAGACCACATTGGAATTTATTCAGAGCTATTAATGATCCCTGTCCCACAAAGCTCCTTTCTAGTCTTCATCTCTAGACATCCTGATCTGTATCTTGACAGTGGACAAAAGTGAGCTTGGTTACTTTGCACAGCCCTCCCTCACTTAAATACAATTCACCTGCATGTCATGGCATCACCTCCCTGATGTAATGGTTCTCTTCAAGAATGAAAGATATACAACAACAACAATAAGTACAAAGGTAATTTTTTTTCTGTTGATTGATATTTTATGGTTTTGAATCTTGGCATATCACCATTCCTGAAGAATCAAAGACATTAGTAATTCAAAAAGCAATTTAAAGATTCATGGCGCATATAACTTAGCCAAGGAACATTTCCAATGATGACTTACAGTTTCAAAAATTAGGACTATTATTAAGAAAAATGGGGAAGGTAGGTGGAGTGACAGAGAAGAGCTGAGTTCAAATCAGGCCTCAGACACTATGTGACCCTGGGCAAGAAACTTAATCTGTTTGCCTCAGTTTCCTTATCTGTAAAATGAGCTGGAGAATGAAACAGCAAACCATTCCAGTATCTTTGCCAAGAAAACACCAGATGTGGTCATGAAAAGTCAGATGTGATGAAATAACATTATTAAGAAAATGTATGATCAGAACCAGTCATTCCTCAGTTGATAAATGATCAAAGAATATAAACAGGCAGTATTCAGATGAAGAAATGAATTATCTATAATCATATGAAAAAATGTTCTAAATCATTATTGGTTAGAGAAATACAACTCCGAGGTACCACCTCACATTATTAGACTGACTAATATGATAAAAAAAGGAAAATGATAAATGCTGTAGAAGATGTGGAAAAATTGGGACACTGTTAGTGGAATTGTGAACTGATCTAACCATTCTGGAGAACAATTTGGAACTATGCCTAAAGGGCAATCAAACTTTGCCTGCTCTTTGATCCAGCAATACTATTACCCTGGTCGCGCCCCCTCAGCATGATGCTGTTACATTCTAGGAACGACAATTTAGTAAGGACACTGGTAAATTGAATAGTATTTGGGGAGGACAAGCAGGAAGATGAAGGACCTCAAGTTCATGACATATGGGAATCAATTAAAGGACCTTGAAATGGTTAGCATAGAGAATTAGAGAAGACTTAAGAAGAGTGGTTTTGCACATGTACAAAAATATTTATAGAATCTCTTACTGTTGGCAAAGAACCAGAAATCAAGCAAATGCCCATCAATTAGTGAATGGCTGAATAGGTTGTATACATGAGTGTAATGGAATACTATTAGAAATGATGAGCAAGTGGACTTCAGAAAAACTTGGAAAGACTTACACGAACTGATGTGGAGTGAAGTAACACAGTAATAGTGACATTGTGTGATGATTATCTATGATAGACTTAGTGCTTTTCAGCAATACAATGATCCAAGACAATTCCAAAAGACTCATAATAAAAAATGCTAACACATCCAGAGAAAGAATTATGGAGTCTGAATGAATAGCAAAGCATAATATTTTCACTTTTTTTTCTTTCTTGTGGTTTTACCCTTTTGTTCTGATTCTTCTTTAACAACATGACTAATATGGAAATATGTTTAACATGATGGCACATGTATAACCTATATCAAACTGCTTTCTGTCTTGAGGAGGAGGGAAGGGAGAAAGAGAGGAAAGAAGAAATATTTGGAACTCAAAATTTTACAAAAATGAATGCTGAAAACTATCTTTACATCTAACTGGAAAAAATACTATTAAGGAAAAAAAAGAAGGGGATTGGTGGGATAACTGTCTTCAAGTATTTGGAAACCTATTGTAGGGAAGATAGAATCAATTTGTTCTGCTTAATCCAAGAGAACAGAGCTAGGAGCAAGTGCTTGAAGCTGCCAAGAAGAAGACTTAAGTTTAACCTAAGGAAAGACTTAACAACTAGAGTTGTCTTAAAGAAGAGTGAAATTCCTTTGAGGAGGGAATAGCGGTTTCCCATTCATCTGACATCTTCCAATGGTGACTAAATCACCACTTGTCAAATAAGTTGTAAAGTATATTTCTAGTCAGGTAAAGGTTAAACTAGGGGACCTTTAAGGTTCCCTAGGGACCTCTAAACCCTGAAATCCTGTGGTTAATAGGACTCCTCCATGGTGTTCCTTTCCTTGTCAAGAATCAGAATATTATAGATGGAAGGGATCTTAGGGAATCTCATAACCCATGCTCTCATTTTACAAATTAGAGGAATTTCGTCTAAATAGGAATAAGCCAATAGTCCAAAGAAGTAAATCCAAGAGTACAGGTTTAATCCTAGGTCCTCTGATACTCTGTCCAGGGCGATCAATGAAATATTGGGTACCAACAACTTGCCAAAAATCACTTAGAAAGGAAAACATATTTATTGAGTCAATGCCTCATCCTCTTGCTTTGACTGGGCATAACCCAAGAAAAATAGAGGCAGAGGAACTTGAAGTGAAAATCAACTTCAATTAAGAATATATGAGACAGTAGTCTTTTTTTGGTAGCAAAGAAGAGAAACAAAAGGGATGTCCATTGAAAGGGTATTGGTTAAACAAATTGTGATACATTAATATGACAGAAATATTATTTTGTTATGAGAAACGCTGAATAGAAAGAAGCAAGAAAATAGTGGGAAGATACATTGTTAGTTAGCATTTATGTAGGGTTTTGAAGTTTACAAATGTCACTTCATTTGATGCTCACAACTCTAGAAGGTGAGAACTATTATTATGCCAGTTTTACAGATGAGGAAGCTAAGGCTCCATAGCAGCAATCACACCGGCATACTCAGGATAGCTACAAGCACAGACTCTTAGATCTGCTTTACTAGGAAAGTTAATTGTTCAAGGGGTCAACAATCTTTTAATTACATTCATGAGTTCAGGGAAAAAGACAGCACTTTGAACGTCAGAGAAAATACAAACAAAGAAAATATAAGCAGAGACATAACAGACAGACCAACAGACAGGGCTTCTAGCTGTCTGAGAAATTAGCACCTATCAACAGAACAATCTAACTATCTGACCAAGGCAATACATACACAGTTACCAGAGAGAAAAGCACCAGCATCTGGGTTTTTCAAAGCTTGGGGGCAGGGGTGTGCCTTAATAGCGACTCAGTCTCATCTGGTCAAATCACAAGAATACTTTTCCAATGAGTGAGCCTCAAAGCAAAATACTAACCTCAGAATATATATGTGTGTGCACACACACATATACATATATACATGCATATGTACATATATGTGTGTGTATATGCACTTCTTTAGGGCTAGCATCACTACCCTACAGCTTCTAAGTATGTATATTTAAATGAAATTGACATTTATCTTTTTATTAAGTCATGAAATATAAAACTACCTAGGGTAGCTTTCAGGGTTTGGCACAGTGACTTAAACGTCTGATAGGAAACCAGTAATGACAGCTTAACAGAACAGAATGCACAGAATTGACAACTCCCTTAGCAGCTGCTCCTCTGCATCTCTCTTCCCTAGACCCAGCCCTGCATTAGAGCCTTTTAGTGCTGGGAGGGACAAACTCCGTGACTGCAGAGATGTGATTCTCCCTGCTTTCTCAGGCCTTGTCTCCTAGCACTTCAAGAAAGCTTCCAGCATTTTTAAATGAACAGATTGAGCTGGGCTCAAGGAAGGGGGAGGAAGGTACAGAAACACAGCAGAGGCAAAGATTCAAAATGCACCATGAAAGGAACCCACAAGGGAAGCCTGTTTACTGGAGCACATACACTGTTACCTGAAGGATCTGGAGGGCACAGTTCCTCAAACCTGGGGCTACGAGCATCTGAAACATCTCCTCAAACAAACTAGAAGGAACAAGAAGGAACTTTCGGGCTTAAATGTTCTATGAGTTCTGATTTCTGTGGAAAGCAGGAAGAACTGTACCTGAAATCCAACATGTGGAGATTAAAAAAAAAAAAAGAATCTTGTTCTGTAATCCCAGATAGGACAGGAGCACTTCTTTGACAAATATACACAGCCCACATTTGGGAAGCTGTGCCTTCAAAACCAGGCATGGGCTTCTCTTGGCTTCTTCTTATCAAGAAGCCAAATCTGTGAAATTCTCCAGCTAGCCTGTCATCTGCTCTGCAGTCCAAATAGTATAAAAAATAGATGAGTTGCATTTAACTGACAGCCCTGTACTGGAGTTTGAATTCTTCATGAGAGTATCTGGTTGTTCCTGTAATTAATCTGTATATTAATTAAAATTCTATATGGTATTGGTCCTGCTCTGCCTTAAGGTAACTAAAATTATTTGGGATGTGATTAATATATACGTCTGTATATACATATATATGTAAACATATATGTATATATTGCAGACATATCTCTCTTTAGAATTGTTATCAAATGATATAACATTTTCTTTTTATATATTTGGAAAATCTTGCATTCACTGTTACAAGGTCTATTTTTATGAGCTTGTAGTCAATATATAAATACATACATGTATAGATACACATGTACAATTATGAAGGTGGAAAGAAGGGAGGGGGAGGGAGGGAGAGAAAGAGAGAGAACAATGTGGTGTAGCATTGAGTTACTCTTTCTAGCACATAGTAGCTCTGTGATCCTAAGCATGTAACTTAATATTTCAGTGATCCAGCTAATTATTTAAGTCTATATGTTGAAGAACAGTAGTAAGTCTGCACTGATAAAGGAAATTTCCTTGATGGGTGCTCTATATACATCAATGAAATCATGTGTCTGAATCAAACACACACACACACATGCACTCACACATACATGCATGCTCACACACAAATGAGATCACAGATATGGAACTGGAAGGAATCTAAGATGTTAAGTAATACAATGCTCTCATTTAAGATGAGGAAACTGAGGAAATTAAGTACAGTGCTTTGTCCAAGTTCACCCAGTAAGCATCAGAGGTAAGATTTGAACCCAGGTCCTCTGACTCCAGAACCATCTCATTCCCCTCTACATTTATTTATTTTATAAGGATTACAAGGCTCAGCTTGGCCACTTACAACTTGAAGCTAAGTGTTATTTGCCTTGAAGTCAGGCAGCTGTAGGTTGAAATCCCACCCATGGGTCTTATGGTTCAAGTGACTATAGACGGGTTAGTGAAGCCATCTCAATCTCTGTCTCATGTGTAAAAGTGAGATATTAACACTTGTGTTATCTTCTTCACAGGGTCATACATTCAGAGCTGGGAGGAATATATCGATCATACCATCCAACCATTTACTTTTATAGAAGAGACACTAAGGAACTGAAGTACGGAGTGATTGCTCAAGATCACCCAGCTAGCAAGTGATGGAATTTAAGCCTGGGTGCACTGACCCCAAATCCAGGGGTCTTTCCACTGTGTTTGAAGATCAAGTGAGATGATGTATATAAAGTACTTTGTCAATTTTAAAACACTGCATAAATGCTAGCTGCACTTACTTTTATTAAATATGGCCCATACTCCATTACCTGTAAATGGTTTGTCCATACTGTGTACCCCCTCCCCCACAGGAAATCTTGTGTCTAAGCACATCGACAGCACCTACTTTTATAAATGACTCTGCTGAAAGTTTGGCTATCTTTCATTTTGCCCTTGTGAAGCCCTTTGAAATCTAAACACTGAACCAATAGCCCAAGTCGAGGGAAAGTTTGTGAGAGTTCAGATCTGCTTGCCATCAGTCGAAGAAAAAACATTCTCCATCCATAGCATCAAGTTGGCTGCAAGGGAAGAACTGAGTGACAAGGTGACAGGGTTCACCTAGCTGGGGTCTCCTCTGGCTTATTTTATTTGAAGGGAATTCCAAGGACGTCAGAGGCACCCTTATTCAAATGTAAGTAGAAAAACTCCATTCTGATACTGCCTAAAAATGATTTCTTAATTACCTGTAATTCAGTTTCTCACCATTACTGCAGAAAATTCTATAGCCTAATCTTTTATTTAGGACCATCAGTGTATATTCCATTCAACAAAGGAAGATGAAGAGAAAGGGTCTAATCCATAACGTCAGGGTTTAATTTGCACTTCTGTCAACAATTCTTAGTTATATGCATCTCTGCCTATCAACATTCACAGAAACAAAGGCTTCATTTATTAGCAGATTTGGGAGAGACCGATTCATGTCTACCAAGTCCATGTTCCCAGTAGCTAATTAATTTTATCGGTTCATCCATTAATAACAATAGGTAGTATAAATATGTGTGTATGTGCACACATATGCATGTTATGTATATATGTATAAATATATGTGTGTAGTTTTATACGTGTGTGTAGATAGATAACACTAAGATTTGCAAAGCACTATAAATATATATTATTTCATTAAATATCCATATATGCATACTTGTACAAAAAGTTTTTGTGTACATAAATATATGTGTGTATGTAGATACATTAAAGTTTTACAAAGGACTTCATATATGTGTATGTGTATATATACATATATTTCATTCAATCTTTGTATATATTTTAATGGAGAGAGAGAAATAGAGAGTTGTGTGCATGTATGTATGTTTGTGTGTAAATAAATCTCACTTTAAGGTTTGCAAAGCTCTATATATGCAATATATAATTTTCATTAGAATTTCATACACACATTTGAATAAGAGATGTGTATGTGTCTCTCTCTGAGTTTATATGTATGTATATACAGATAAACCTATATTATAATTGGCATTAATATAGGGTGTGTTAAGGTTTACAAACATTTTACATTTATTATCTCACTTAGTCCTCACACCAAGCCATGGAAGCAACTACTATTATCACCGCTACTTTAGAAATGAGGAATCTGAAGCACAGAGAAGTCAAGTCACTTGTCCAGAGTCACTTGGCTAGGTAGGATTGGAACTCTGGTCTCCCTTACTTCAGATCTCAAGGATTCTCCACTGTACCTCTTCTTTGTCCAAAACCGTCCATGAGAATACACAGAAAGATGACTCAGTGACAAAATAAGTGGTTAGTTCAGCAAAAGCAAATGTGTCAAACCAATAGTTTGGCAACATGGAAACAAAGACCAACACAACTCTTAGTGAACTATCTCCCTTCAACTCTTAGCACTTATTGACCATTTTCAATTCTCGTAACAGGGTTTTTTCTTTATTCTGTCACATAACTTTTTAGATATGGTTTTAGAGCTGGAAGGGATCTTAGAAGTTATCCGTTCCCAAATCCTCATTGTACAGATAAAGAAACTGAGGCCTAGGGAGGTCAGAGAATCATAGATTTAGAATTTTAAAGGAACCTGGAAGACATCTAGTGAAAAATCCTTATCTTGCAGATGAAGAAACTAAAATCTAGAGAAATAATGTGACTTGTCCCAGGTCCCAGGGTAGCATGAGGTAAATCTGGGTTTCAGAGCCAGGTCCTTTGGTTCCTTATTCAGCACTATGACATAGGAGACATAACAATAGAGATATATTTGTTCCATAAAATTATGATTATAAATATTAAACAAGGCATAAAACAGATACAGGAACTCCATATGTTTGTAAGTATATATAAAAAGAGAGTGTAAGGGGAGGCAGACTACATTGATAGATATGACAACAGCAAACACTTTAGGAGAACATGTATCTAATTGGTTTTCCCCCCCTCACTTGATATTTATAGCAACACATCTAATTTCTCTCTTGTCACAGCTTTCGAGGAATTGTTTGTGGTTTTGACATAAATAGAGGAGAAACGTTGTTGGAAGACAACCTTTATAGAGGAATTTTGCCCTATCTAATCAAATATATGTCAAACATAGGTTTTATGAAGCTTGCCGTACAATAAAATATTAGCTATTTTAATTCTAATTTTCTTGTTCTTTCTTTTTTCTTCCTTCCTTCCTTCTTCCCTTTCTTCTACCTTCCTTCCTCTTTCTCTCTCTCTCTTTGTCTCTCTCTCTCTGTCTCTCTGTCTCTATCTCTCTCTGTGTTTGTCTCTCTCTCTCTCTCTCTCTCTCTCTATTTCTCTCCCTCTCCTTCTTCTCCCTCTCCCTCTCCCTCTCCTTATCTCTTTCCTTTTCTCAATCTGATCAGAAGTATGGAGGATAATCATGAATTCAATCCCATTCATCATCATGGGATCTTTGACCTGTTTAGTTTTCTTACCTGGGCTGGTTCACCCCTCCTTAATTAACTTGGTCGTCTCCATTTTCAAGGGTTCACCATTTCGATGTTGAGTTTAATTCAGACAAGCAATCATCTTAGCCTACTGCTCCTCAGAGCTCATGAGCTCAAGAGATATGCCAACTTTAGCTTTCCTGAAGACCATATGTGCCACCATGTCCAATTGTTCTTATTCTTTCTATTCTTGCTGTGTAATAGTCAATGAACAATAAACATGTTGAGTTTTTGTCTTCTGTGCACATTTAATTAAACTGTGATTGCAAATATCTTATTGCTATTCAACAGCTCATGAAAACTTGTCTGTTCCCCCCACCAGGAAACTTCATCAAGGATACTGTTAATGTGTGCCCAGATACTTTTCCTTGGTTGTAAAGTATGTAATAATAATATCACCGAAGATTTAAAGTTTTAGATCACTCAAAGATACTGGGAATACTAGTGGTAGATGAAAAAGGGGGACAAATTTACCAATGAAAAACTGCCTAGCTTAGGCAGAATCAAAGATATTTTCAAGTAAATGTGTAAATAATAACAAGAAGCAGTTACTAAGGATTTGGAATGTCCCAGGCATTGTACTAAGTGCTGGGGCTATAAAGAAAGGCAAAAATTGTCCTCATTCTTGAGGAATTTACAATCTAATGGGGAAAACAACATACAAATAACTATGAATATACAAAATATACATATTTAGATATAGATATATATTTATAAATTTATACATTCATACATCTATATATCTATAGCTATCTATCGCTATATCTATGCTATCTTTATCTTTATCTTTATCTATATCTATATAGCAAATGAAAACTAAACTCAAAAGAATGGTGCGAATATGTAGGGACCAAGAAAGATCTCCTAGAGGAAGTGGGATTTGAGTTCGATCTTAAAGGAAACCAGCAGAGCCAGTAGGCCTAGGTTAAGAGGGAGAACATTCCAAGAAGGGGCAGCAGCAAGTGCAAATCTACAGAGTTGGGACCTGGAGTATTTGGTGTGAACAGCAGCAAGTTGGCAATTAGAGAGAATGTAGAAGGGGAAAATGTATAAGACTGGAAATGTAGGAAAGAGTCAGGTGGTGAAGGGCATTAAATACCGTAGAGAGGATTTTATATTTGATCCTCTAAGAATGATGGAGTTGCTGGAGTTTATTGACTATGCATACCGAAGAGATGATATGGTCAGAAATGAAAATTATGAAAAATTTCTTTTAAAAAAGGATGAAAAGCTTTATGAAAATCACTTTGGAAATTGAGCAGAAGATGGACTAGAGTGGTGAAAGACTCGAGGCAGAGAAATTAATTAGAAGGCTATTGCAAGAGTCTAGGCCAAAAGTTTTTGAAAACCTGTGCTAGGGTAGAGCAAAATTAGGTGAACTGACCATACAGTGCAAGCAAAGGATGGAGCTAGAGAGCTGCTATTCTGTATCTCTGCCTATGTGAAGCCAAGAAGTTTAGAAGATTCTCAGCCTCAGTATGTTGAATGAGATCCTGATGGAGAGATTACAGGGAGACATAGAAGCTTCTCAACCAAGATTAGGAGCCATGGATGGGTTGTAATCTGGGCTGCTAGATGGAATACTCATGTTAAAGGGTACACACACGCACACACACACACTCATGTGTATGTATGTACACACGTGTGTATATATGAATACACATGTGCCCATGCCTACACACGTGTGTGTGCTGCTACTGGACAAAATACCCATACTGAAGAGATGATCGAACCAATAAAGAAATGCCTAGATATATATATTTCTGTATGTATGTATTCTGGGTGTATATGAGTAGATAGATGTCCACATACCCATATAGGCAGCTAGGTGGACCAGTGGCTAGTGCGATGGTCTTTGGGTCAGTAAGGCCTCAGTTCAAACTCTATCTCAGATACTTTTTAGTTATGTGGCCCTGGACAAATCAATTGGCCTCAGTTTCTTCATTTGTAAGATGGAAATAATAATAGCACCTACCTAACAGGATGGTTGTGAGGTGTAAATGGGGTAACAAATTCATTTGCAAATCTTAAAGTGCTATTTAAATACTAGTCATTGTTGCTTGTGTGTATACGTACACATATATCTAACTCAATCTATATGTATATATGTGCACACATTTAAACCATTTTTTCAAACCTCAAACATTTGATTAGCATTGATTTATATGCTGAATCAAGGTGATTGTCTCATTTCTCATTAATCCAGTACATGATGAATATTATTTCCCACGTTGAACAATGTCATAATATCACTGTCATAATTTGAACTTTTGTAAAAACAAAAGAGAGACAGACAGACACAGCAAGACAGATAGAAAATGAAATACAGAGAGAGATGCTGACTCATTAACAGAGTCAAAAGAGGAAGAGAGGTTGGGGACAAAGAAAGGCTCTTGCATTTGATCTTACTCTAACCTGATATCCTAGATCAGTATTGGGAGGGAAAAAAATCATTAAACCAAGCCACCTTTATGAGACATCAGTTCTATTCAGCATCCTCCCCCAAATTGGTGCAATTTAGCTAGAAATAAATTCTAAAGGTGCTTTTGCTGGCACTCAGAGTATGTGCCAAGAGCCATTCATTACTTTTCCTCAGAGAGGCTCAAGAAACTTCATTCTGTGGTAGAGAAGAGTGCCACGCAAGCTGCTACGTACAACCACATCATCACCACAAATAGCATTGGTTGGCAAAGGAGGACTGCCGCAAGACCAAGAAAGTCAAGCATCATGAATCATTTCAGTTATATATGGTTACCCTTTACAAAGAATGAGAAAACAGCTTTTCTTTTTGCTTGATTTATCCCTAATGACTCTGTGTGCAATGTCTACAGAATTCTATCAGAAAAAAAGCCTGAAAAGGAAGGGAAGGGAATGAAAAACCACTAGATATCATATGCTGTTTCTTAGAATTGGGTTCACAGATTGAAATATGAATGACTCAGAACACTGGAATTTTCATTTTAAGATAGATTAATGTTCAAAGCAAATACAGATATTCCTTTTGATACAACTGATTAGACATATTGGTCAGAGATTAAAACTCTTAAAAGAAAAACCTTAAAAACTCACCCCTTGATGTTGATGCCATCACATTATGTGCTTGAGCTTGGTGATCAAGCACCCAAGAGATAACTTATTTCCTTGAGTAATAATTCATTGGCCCAAGGCTGATAGAATGCAGCACTGATAGCTAAAATTTCTAGCCCTACAACGTCATTTTAGAGATGAAGATCGAGATGAATTGCCATAGCTAGCGTTATTTTTCTAGCAAGTAGCAGAATCCAGTGGTGACTCCAGATTCAGTGTACTTCCCACTAGACTAAAAATTGGTAGGCTATCCTTCCATGGATCTTTCCAAAATCTAGATCAAACAAGAAAAAAATTATTAAAATACCCAAAGATCCGTTAGTTAAGGCAAACTTAGATTCAGTCCATAACAGTATCTCAGAAGAGATAAATTAAGTTTAGTGGCACATTCAAATATGGCACAATTAGATTCCTCCACACACACTGTAGTAAAAGATGCCTAGCTTGTCCATTTTTTGTCAAAGTATGAGTTATTTTATTTCCTAGGATCTGTATCTATAAAAGTGTTCCTCTACTTGTTTTGATAAAACAAAAAGAAAGCAATCATGCAAGTCTTAAGGATTTTTCTCCTAGAAGTAGGATTGAATATTAATCAAGGTGGTGATGTGTACTGTAGAGATTTTCATCCATTATTATTTTTCAATGTTGTCAACTTAAGAAATGCAGAAGAATGGTTTTGAATGCTGTAATGGCAAGCAAATACATACTTAATACCTTGTTTCAGCTGTTTAGTTGACACCTTGTTTCAGTTCAAGTTTCTTTTGAGCCCTGCTCATGATTGTATCAAGTCTTTGTTGAGAAGCAGAATTTGTGAAAGGCACAACTTGTGAACCCTAGAACTTGTGAACTCCTGTTGCTCATGCAACAGGAAGGGGAGGAGCTAATGACCACATATAAGGAGAGGCCCAAGCTAGAGGCAGCAGAACTGAGAAGAACTTAGAAGAGAAGTGAGCAGAATGGAGAGGAGAACTCTTGTGGTGACAGAGTTGAGAAGGAGAAAACTTTTGATATTCCTGCACTCTATGTCTGTCTGTGTTGATTTTTGTTTGTAAATATTTGTGCAGAAGCCCTGGGACCTTACTGGAAACCCTGAAAGAGGATTTTCTGGTTGTCTGTTTACAGAAGTCCTGGAAGAGGGTTTTGGAGGCCCTGGGAATTTACTGATGATTTATGTTTACCTCTTGTACCTTGTTTGTGGATCTATTTTGATTTCTATGTTGATGATTTGTGCTGACCTCTTGGACCTTGTTTGTGGGTCTCTGTTGATTTCACAGGCAGATAGTGAATTGATGATGGTGCTGGCAATGTGTATAAATATTGTGGCTCTGTTAAGTTTTATCTTCCCAGAAACAGGAACTGTAAAGGACTTGAGGTGAACTGGACACTGTGAGCTTCAATATGGAACATGAACTGGACAAGGAGCTGGACAAAGAACTGAGAACTGCCTGCCTTTGAACCCAGGTGCCAGTTGTGTAGATTTGGGCAGGAGCTGGAACCATGGAAGCTGAGAGCCTGCCTTGAGTCAAGATGAAGAGACCTCTTCTTGGGTACTTAATGCTGACTGAGAAGACTATGATTCAATGTGACCTAGGGATGGAGAACTTCGACCTTTATGTCCCTTAAGGAGGCCTGCTCCTTAAGGATGATTGAGTTAAGGACTTATTAAATGGTTATACTTTATTTAAAAGTATGTGGCCACTTTGTTGAAAACTATGTGGCCACTCTAATGATAAGTTGTTATGTCATAATATTGTGAATGCTATACTTTGATTTCTGTCAATGTTTTGTCTTAGTTTATTACTGAATAGAGTTCACTATACTATATAATCAGAACCTTGAAGCTGTTCACAGGCTCAGTCCTCTAGAAAGCTGTTTGTGCTTTGCTTTACAAATGTTTAGTGATAAATGCATAGAAATCAACGTTTATGAAATAGGCTGAAGGATGAGGTCCCACAGTCTTTAGATAGTATTCCGAGATTAAAAGCTGGAAGAATGCTTGGGGATCATCTAGTCCAAATGTATAGATGGGGAAAATGAAGCACATAAAAGATAAATGACCTATGCAACAAAACAAAGCTAGTCAAAGCCACTAAACTCAAAGTTCAGTGCTTTTTTTTTTTTTCAAACATTTTTGGATAGGAAACCATCACACAGTGGTGAGGCTTTAATTATAACTTTAGCCATTCATTGTTTCCATATAGATCACTTCCAAATCTATGTTTCCAGTCCTGTTGGGTGGTGCAAATTCTATTTTCTTACTTCTGACTGGATTCCAGACATTTCCACCAGAAGGTCCTACTTTAAACCCTGACTCAGTCTAAACAGAAATCATCATCTTTCTCCAAAACAGCTTCTTGTCAGACTTCCTTGTCTCTGTCAGTGTGCCACCATGCCCCATCATTCACAATCAAAACCATCAAGTCATTGGTGAATCAAATTCTTTCTTTATGCCCTGTCTTCAGTCACAACATAATGTTAATCTTTCTATTTCTTACCAGTTCCTTCCTTTCCATTCTCAATACCGTTGATCCAAATGCCTCTTATCTGGATGAAACAATTTCTTAGTTTACAGAGTATCTATGCCTTTTGTTACAGCTAGAATAATGTTCTCTAAAAACCAGTTTGGTTTCACCCCCTCAAAAAAAGCCTGCTGGTCTCTTTTGCCTACTGAATGAAATCTAAGTTTAGATTTCATGAGTCTGCTCATGAGATCTGATGAGTATTCTCATCATTCTACATTTTAAAATTTATTTCTGACTGCATTCTTCCCTACACTCACATTGCCATTATTTTATTCAGCTGTCTCTTGAATGTCCACACATATATCACATGTATTTCCCACTGCAAACTATTACTCAAATGAGATACTATATGTAAAGGGATCTGCAAACTGTAAAGCACTATATAACTGGGAGTTCTCATCATGGTCATCATTATCATCTTTATGTGATTCACCTCCTTCACCCCTCTAACTTTGCAAAGCCATCCATCCTTCAAGGATCAGCTCAAATACTACATTCTTCATGTATCTATCCCTGATCATTCCAATATTTATTGATTCCCATTTTCTCTGAATTACCACATCTCTTACTGTTCCAGTTGGCACCAAAGCACTTAATTATAAATAGCCCTTATTATTAATTTATGTTCCAGGAATTCAAGTTCCATGAGCTTGGAATCATAGGATTTTCGAAATGGGCATGACTTTAGAAGGCATCTTGTCCAATCTCCCACTCCAAAGCAGGAATGTCTTTTACAGAATGTCTAACAATTGGTTACCCTCTCAGCTGGCACACTTCCAATGACAGAGGGAGCCCTAAGCCCTAAGCCGACCATGATCTCCTGAGAAGGAGGGCCCACGTGCCATTCTTCTGCAGCCGCCATGATTTTTTATTTTTTTTTTTGCAGGATTGAGCACGAGCAGCAATTATTATCTATCATACCTATTGCATTCCAGATACTGTTCTAAGTACTTTGTAGTACAAAAATGCTTTATATACCCCCCTCCCTAACTCTCTGGCTACACACTTCCTTTCCATCTCTTTGGTTTTGCCACCCACACTAGAAACCATACCCTGGAAGATTTAACCCTTTCATCCTTAGAAGTGATGCATTGGAGTTTGCCATTCTGATTGGTGACTGTCTCTCTTAACCTACTACTTCAGAAAAGTCTCAGCCATGTTTCACTTTAGTCTCTACTCCTCTCCTTGGCCATTTTCTCAACAGCCTCATTAACTAACTTGTTGATTTGTTTTTAACCTTTCCATCACCCCCTCTCACCCACCACCCACTCCCTACAAACACTACTTTCCAACTCCTCAGTTCTAGAAAGATAATCAAATCACCTCTGCCATTGTTCCTAGAAGGGGCCAGCCATTTACTCCTACCTGACCTCCTTCATCATCCCTGTAATGTTCTAGAATATCAGGGGTGGGGAACTTGAATCCTTGAAACCACATGTGGTCTTTTCTAGGTCCTTGGGTGTGGCCTTTTGAGTGAGTCTGTGTTTTATAAAACAAATCCTTTTATTAAGAGGATTTGTTCTGGGAAATTTCAATTTAGTCAAAGGGTTGACTTGAGGACCTGGTGGGCCACATGTGACCTTAAGACCACAGGTTCCCCACCCCTGTATGTAGATCAAATTACCCCTCTCTGGCTACCAATTCCCTATGGTTGCTCCTTATTAGAATGTTAGCTCTTTCAGGACAGGAATTGTCATTATTTTTGTGTGTATATTTAGCATTATGGTGCTTAACACATACTAAAATGCTTAAACAATTCTTTTTCCTCCATTCATCTATGCATTCATTGAGGCTTTCATCTCATATGATCAAAACTGAGTAATTTTCAACTCTCACCTTAATAGAGAGAACCATCTTTGCTCATTGATAGTTTTGTGTCCTCTGAACCTGGTATTACTCCAATGTTATCTAAATTCTTCTGTTAGTCCCCTTCTGTAGCTCAGTGGTGCATTGGATACACCTAGAATCAGGAAGATTCATCTTTTTGAATTCGAATCTTGCAGTAGATACTTTTTACCTGTGTGACCTTGAGTAAGTCAATGCTGTTTACTTCAGTTTCCTCTTCTGTAAAATGAACCGAAGAAGAAAGTGGCAAAACATCCTAATTCTTTGCCAAGAAAACCCTAAATGTGATCATAAAGAGTCAGACATGACAGAAATGACTGAACAACAACAACAAAGGTAAGTCCCCTTAGTAACTGAGGGTGCCTCTAGCAATGAGTTATTTCTACAAAATTCTTCTAATACAGTCTGCTATGATGAATGCATCCCTCAGCACTGATTTCCAAAAGAACTCATATCCCAGGCACAACAAACTATTTCAGAAACATTTAAACAGGAAACTTGGAAAGGTTTTGAGACAACAATGCAAAGTGGGTTTTATCACATGAAAGAGTGCTGGGCCTTGAGTAAGAAGAGTCCATCCTCTGTGTTCAAATGTGGCCTGAGACATTTGCTAACGGTGTGACCCTGGGCAGGTCACTTAACTCTGGTTATCTCAGTATTCTCATCTATAATATGAGCTAGATAAGGAAATGGCAAACCACTTTAGTATCTTTGCCAATAAAATCCCAAATAAGGTTACAGAGAGTCCCACCCAACTGAACAATTTTCACATGGCAACAATATATAGCAATATACCCCAAACAGAGACAATTTAAGATTCAAATAAGTATATCCATATCACCTAATATGAAGACACATCTTCTGTCTGATCTAATACCAGGCTATTGTTATTTAAAAAAATAATAGTAATTTAACTGAAATATAAATAAGAGAAGAGTTTTATTTTTTTAAGTTTTCCTATTAGGAGAAATTCCTTCAGTTTTAACAGAAGAGATAAAATAAATTTAAGGAAAATCAGCCAAATATTTGCTCTTTGTCCAAGCCACCAAAGCATATTTTGGCTAGAGAAAGAACCTCACTAGTTATCATGCCTTTGGCCACAGGGACATCTTATGTAAGATTGAAGGTTGTTATGACTGCACTACTCACCAGATAAACCATTTTTTAAGTCAATCCATAAGCAACTGGTTGGATCTCTGCACATTGATCCAATTTGTTCAGCAAAAATAATTGGACCAGGAAATATTATTTCAGTTCTTTCTATGCCAATTAGCAACTACTATATGGGGATACAGTTCCATTCAAAGCAATTTAACAAATACGTATTAGGTGATATGTGTGTGTGTGTGTAAACACATATACATGGCACATATGCAAAGATACAAACAGAGCCAGTCCCTGTTTTCAAGGAGAAAGGACACTCTACTTACTGAGGTGAGACAAAACATGCACAAAGTATTTACAACATAGAAACGCAGGCCAAGATACACTAAAAAGCAAATAGTGTAAGAAAGACAGTGTTAATAACTGGAGGGATCAGAAAAGCATCCTGTAAGAAGTATTGTCGGAGTTTGAATCTCAAAGAAGCTAGAGATTTTATAAGATGGAAATAAGGAAGGAGATCGTGGCAACAAGGGAACCCCTTTTACAAAAAGATCAGAGGTAGGAGATAGAATATCAAGCATGGAGATCATTTGGCAAGTGTGCTTTCCTGAAGTCAAAAGGAGGGGAGCGGAAGCTTCATGAATAAGACTAGGAAAGTAGGTAGGGTTCTGATTGCAGTAGGCTTTAAATATGTTGTTCAGTTGTGTCCAACTCTTCATAACCTCATTTGGGGTTTTCTTGCCAGAGATACTGGAGTGGTTTGCCATTACCTTCTCCAGCTCATTTTACAGATGAGGAAATTGATGCAAAATGGGTTAAGTGACTGGTCCAGGATCGCATAGCTAGCAAGTGTCTGAGGCTAGATTTGAACTCAAGAAGATAAATCTTCTAGACTCCAAGTCCAGCACTCTAACTGCTGTGCCACCAGGATGCCCCATTTAAATATGAGGACGAGCATTTGTTTCTGATCTTGGTAGCAATCAGGAACCACTGAAGATTTTTTAGTAAGAGAAGAAATGCTTAGACTTATGCTTTAGAAGTATCCATTTGGCAAAGGTGTGAGAGAGAGATCAAAAACAGGTATTCCTGTAGAAGGCTTTGCAATATTCCAGACAGAACCAGGTGGGGATAAGATGGTGAGAATGGATAGAAGGAGAAGGATGTGAGAAATGTAATAAATGTTCCAGATCAAGTCGTTCAGTTAGCACTTAGTCATTCTAACACCCTTGGAAGGCAGGTTGACAAATGTGTTCTGTTTAGCCCAGCAGTAGAGGTCTGAACTTTGGTTTTAACCTACTCTATCTCAGTAAGTGAAACATGATCAGAAACAAATGTCAAACAAGGATCAAACATCTCTTCCTGACATGGTTTCCTGTGATTTTACCTGAAGGCAATGAGATTGACCAAGTGACCTTTTCAGATCCCAATCCAGCACTGATTGCTGTGTATTTGCCTTCAAAGAGTGAATATTTTCCACCCACAATCCGGTACTAAATTCAATCGTGTTCTCCTCTGTAGACTTTCTACATTCCATCCCCTCTTGAAATGTTTTCCTTTGGCTGAGTCAAATTAATGCATTTGCTATTCATTTTGATGACTTTGAATCTGATTCCTTAAGTTCCAGTTCCTGAGAACTGGCTTCGATCTTGAACATTTTTTGGTTTTAGGGCAAGGACAAAGGAGATAAAAATGCAATAAAATTCTCCACCATGAGAGTACTTAATTGCTTCCCACAGAATCAAAATATTACCCCAGCCTTGGGTGGAAAGTTTGGCTGGTGAATTTGAAGCTGTATGAAACGGTTTTTCAATGAGTGGAACTCTCTCTGCAGGAATTTGGTTTGCTTTGCCCATATTCTGACACTTACATGAATAATTCCACAGCCTTGAGAACCTATAGAGTATGATTTTGCTCCCCAGGAGCATTCACTGACACAAAGTTAAAGCGTTAATTCTCTGAACAAGAGTTACTTTGTCCCCAGGTTTGAAAAATAGCCCGGGTTTTCTTCAAAGAGAATAAATGGATGGAAGAAAGGAAAGAAAGAAAGGAAGAAAGAAAGGAAGGAAGGAAGAAAGGAAGATCAAGGAAGAAAGAAAGAAAGAAAGAAAGAAAGAAAGAAAGAAAGGAAGGAAGGAAGGAAGGAAGGAAGAAAGGAAGGAAGGAAGGAAGAAAGGAAGAAAGGAAGGAAGGAAGAAAGGAAGAAAAGAAAGAAAGGAAGGAAGAAGGAAGGAAGGAAGGAAAGAAGGAAAGAAGGAAAAGGAAGGAAGGATGGAAGGAAGGAAGGAAAGAAGGAAGAAAAAAGCATGCAGTAAGTACTTGTTACGTGCCTGGCAAAGTGCTAAGTGCTGGGGATACAAACTCAAAGAAAAAAGACATTTCTTGCCCATAAGGGGTTTATATTCTAATAAAAATACAATGCATGTAGAGGGAGTAGAGGTCAGGTTTTGATGTTTTCAGTCATATGTCAGGTGATTGCCATATCCTTTCCAGGAATGAGAGAAGGTAAGATCAGGCAAAAGCAAAGTAACCAGAGGCCACGATCATGGTGGTGGAACTTTTAGCTATGGATAAAGGTAGAGTATGAAATACAGGTATATAATACTTACAAATAAGGGGCAAGGAGCAGCAAAGACTCATCAAATTCTGTTTCAGCAACATGGGAAAAGAATGCAAATTCTATGCCATGATATGACTCTAAATGCTTCTCAATCTTTTTATGCTTCTTTCATTATGCTGGATTTCCATGTAAGTCCTACTCTGAAAATTCATTATTACACATTGTCAGAATAACCTTTCAAAGGTTATTCTAGCAAAGCATGAATTTTGGAAAAGTGAAGTAAAAGTAGGATAGAATTTGCCTATGAACTTGGTGGCATATGGTTTTTCCATTATCTGTTTGTCCTATGGACTAGGTAAGTTTGGATAGACTAATCACCTGGAGGTTAACAGCAAAGTAGTGACTTTTTTTTCAATCATAGCAACTTTTGAAAACTAGTTATTAAGGTAAAAAAGGGCTACAATAATCATTCATGGAGGGAGTACCCACAATGATAAAAACAGAATCACTTGAATTATTACTTAACTAATTGCCCAAGGGGAAATTTTAGAGCAGAAAGAGACTAATTCTGGCATCAGAGGGCATGGGTTTAAATCCAGCTTCTGCCATGTACAAAGGACGTATCCTTTGATGTTGGAAACAAGTCATTGTTTTTCTATCAGGATTTGTTTTTGGTGAAATGAAGTATATAATATTCCATGGAATCAGAGATCCTTTCAAGCTTTAGTTATGTGATCAATTGAGAAGTACAAATTTCCCATTGCATCTACTCTCTTCCATCCCCTCAAACATCATATTTGATTTTCTTCTTTGTATTTTTCTTTGGATTATGATTTCATGAATGTGTGGAGAACTCCTGCCACAGAAACTACTTCCAGGAAGATCAACTCATCTATATCTTAGCGAGTTTCTTAGACATTAAGACATCAAGTGACTTATCCATGACCACAACATTATTAACCCTTAGAGGTAGGATTTGAGCTATTGTCCTCCAAGACTTGTCCTCTAATCCATTAAGCCAAGATGCTTCTCTTCTTATATCTTTACATTTCAAGGGGAAAAACATGCATATATGAATACATATATACACGCATACACAAACACACATATGTATATGTATACACAAATACATATTCACATATATATGTGTGTATGTGTATAATCTTCCAGTTCTCCATCACATTCCTCCTACAATGACTCTTGTTGGGGAAAGCTCTCTGTTTTCAACATCAGTGCTATCCAGGTACAAACACTGGCAGGTTTGACCAAGAAGAAAGGGCTTCAGATAGAGTTTTGGCAATGGATAACAACTATTTAAGTAGAAGTTTGACTAGTCAAACTAGCCATGTTTTGTAGCTACCAAAACTCTTTTCAACCTTCCTACAGGGAAGGGTGAGTGTGGCCTTTGTTGATGGAGGGACTACCTAAACCAAGGAAACCATGGATACTTAAAGTTCTGAAACAAGCCATGGATTCATGTGAAACCTCAGAATAACACTGGAGTTAGCATGGTACATGATTTCTAGAGTTGTTTTTTTTCCCAAAGTATAGAGCATTTATATACATGCTTTAACAATTTGTTTATCTAGCACTTTAAGGTCTGCAAAGCATTCCCCTCTCAACAACTCTTTGAGAAAGTTAGATGATGTGTTTTATAGAGTTTGTAGAGTTTTGGATTTGGAGTCAGGAAGACCTGAATTCAAATCTAATGTCAGATGCTTACTATGTGACCCTGGGCAATTCACTTAACCTCTGCCTTAGTTTCCTCACTTATAAAATGAAGATAATGATAGCACCTATCCTCTAGGTATGTTGTGAGGATAAAATAAGATACGTATAAAGTGCTTTTCAAATCTTAAAATACTATGTAAATGTTATCTATTATTAAGTACTATTATCTCCACTTTACAGTCAGGAAACATGACCTAAAAGCTTAAGTGACATATGCATGGTCACATAGATATCCTTCAGATGTGTCTGACTTTTTGTGACCCCATGGACCATAATACCTTTCTATCTTCCATTATCTCCTGAAGTCTGTCCAATCTCATGATTGCTGTTTCCACTATATTATCTGTCTGTCTCGTCCTTTGCCATCCCCTTCTCCTTTTGCCTTCATCTTTCCATCAGCAGAATCTTTTCCAACGAGTGGCTTCTTCTCATTATGTGGTCTAAGTATTTCAGCTTCAGCTTCAGTGTTTGACCTTCCAATGAATAGTCTGAATTAATTTCTTTAAGCATTGACTGATTTAGTTTCCTTGTTCTCCAGGGGACTCTCAAACATAGCTGATACATGCCTAATGCAGTATCCAATCTTAATTGTCCTGACTCCAGATTTAGCATTCTTCCTATCATATTGCCATATTTGGTAAAAACCAGCTCTCCCAAGAGCCTTGGTGAAAACTGAAGGAAATAGTTTTATTAGCTCTCCCAATCCATGGATTTTGTAACCACAAAATGTAATCATCCCGCTATTGGATTACTAACAGATAATCTCTTCCTACTCTGTTTTGCCTGAAAAATAATAAAATGTTTCCCTAATAAAGAATAATTTAAAAAACATTTTCCTCCTCCAATGTTTTTTTTTTCTCTTGTTTGATCTCTTGAGCAATTGTAACTGTCTGTTTGGTGGTAATAAGAAGACGACTTGGGAAACATTATACAATAAATGAAAAATATTTTTGTAGGCTTTTCAAGAAATCTGAAAAGCCTGGACTCTTTGCCTAGAGGATTATAGGAATATTTGGAACTCATTCAGCATCCATGCATTCAAAAGGCACTTACTAATTGTGCATATTATTAAATTACTTGAAGAATCATTACTTAAAGAATTGTACTCACTCTTGGAAATAGAAGGACAAGAATGAGATTGTACCTTCCCTGAAAGAATTTACATTATACTAGCAGGATACTTATGTATTTACAAGCAATCAAATGTGAAACAAAATGTTATAGTAGATAGAGAGTAAGCCCTGGGCATCTGAAAAACTTGGGTCAAAAGACTCAATTTTGACTAAATTCTGGGTATATGACTCTTGACAAATAATTTTCATTAATTTGGATTCCTGAATAATTCTGTAAGACTCTAAATTACCAGAAACCCAGCTGAATTACTTTGCTACAAGGTGTTTCTTCTTCAGAAGTCCCTAAACAAATTACAATAAAAGTTCAGCCTTTCTTCCCCCAGCCCTTATGTAATGGTAATGAGAATTTGAAAATCTTTCCTGCCCCTTGTACTGGCAAGCTAAAAGGGACTTAGCACTTAGTTTCAAGTTTATAATTGTGTCAAGTATTAAGACCCAGAACTCATGAATCCCACAGTGGGATGGACTTGTTGATGTAACAGGAAGAGGCAGAACAGAAAAGAGCTAATGCTGTATATAAGGAAAAGCCCAAGCTGAGAGTGGCCAGAACTGCTGGCACCATGCATTTGGAGTGTGGGCTACTACTGCTGAGGAGAGAGAAGAGAACTGAGAACTGAAGACTGAACTGAGAATTGAGAAGAACTGAGAAATGAGAAGAGAAGAGGAATGGCTGTGGTGTCAGTACTTTGTCTGTTTTGCTGTTGCTTTGTCAGATTTGTCTGCTGATAGAGGATAGTGCTGTTATTACAAAGGCCCTAGGACCTTGCTGCTGGTTCAGAAAATCAGAATCCTCTGAAAGAATTTTCTTGTTGTATGTTTACAGAGATCCTGGAGGAGTATCTTGCTGACATTTTTAGAGGTCCTGGGACTATACTAATGATTTGTGCTGATTCTTCAGATCTTATTGTTGGGTCTATATTGATTTCACAGGCAGAAAGTGAATTGATGAGGATACCAGAAGTGTGTATGAATGTTATTGTGACTTTGTTCAGATTTGTCTTCCCAGGAACAGAAACTTTGAAGGACTTGTGGTGGACTAGACATTGTGAGATTCAGTATGGAACAGGAACTAGACAACAAGGAGCTGGCAGGAGCTGGGACCATGGAAGGGGAACCATGGAAGTGGAGAGCCATCCTCAAGTTAAGATGAAAAGACCCCTCCATGAACTGAGGAGATCATGATTTACTAGGGATGGAGAACTTCAATCTTTACAATTAGATGATTAAGACTTTCTAATTAAGGAAGATTGGAAACTAATCTCCAGTTAAGAAGAAAGAAGACTTTTTGATTGAGGAGATTAAGACAATGTGATCTAGGGGTAGAAAACTTTTGACCTCTATACTTTGTGTCAATTAAGGTTTGCCTCCCTAGGAATGATTGAGTTACTAAATGAATGTTATCTTTTTCTTAAAACTATGTGACCACTTCGGTGAAAACTATGTGGCCATTTTAGTGACAAATTGTTAAGTTATAACATTGTGAATGCTGTATTTTGATTTCTGTGAATATATTGCCTTAATTTGTTACTGAATAGAGAGTTTGCTATACTGTGTAATCAGAACCTTGAAGCTGTTCACAGCAGCAGTCCTGGGGAAAGCTGCTCAGGCTTGGCTTTATACTTTCCCCACCAAAAAAATTACCAAATTAAAATGCTTACATATACCTGTTGTCTTACTACTTTGACTATATTTTCCAACAGTGAATATTGCAATCTACTCATGCCTGCTCATCCTTTTTGAATTATATCTGTCCTTTTATAAGTCTACTACACCAAGGGTCTTCTTTTCTTTCCCTTAAAGTTATGAGAACACCAGTGAATTTTCTAAAATGTCCTTGGATTTTCCATCAATGAGTCCATAACAGACAAAACAAAGTAAAACAAAACAAAAAAGCACAGTGGCATCCTGTATTCTTTTTAGTTTCCTATCAAACTGTTAATGGTAAAACCTTGTTTAATGTGGGAAAATTGTTTATGGAGGTCTACTTACCTTCTAATAATCTCATAAAAGATGATTTTTAAAAATAAATTTTATTTTATTTTCAGTTCTGTTTTCTCCCCCCCACCCCCACCCCCTAGCTACTCCTGCCCAAACCCTTCCTTATCCATTGAAAAAGGCAAGGAAAACAAAACCCATTATAAACATGTATAGTCAAGCAAAACAAATTCCCTACCTTATGTTATGTAGGAAGGAAGGAAGGAAGTTAAGGAAGGAAATAGAGGAGGAAAAAAGAAAGAAAGGAAGTAAGGAAGGGAAGAAAGGATGGAAAAAAAGGAAAGGAGGGAATGAAAGAAGGGAAGGAGGCAAGAAGAGAGAAAAGGAAGGGAGAAAGAGGGAAATAAGGAAGGGAAGGAGGATAGAACTAGTAACATGGGTCAAAAGGAATCTATAGTTTAATAGATTTGAGGATATATTTGCAAAATGCCTTCTAAAAAGTCTGGAGCAGTTCACAGTTCTACCAACAGTACATTAACATACATGTTTTCCAACAGCCCCTCCACCATTAGGTATTTTCCCTTTTTTCCATTTTTTGATCAGTTTTACAAACCTGATGAGTGTTAGGTAGTACCTTATAAGTTAATTTGCATTTCACCAATTATCAGTGATTTAGAGCATTTCAAAATGGCTATTAATAGGTTGGATTTCTTCCTCTGAAAACTGCCTATTATTCTCTTTTGACCATTTGGCAAATGAACACTGGCTTATATTCTTATAAATTTGACCTAGATCCCCATATAGTTTAGAAATTAAATTTACAAAGGATACCTTTGAAAAACAGGGAGATTATTGTCACAAAAATTATATATAGATGGTAAAGTATGCATATAGCTTGTAATCACCTTTTCAGTAGTAATTTGGCCCACAATATTTTCAACTTTAGTTTTTAAAATATATATTCCTTATATATTTTAGTTACTTATATATCTTGGTTATCACACCTTTACTAGCAAAAATATTTGCAAATAGTTTTCCCCAGGTATGCATTTCCCTTTAAAATTAAATAGTATTGGTTTTATTTGAACAACCCTCTTTTAAACCATTCAATCAAAAATTGTCCAAAGAGGCATTGTAACTCATTTTACTGCCTATACTCATTTCTATCTGTTGTTTAGTCATAATCTCATCTTCTATCAATATTTAGAAAAGGTCTTAACTTTCTTACTTTTCTAATTAGCTTATGACATAATCTTTGATAACGGCCATGCATCTACTTGGAGTTCATCTTTGCATATGAAGTGAGATGCTGTTCAAAACCCAGTTTCTAACATATTGCCTTCCAATTTTCCCAGTTAATCTTGTGAAATGTTTATTTTTTATTCCAGTAGTTGGGGTCTTTGAGTTTACCAAACACTATGTTCCTATATTTGTCTTTTTCTATGTCTGTTTCAGTGATTGACTTTATTACCTTAGCTGGAAACAAATAGTTTTAATAAATACTTTTTTTGTAGTATAGTTTATCTGGCATGATCAGTTTCCTTTATTCCACTAAAACATTTTTTTTGACAATTTTTACCCTTTGCTGCTGTAGATACATTTCATTAGTACTTTTTTCTAGCTTTATAGAGTAACTCTTTGGTATTTTGAGAGTTATGTCATTAAATAATTAATCTAGATTCTGTTATAGTTATTAATATTATATTTTCATGCAAATATGATTTATATTTTAATTCAATAATATATTAAAAGAAAAAATAATTTTAATATCACACCAGCAATTTGCAATAAAAGAAAAGAAAAAGTACTTAAATCACTTCTATGAAACAAATGTGGTTAAATTAATATATTTGCATAATATAATGAGGAATGAGTATTTCCCTAATTATTTATATCTCTTTGGATTTGTAAAGAATGTTTCATAGTGTATTCTTATAGCTTCTGGGTGTATCTTGTTGAGAAGACTGCCATATATTTTATAAAATCTGTAGTTCTTTTAAGTTGAATTTCTCTATTTCTCCATGCTGTTTTAGAAATATTGGCAATATGCAGAAATGTTGTATCACAGTTATTGATTTACAAGGCTTTATTTTATGCATGGCACTTATACTGAGGTTGTTATTTTAATTAATTTTAGTTGCCTAAATAGTTAAAATTACTTAAATTACCTAAATTATTTTTAATAATTACCTAAATTACCTAAATAGTTTATCCTATGATTTTTGAAAAATGATATCTTGAAGATGGTGGTATAGAAGCAATGAGGTTCCACAGCACCCACATAGCCATCTCAACTATCTATAAAATATGACTCTTAACAAATTTTAGGGCTCTAAAACAAGCAAAACACATCTCCCACTGAAGACATCACAGCAGGAAGAGCTCTTTGCAGCACACAGGGAGCCAAAAGCAGCCCAGCCTGAAACCACGAGTTGACCCCAGGGCAGCCAGGATGGGCTGCAACTGGAGCCTTCAGGAGAGTGGATCAGCAGCAGCTGTGGCAGTTTCCAGAATTATCAAGCCATTAGAAACAAGGACAAAGTGAATGGTCAGTGGAACTCTGCTAAATTTGGGGGATAACAGCAGTAGTGAAATGCAAATTAAAACAACTCTGAGGTACCATCTCGCACCTATCAGAAATGGCAAATTCTGGAGGGAATGTGGGAAAATAGGCACACTAATGACCTGTGGCTGGAATTGTAAAGTAGTCCAGCTACTCTGGAGAACAATTTGCAACTATTCCCAAAGGGCTACAAAATTGTATATACCCTTTGATCCAGAAATACACTACTAGTTCTGTATCTCAAAGCGAACAAAGAAAAAGAAATTTCATATACAAAATCATTTATAGCAGCTCCTTTTTCTGGTGGGAAAGGATTGGAAATGGAGGAGATATCTTATCAATTGGGGAATGGCTGGACAAGTGGTGGTATATTATTATAATGAAATACCACTGTGCTACAATAAATACCAAGTGGAATAGTTTCAGAAAAACCTGAGAAGATTCATACAAGCTGATGCAAAGTGAAGTGAGCAGAACCAAGAGATCATTGTACACAGTAATAAGAGTATAATGATTACTAACTGTGAAAGACTTAGATACTCTGATTATTACAATGATCCAAGATGATTTAGAAGACTCACAATGAAAATTGCTATTCACTCCAAGTGAAAGAACTGCTGAACTCTGAGTACAAATCAAAGCATAATTTTCTCACTATCTTTATTTTTTTTGTTTTTTTATGACATTTGTTACTATGGAAATATATTTTGCATGGTTTCACATGTATAATGCTTATCATATTGCTTGCGTTCTCAGAGTGGGAAGTGGGGGATGAGACAGAGGGAAAGAACGTGGAACTCGAAATTTTAAAAACTGTCAAAATAAATAATATATTTTTTAAAAATACAATGAATATATTTAAAATGGGCAACAAAACACAAGAAAATGGGAAAAAACTTTAAAACAAAAGATTATTGGTGACCTTGAAAGTGCCATCTCAGTGAAGTGGAAGTGATAGAAGCCAGATTTCAAAGAGCTGAGAAGTGATTGGGAGCTGAGAAAGTATAGCCTGCTTTTTCAACGTATTTGGGTAAGAGGGAGGAGAGATATATGATGTTAACCAAATGGGATTATTTCAAATGGAGGTTTTCAATGATGGGAGATATCTTGACGTATTTATAGAGCAGAGATTCTTAACTTGTGATACAATGTTTGTGGTTAGATTTTGATATGTCAGTAACATGAATGAAAATAAAAATCACATCTTTATTTTCAATAATTTTTAACTGAAATTTATCATTTTTTGAATTATGAATATAGATAAAAATATGTAAGGGCTCAGTTTCACCTGATAGTCAAAAGAATTCATGAGAAAAATGACTAAGAAGCCTCTTCTAGATAATAGGGATGGAGAAAGGAGAGCAGTTGAAAATTAGAGAGGGAGAAGTATAATCAAAGATGTAAGCTCCTAGAGGAAATATGATTAAATCAAGGGCAATAATATAAGGGTCGGTGTTATAGACATAAAGAACTTCCTTATCCTCTGAAACTGGGGGGGAAAAGAGAAGAAGAGAGAAGATGGGGGTAAGATAATTTGAAGGGTGAAATTATTCATACCTGCCTTCCATTATGCATTTCTTCAGAATACCAGAATACCAAAGATCAGAGAAAATAACATGTTAAACTGGATTAGGAAGGAGCTTTTGGCTACCCTGAGAGGAAGATCCTCTGGGAGTTTCTTTAAAGAACCTGAATCAGTGTCCCGTACATATAGTTTCAAACTGTAGTCCTTGATTATAATCTGGAGTGAGTCCTTAACAATAAAGATCATTATGAATGTGCTTACCATACTTCTCATGGGATATCATTTTTACCTGGATCTACTAGGTCTGGAAAAAGTACAGGTGGCCAAAGAATCCATGTTTAGTTTTTGTTTTTCTAATATGCTCCCCGTTTGCAGAAAACCTAGTGACTTTCTGTAATGTTAATGACAATTGAAGATCTTCCCCAACCATTAATAGGCCTCACATGGAACCTAACAAGAGAAGTTTGATTAGGGGAGGCTTGTTTTTTAGGAATCCCACACCTTTTGTTACTTTGTAATTAGGCAAAGGGTCATGAGGGTTGTGATGTTCTCTGACCCTGAAGAAATGTGTATATATACTCTGAGGTTAGCGTTTTGCTTTGGGACTCACTCATTGGAACATTGTTCGTGTAATTTGGCCAGAAGAGACTCTCGGGAGCTGTTAGGGAGCCCTCAGTTTTGAAAACCCAGATGTTTGTGCTTCTCCTTCTGGTAACTGTATGTGTAGCTTTGATCAGATAACTAGAAGCCGTGTTGATTTGTGTTATTTCCTCTGTCTGTAATTTTTTTTTTCTGTTTATATTTTCTCTGAAGTTCAGGGTGCTGACTTTTCCCCCTGAACTAAGTAAATGAAATATATGTTTGATTAAAGTAAGATTGTTGACCCCTTTTGAGTTGCTTTCCTTTTTAAAAGCAGATCAAAGAACCTGTGCTAGCAATCCTCCTATGTGCTGGTGTTACTGAGTCTTAAACCTCCACAGCAGCTGCAAGTATCATTGTTGTTACATCTTCTTGATGAATTCTTTCTTAATTCTCATCTTAGAGTCTTCATTCTCCCTCTTCTTCACCCAAATAAAATAAATTTCCAATCTTATAAATTTTAGCCCCATAACATTTCTTGTATCTGTTCTCATCTTCCCATTCACAACAGCACTACCTTAGTAATCTTTTGACTGGACTACTGTGATAACCCCTAATTGTTCTCCCTGTTCAAGTATCTCTCATCTCCCAATCTGTGATTCAATTGCCTAATAATATTAGGAACATACAGGTCTGGCCTTGTCACTCTCCTGATCAAGAATCTTTAATGGCTTCCCATCAAACCTGTGGTAAAATATGAACTTTTTAGTCTGACATTAAAAATCCTTAACAATACAGCTTTAACCAACCAATCAGAAAATATTTAAGTCCAACAAACACTTTCCAATTCAATAAGCATTTATGAAGCATCTGTTATGTACCAGGCACTGTGCAAAGTGCTGGGGATAGAATTAATAAAAGAAAGACAGTTTCTGCCCTTAAGGAGCTTAACATCAAGTTGAGGAAGAAGACAACACAAAACTGGAAGCAGGAAAGAAGGGAAGGGAAAGATGGGCCACCAGGGGTACCTTGTGCAGGAGCATCTTGTTCCATGGAGTTAAGACTAGTGCGAACAGCAGATGTAAAGCAGAGTGAGCTGGGTCTAATGTCTTCCCTCTATAAAGGAAGTATTGGAAGGAGTATCATTCAAAGCTTGAGTTAGAAGCATGTTGATGAAATTAAAAGTGATGGGCTTATCCTGGAAGGGGATCTTATTACTTACAGTTGAGACTAGGCAGAGCACCAGATACAAAGTGGAATGGCAGATACAAAGTGTGTACTGTGTGCCATACACCATGCCAGTAACTAAAGAAACAATAAAAAGAATGAAAAAATTGCTCCTCAAATTCTAGGTTTATTTTATATTACTTTCTCTCTTGTGCAAAGTCTATTCTAGCCAAATGAGTCTGGTAACCAACTGTTCCCTCAATTGAGCATTTCTGTCTCCTATCACATAATTCAACCTTTAATGATTTTGTCTCTAGAGTCCATTATTACCGGTTTCATGAGGGTAAAAATAGTTTCTGATATTTCTCCTGTTTAAAGCAGATAACAGAATACAGTATCAGTAAGCAATTTGTGGATTAAAATATGTCAGGATTCTTATAAACCAAAGCTTTCCATTCCCATAGTCCTGAATCCATCTTTTGATATTTCTTTGGCCTCAGGGGCTTACAGAATTAAATGTTAGAGATAGATAATCTGACCCATTTACTTTACATCTGATACAATTATGGCTCATAGAGGCTAGTAGCACTAATTCCATTTCACCACTCTCATTGCAGTGATCTTTACACTTTTCTCCATCCCCCCCATCACTTCTATTCTACCATACTACCACTTATTGGGGATGCTTGTGTAGTATAAAAGGTACCTACGGTACCCTTTATAGTAATAATTCTAAATTTCTTGTTGGGGAGCCCTTGGAAAATATTATGGTTGAGTCATTTAAGTGTTTATGATCCCATTTTGGAGTTTTCTTGGCAAAGATATTGGAGTAATTTACCGTTTGTTACTCCAGCTTATTTTATAGATGGGGAAACTGAAGCAGAGTTAAATGGCTTATTCAGGATCACACAGCTAGTAAGTGTCTGAGACCAGATTTGAACTCATGAAGTTGAGTCTTCCTGTCTCTAGACCCAGTGCTTCATCCACTGCACCATCTAACTGCCCTCTTAGGAAGTTACTACATGTACAATTAAAGTTTACAAACAATGGGTTAGGGCTGTCACTTTTGAAATGTCTTTTGTTCCTTCTGAGCCAAGCTAACTTTTGGTGGAAAAGATCATGGGATTATAGACCTAGATCTGGTAGGGACCTCAGAGACCACCTGGTCCAACCACTTCATTTTATTGATGTTGAAACTGAGGCACAGGGAGATTAAGGTCCCAGAGGAAGTAAATGTCAGAAGCTGCAATTGAACATATGTCTTTTGATGCCAGAATTATTGTCTCTTTCATGGTCCATACCACTGTAGACTGATTTATTTTCTAGTCAGTGGTAATAGTTTTAAGCTTCTCCATCTGTACTCTTACCTTCCCCCTGCCCTTGCAACAAAAATTCAAAGAGATAGCATGCCACAGTGAATGAACATGGAATAATGAAATTAAATAACCCATACATGGATGAAATTCATAGCCTTGAATTCACTGTTCTGTAACCCACTGAAGGATCTGATAGATATTATAATAAGAAACACAGAAGTTCAAATAACCATACATAGGGGCTCCATGCCCACCAACATCTAGACAAGAGCATCCCGATTCGTATGGAGCCTTGGTTTACTTCCAGCCTTCCTTTTACCAGGGAGAAGATTCACTAGCCAGTACTCAGAATATAAGTATATTTATGACTCAGAATCTCCTGTAATGTATTTCCAGAAACAACTTGCTTTCACATTTATTTCTTTCTAAGAATGAATTGTCACTTACCACATGTATTGGAGAATATATTGTATTTCAGTTAGGAGTTGAACTAGGCATTCACTGAGATCTCTTTGAACCCCAAGATTCTGTGACTGTATGATTCTTCATTGGGTGTTTTTTTTACCGATATCCCAGACAAATCATTTTTTGAAGGAAATAAAATATACCCATTTTAATGAGTCATTATGGTTAGAGGTATACTTGTCTTTTTGACACTTTTGTAGTATGTTGTGATCCATAGCATCGGTGCAGAATTTCTTTGACTAATTTATTTTGGTGAACTGATTTTGTATCCTTCTGGGAAAAATTAAAATTGTTTATCTTTAACCAAATATGGGAAAGAATTTTTCTATTCTTATAGAAATTTTGCTAAGTTTGCAATCTTGAATACTTTTCATCATAAACCTTTATTGTAATGTTTAGAAATTCATCATAAGTATTTTAGTCTTAATGTATATATGTACATGCATGTATATATACACACACATGAACACATACATACATACACATACATATATATACATATACATATATATATACATATACATATACATATGAATTTTATGGCTTGTTCACAGAAAACCTTTT
>CM053591.1:151397344-151423457 GCA_028646515.1 Pseudochirops corinnae | reverse complement strand
CTGTAAGGGGCCAAGGACAGGGTGGAGAATAGAACAAGGAGGGGGGGCGGGATAGAAAGGAGGGGCATATAATCAATCTCTCACAATATGTCCACTGTGGAGATTTTCTGCATAATTACACATATACAGCCTTGTTTTGAATTGCTTGTCCTTCTGGTGGGGGTGGGTGACGAGGGAGGAAGGGAAAGAATCTAGAATTTAAAGTTCTATAATCATATGTTCAAAGTATCTATGTATATTATTATTATTATTATTATTATTAACTACATGCAACTAGGAATTAAGATATACAGGCACTGGGGTAGGGAGATCCATCCTGCCCTATCCAAAAGTCAGAGGGGTGATGGGGGAGGAAAAAGGAGAGAGCAGATTGGGGGAAGGGCTATAAAGTGGGATGGCTGTTTTGAGGTGGTGGGTAGGGGGAAGATGGGAAGAAAATTTGCAACTCAAAATCTCATGGAAATAAATGATGTAAACAAGAAAATAAATAAATTAATTTATTTAAAAAAAAAGAAAAAAAAGAAATTTGGCATCTGGCTCTATGTTTGAAGTTTTGGGATTATTTCTCAAAGGGAGGACATCCGAAGTTCAAATCTCCTCTAAAGTATCATAAAATCTCCCCCATGACCTATAAGATACAGAGAAAGAAGCTCCTTGAGATCATTTAAGTTCATAAACTATGGAAATATTATAGGAGACCAATTTGCATAAACTTAGGGTTGGGATCTTTATTGCTAAAGTGTCACAAGCACACATAACCTTTATTAATATACTATAGTATTACTCTCTAGAATATGATCATGCGTAGCATCCCAATATCAAGATTTACTACTGGAAGGGAATTATTTATGTAAGTTAACATAATGTGACAGATGAAGAAACTGAGGCCCAAAGAAGTTAGACAATGTACCCCTATCTGTACACCAGCTGGGCTAGAATTTAAACTTAGATGCTCTGGATTCAAAACCAGCACTTGAAATGCATGATATTTTGGAATGCCAAGCCCAATTCTTGATTTCCTCAAGATCCTTAAATCTGTGGGACAGTTTTAGGCTAGCCCCCATAACTTGAGAAAGTCTTTTCCCTTCTCTAGACCTCTATTTCATCATCCATAATTTGAAGGCATTGGATTACGTTCTTCCCAGGTTTAAAATTATATAAGAATGTAAGCATGCAGAAATATTACATATTACAAAGGGGCAGTGGCCCCATTCTCACCTATAAGGTAGAATGTCATTGCATTCAAGAAATTCATATAAACATCACATAGCTCCTCATTAGGCAATGAGTCATGGCTGATGGGGAAAAGGGACAGAGCCAAAGACCATATTACTAAGAAGCTTTATTTATTTTGCTTTGCCAGATATGCATCAAACTGGATAGAGCACTGAACCAGGAGTCAAGAAGACTTCAATTCAAATTCAGTCTTGGACACTTACTAGCTGTTAAGTCATGTAACCTCTGTCTGCCTCAGTTTCCTTAACTGTAAATTGAGGGTAATAGTCACAACTACCTTCCTGGATTATTGTGAAGATCAAATGAGATAGTGTTGTAAAGTGTTGAGTATAGTGTTTGGCACTTTGTAGGCATTTCCATTGGATATCATAGCACATATTTAATATAAGTACATATTTATATGTGCATTACATATGCATATAGATAATTGAGATCATAATTGCCTTTCATTGTCTATCCGTGAGCATTTTAATCTATACATATGCACACATACTTATATTACATTGAAGTTTTATTAAATGTTCTGATCTATTATTTGTGGGGGAAAATTATGTGACTGACATCACAGAGAAAGAAAATCTATTTCTTTTTTATTAGAAACTCTGACTTTGCTTTAGGAGTGTCTTTCAGTATTATATGAATTTCAAGTGACAGCTGTTAATACTTTGCTTCCTTTATTCCTTAGAATCTTCAAGCTTTGACATACATTTCCCTGAATTGTTTCACTTGTGTAAGATTTCCTTGTGAATTTACCTTTGTCTTTTGCATCCCATTTTTTCAGACGTTGATTATTTGTTCCATCATTATGAATGCATTAGGGGCTGTGTAGAGAACTCGTCATCATGTTAGTGCAGTCTCTGAAGAAAGCTGATGACAAAAATGTACAGAAAGTTTAATGAAATCCATTGGCCCAATTATAATTGTATTTGGGAAGAACCCTGCCATTCTTTGACCTTATCAGGCTGCTTCAAGAGAAAGATCAAAGGGGATTCCATTGGTCCTATCCCTCCCTTGTTCCCTGGGGTCAGTACAGCAACTTTTCAGGGTATTTAAAGTCAAGTAATACAGGAGAATATACAATAGGAAAACGGAGATCCTAGGAATTATAAAATCACAGATCTAGTAAGATTAAGCAACTTTGCCAAGATTGCATAGGTAGTACCAGAAAAAAAAAATTAAAATGATTAAATAATAAAGAAATAATAATAATAATTTTAATAGGAAGAGCAAATTCTAGAATCATTAGAGAGTCAGTGGACTTTACTGGGTAGGGGTAACACTGTCAGATCTCTTTATGAAAATCATTTTGGCAGCTATGTTGAAGATGAATGGGAGAAGAAACTTGTGTCATTGAGGTCAAGTTGAATACCACTAGTGCAGCAATCCAAGACAGAGGCAGCGAGGGCCATAATTATGATGATCCTGAGCAAGTAGAGAGAAAGGGAGAAATGGGAGAGACATGATTGAAATAGAAACAACAACATAACTAAAGCAGAAACAACTGGTTGGATATGCAGGGTCAGGGAAATTGAAGAGTAGATGATGGCAATGAGTTTGCAAACCTGGAAAACCCCAAAGATAGTACACTACTTAATAGTAAACACACATGTTGAAATTTGACATAGTAGACAACAGAAAATCAGCATGGATTTGGTTTATGGCAGTCACACCTCAAACTGTTGAAGTGACTACCCAAATCCACTTCATATGAAAAACCTTGTAGAGATGGCATCATCATTTAGAATTCTGAATAGGTAGCCGCTAGACTTGTAGAAATAAGTTTCATTTCATAGAGTTCCATTGCATTGTTAAAAATTGCCAATTTACTACATAAAACTGGAAAAGTTCTTTCAGTCCTCCAACCATGATCATAGGGTAGTCCTTTATTGTCATGTAACTACATGTTTAATGCAGAGTTTCTTTTTTTCATGTATAATATGGTAAAATGAAAAGAATTCTTAGCTTGGATGCATGCAGCCTCAACTAAAATTCTGGCTCTGCTACTTACTGCCTAGGTCAGCACAGGCTAGTCACATAACTTCTCTGAGTCTCAGTTTTCTAAAACAAATAATTAGACTTTATAACCTTCTAGGGCCTTTCCAGGTCTGGAGCTAAAGCATGATGTTCTGATGCTATGATTCCTTTGATTGATATAGTCTGATCATCAGGATTCAATGAGAAAACAAATACTTGTCCACTTCCATGGAGTTAGCATTTTCAGAAAAAAACAAAACAAAACAAATGACAACAAACAAAAAACAAACAAAATTCAGATTGATCTAGTGTAGTGCTTGGTACAGAGGAAAATCCTTAATAATAAAGTGTTGACTTGTTAAAATGGGTAAATCAGGAAGTTTTCTCTTTTATAAAATGATAAAGAACAGTGATGGACAAGTGTATTTCCATTCAAATGTTCTGAAAAGACATGAGAGTGTTATAGATTAATGTTTTGGTGGATGTGCAACTGTCAGAAATATTCTCTAGAAGGCTCTTGCAAAAGGCTGGGAGTTGAGTTAGATGATGTCCAAGGTCACTCCCAACTCTCAGATTATATTATTCCATGAACTAATTAAATATCATATATGAAGCAGTCACGGAAGAAGACAAAATACAATGGTTCCTCTCTCACAGATGGTTTCAGGAAATGGAATGGTTTGGTGATGACAGTTTTTGCAATAAGGCATTCCACTGAGTAGTTTTTCCTGTAACTTTCAGGGGACTGGAAACTTTTCCTTTTTGTATCCATATGTTCTAATTTCCCAACCTAGAAAATAAAGTTTAAAATGCTGGCTACTTTCCTGCTAGAAAATTATGAAGGGAATAGTGGGTTAATCACTATAAAAACTTATTGTCAGAGAGATGCCGTATAAGGGGAAAAATGAATAATGACTTAGGAAATGACAGGCTTCCTCTGAGAGTTAAACAATTAAGCTCTCTGTATTTAACATCACCAAGTTACATAAAACTGGGAAGTATTGTAAAATTGTAAAACCCCCAAATAAAATTATTTGAACGCAACCACAATGCCTTTAACTTTTTAATACATTGTGCATAACAAGGATAATGATTTTGTTGTGATATAGTTGATTCCAATACATGCTAATTCAACAAACATATATTACGCACCTTACAGATACAACAAGGCTCTGGGGACACAATGGGAAAAAGGAACTATTCATCTAATTCTAGTACCTTATATTTTCCTGGCAGGTTGGAAGGGATACAGTTTGCACAGTGGTAAGTAAATGCAAAGTCATATCAAGAGAGAAATATTGACTACTGGACAGGTAGCTTTATATCAGAAATTCTATCTGAGCTTTGCTTGTGAGGCAAGCTAGGGATACTACAAGGCAGAGATGAGAAGATATGTGAAGGACATCTAACTAAAGGCAGGTAGGAGAGAGTCCCATAGAGGAAGCAGCTAATGGGCAAGTTTGACTCTAATTAGAGTAAATGAAAAGGATAAACATGAAACTAGAAGGGAAAAGCGAGACTAGAAAGATTCAGGTATGTCTGTGAGAATCCTCAATCTACATACAGACTCCAAGACTTTGTAGACTGAAGAGCTTCAAGTACCCTACAAGTCCCAGACACTTAAGTCATAGGCTCTGTCCACATAAAATGATGAAGTGGCCCAATAGCTTGTCTTTTGTCTTTCTTTCCCATTAAAGAAGCTTTTCTTCCTCTTCCATCTCTAATAGCACCAATCCTTCAGCACCCTTTTCAGGAGGTAATTCCTCTCAAGTTTTCTTCTGGTCAAATCACGTTCTCAGGAAACAATTTGATATTAGTCATCTATTCTCTAAAGTAAATTTCAGCCCCTGGGTGTCACTTACCTTGGGGTTTTTTACACTTTAGTTCTTATTTCTAATTGATTGATTCTGTGCCTACTGTCTGGCCTCTGCACCCAGATGGCTCCGAAGGAGAAAGTGAGGCTGGTGACTTTGCACAGTCTTCTCTTACTCAAATTCAATTCAATTACAAGTCATGGCATGATCTTCCTGTTGTCATGGTCCTCTTTGAGAACAAAGGACAAACCCCACAACTAAGATTATTACTCACATTTAAAAGGAACTTTAAGGTTTCAAAGACACTTTAACATGCATCATCTTGAGACTTATAAAAAATAGTGTGATTAGTCTGGTCTTCCTTCTATAGAGGGACTGGAGTGATTGAACCTCTGGGAGGATTAAGGACTTGGTCACAATCATGCAAATACTAGGTATTACAAGCAAGGTAAAAAAGAAAGCAAAAAACCAAAAAAACAACTTTAATGTCTCCTGACTCTCCTGCTCTGCCCTGCTTTCCCTTAATGACACTTATAGAGTTTACACTGGGATGTGACACAAATGCAGTTGATTATGATGATGATGATGATGATGATGATAAGGCACAAGATTACATGATGAGTGTATCTTTAAGGGTAGAAAACAAAGTATTACATGAGATCTGGGAAGAGGGGGTTGTAGGGAAGGAATTTGTTCATGAAGGATTTTTTGGATGAGGTAACATTTGTGCGGGGTTTAAACAGTAGGTAAAAATTCAACAGAATGGGGTATCTAGGTGGCATAGTGAATAGAACACCAGCCCTGGAGTCAGGAGGATCTGAGTTCCAATCCGGCTTTGGACACTTAACACTTACTACCTGTGTGACTTTGGGCAAGTCACTTAATCCCAATTTCCCTGCCTTCCCCCCACCAACAAGCCAAAAAAAAATATCAGCAGATGACATTGAAGAAGGAAATGTAGACATTTAAAGCAGACGTTTAACAGGGAGCATGGTGCAATGGATAGAGTTCTAGATTTGGAGTTAGAAAGATCTAGGTTTAAGTCCTTAGTCAGGTACTAGCTGTGTGCTATTGGACAAGTCTTTTAACCTCTTCAGGTCTTTTTTTCTTTGTTTGCAAAAACATGACAGTTCTGTCAGATGACTTTTAAGGACCCTCCCAGCTTTAAATATATCAGGCTGTGGTCTTGGTTATAGGAGAGAGTGAGAACAACAGTGTAGAGACAGAAAGAGAAGGATGTGTTTTAGAGGCAAAAAGTTGTCCACAGAGGCCATATACTGCTTTACTTGAAGTCAGTGTTATCTGAATTCAAATCTCACCTCAGGCACTTAAAGTGTTTACCTTGGGCAAATCATTCAACAGTTCTTGTGCTTTTCCTCATCTGTAAAGTGAAGGTAATAATAATAATACCTCTCCCCAGAGTGATTATGCAGATCTAATAATTTAACACATGTAAAACTCTTTGCAATCCTTAAAGCACCATAGAATGTTATTATTATTATTATTATTATTATTAATTTGACTGAAGTGCATAGTGTACTGAGGAAATTAAGATGAGTTGATGTTGGAAAGTGAGGCATATAGGTTCCTAATTTTAGAGGTAGAAGGGTCTTCAGATGCCATCCAGTTCAAATTCTCTTTTTATAGATGATAAAACTGGGACAGAGGGAAATTTAATGCCTTGCCTAATATCATACAGGTTGCAACCAGCAGGGTTAGGATTTAAAATCAGGCTCTCTGATTCCATTATAGGCTTTTTATCCAAAAGGAATTGAAGGTACAATGTTTAAGATCTTAGAAAATCAAAGGGACTATGAAAAAGTTTTGACCATTAGAACAATTCATTATTAGAATGCATTACAAAGCTCTCATTGAATATAAAAACAAAGATTGCAATAGTATACGAACAGAATCTCAGAGTGGTATTGGTTTCTTTTCTCAAATGGGAAGAAATGAACCCCTTGATGTGTGGTATACCTCAAGAAGAGATCATAGATCTATTGAATCAATGGAGAAAAAGTAGGAAATTCATGCCAGCTGGTGAACTTAGATTTTAAACTCAGATAGTCATGAAATTCTATTATTCAAAGGCCCCAAGGAACAAGAATTCAGAACATGTAGGTGCCTGAATCCAAACCTGCTGGAAATAGAAGTTAATTTCACCTTGTGAAGGGCCTTCAATGCCAGAAAAAGGAGTTTTCACTTTATTTGGCAGTCAATGTGAAGTTACTGAAGCTTTTCAGTGGAGGAGTGATATTCAATTCAATTTAAGCAACATTTCTTAAGTACTTTCTGTGGCCTGGTGAGATTATTCTGGCAGATAAGGATGGATTGGAGAAGGGAAGAGTAGAAGCTAGAAGATATGCTGGGAGCTCTCTCCATTATCCCCTATCAAAATTTATTTTCAGGAAAGATTGGGATATGACTCATTTGCACTCTAATGGGAATTAAAGACCTTGTGTATTACTTCTCATTGGAATATATGTGATGTAAGCCTCATCTCTAATTGCATAATGAAAAGCTTTTAGTCTTATTAAAGCATTTCAGCATAAGGCTGCTGGTATAGGAAAATTTTTTAAGGATTTGCAAAAGTTCTATTCTTGCAGATTATACAATCAGACTTTATAGGAAGCAACCTATAAGAGAAAGCTGCACCAGGGAGAGGCTTGAGGAAAGACAAAACTGGTATAAGGAGAGCCACAGAGGTTTCTTCCATGTACTTCCATCACTTAAAATTTCTAAGACCTATGGTTGTTCAACTTTCTTTTTCTAAGAGTACCAAATGACATCACAGGGTAGTGTCCTAAATCACATGTGAATTGGATTTAAGTGAGGCAGAGTTGCAGAAAGTCATCAACCTCATTCTCTCTTCTAGAGTCATCAAAGTCCAGTGGCAGAACCAAAGTCAGGATGACTGGTCATGGTCCAGAGTGCAGCGGATAACCTAAGCTCTATTTTTCAGTCGCCTTCTTAATTGTTGGAACAAATTGTTCTCATCTACACATAATTATGGGAGAAGTCTTCACATGCTTGGGGTAGACATCCCCCTAACTCACTGAAGGGTTTGAGGTCTATCAATTACCCTTAATCTGGTTTAACCCATCTGCTAAGATGGTTTTACTGAGGTGTGGCCACTGTACATGCTACAGTTTCTTGGAGTTACAGTGAGGGTTGAATGCCAAGTGAATACTAGAGGTGGATGAGCAACCCTGAGAAGGGTTCAGCAAGCCCTCATACCAGAGATGCAAGTTCTCACTAAACATCCCACACATCTTTAAGACCTATTATCACCCAAAGGAAAAATAAGCCATGAAATATGTCTCTTATTAGATAACTGCTCATGTTTCCTATCTTAGTTTAATAATACTAGACCGGTTTGTCTTTGGAGGGATTTGGTGTATACACATCAGATCTTTCATGATAGACTATCTTACTCATCTTGGCATTCTCCACTGTGTTTGTGTATAAGGTAAACACAAGAAAACACTCTCAATAAACACTTGGTGAATTTGCTTATTTGGGAAAGAAAAGCTCAGTTCACTTGTCTCTATGATTCACTCAGATTATCTTTACAGAACCTTGCAAAAGAAAACAGAAAAGCTAAAAAATGAAAAATCAAAATTATGTCCAAAAACTAGTTTCAATAAATATCTCTACAGATAAGATAGGATGCTTTGACACAGTGCAGACATAGCTTAAGTTTGAGACCCAATATAACATCTCATTTTCCTTAAACATTGTTAGAATAAGAAAAAAATGTTTTTTACTGTGTTGGGTGCTAAAATGCATTACAAATTAAATCTATTTCCTCCAATATTTACTTTTGTCAGAATTCAGTTTGGGGGAAAGAAAAATATTTTAACTGTTGACTTTTTAACACTGTTAATAACATCGCCTCTAATTTCTTAGATTTTCTTTGATTGTGACTATTTCTAACACATCCAAAAAGATTCTTAAAATAAAATGACAGAAAAGCAAGGTTTTTTTTTTTTTTCTGGTGCATACATATGGGCCTCCAGAATGATAGCATGCCTGCCTCCAAGAACACATTGGCAGTTTGTGTGGGTCACAATTGGGGAAACAGAAGGTATGTCCATGAATTCAATTTCTGAGAATCTTTCAGGCAATGGTAGCATCTCTCAATTAAGTGAGCAGCTGTAGCCTCGATTTGAAATCTTCATTAAGGAGCCATATGATATATTGTACACATAACCAACATCCAACAGGTCTTTTTATAAAACCTATTATCTCATGTCACCCTGTTTCGCCTACTGCTTGTCTCTCTCCACTTTCCAATTATCTGTTCATATGACACTGTCTAAGCAATATGGGTGCATGCAAGAAATTCAGTTTACTTTCATAAGAATTCTTGCACAGGTTGCAAAAGAAAAAAAATCCTCAGCAATTTGAGTTTGGCATGTTGAGCAATTGCTCTTCTTACTATTTGCTTTGAGCATAAAGATATTCTTAAAGTTGATGCCAGTGATTTCGGTTCTAGGAATTCTTAAAACTTAGTTAACATGGTCTAATGAGGGACATTTATAAAGGACATTTATTTCTTCTGAAAAATCTCGTCAAACAATTAATTAACAAACATTTCTTAAGGAATTACTGTGTTAAATACGGGGTGGTTACAAAGACTAAAAGTCCAATAGGCCTAACACTTGAATACCTCACATTCTATATAGAGAGGTAATATAGCAGGTACGTGTATGTATATATACAGAACACAAATGAAATGAATATAAAGTAGTATTGAGAAGGACCCAATAACAGCTGGAAGTAATGATGACGATGTTGACAATGACAATGATGATGATGATGATGATGATGATGATGATGATGATATTAGCTGACATTTATATAGTACTACATCCCAGGTACTGTTTATATGATCACATTTGATGCTTAAAGCAACTCTAGGATGTCAGTACTGTTATTATCTCCATTTTACAAACCAGGAAACTCTGGCAAAGAGAGTTTAAGTGATTTGCCATGGATCACACAGCTAAGTATCTTAAGCTAGATTTGAACTCAAGTCTTCCTGGATCTAGGCTTAGTGCTATATCCACTGAGACACCTAGCTGCCTAGAGTAACAGGAAAGGTATCATGAAGATGTGCTTGAGCCAAGTTTTGAAGGAAATAGATTTGCAGAGGCAAAGGCAAGAGGGAGAGCATTCCAGGAATGGGGAACTTCCAGTACAGACATGGGTAGAGCAAGGAAGCATGGTGTGTACAAACTAATATGGAGGGGCTAGCATGGCCAAAACACAGTATAAGGATGTGAATAAAGTATTAGAAGCCCAGAAATGGAGGAGGTGGCCAAGGCTCTAAGAAGTTTAAATGTCAAACAGTAATGTTTGACACATCTTTTCTGATGTTAGAGTCAATAGGGGAGCTGCTGCGGAAATTCATTGAATATGTGTTGGAGGAGTGGAGAAGAAGGTCGTGATCAGACTTACCCTTCAGGAAAATTGCTTTGGCAGTTGAGAGGAGGATGACTATGGGGTAGGCTAATGTTTTCATAAGCACCAGGTTAAAAAAAATAGTATATAGGGAGAAATTGAAGACTAAAGAGAAAGAATGAGATGATAATGTGGTCAATTAGCTGGAGAAGTCAGGAGGCACTGGGATCAAAGCCATATGTAGAAGACTCAAGAAAAAATGAAATTTATTTTCCTGAAATCAAGATTATCCTAGATTTTTTGAACCTATAGGTCATTATAAGTAATGATTTTTTAAAATTGCATAGTGTCGGTTTACCCTTTTGGTTTGCTAAATTTTTCCTAGAGTCATTCCATTTGTATCTTTCTGGTAAACCATTGGTTGTGGTATGTCTACCTGACAGCATGATCAGTAATGACTCAAAATAACTATTCATTCCTATCTAGTCACTAGGGTGGTGGAATGGCTTCATTGAAGGCCATGCTTCTCACAGTACAATAAATCTTTCAGAGATATAACACCATTTACTATTATCTCTTTCAGCATTGAATTTTGATGAACAATAAATATAATTACTTGGATTTGACAAAATTTGGCATAGCTGTTGAAACATGACAGGGAAGATTTGGTCTTCGTCATGGTTATTATGGTAGCTCTGAGACTTTAGGCCAAACATTTTTTTAAAAATTCTTGTTTCAACATTATCAGGCGTGAGTTCTAATATCTATGTTAAATCATATAGGTAGGTGTGTGTGTGTGTGTATGTGTGTGTGTGTGTGTGTGTGTGTGTGTGTGTGTGTTTTGAAAAGAACTAATTTCTGGCAGACCTTAAAATAAGAGTTGGCAAGGTAGACAGCTACCTAGCAAACACCATATGGGGGAGTGGGGACAAAACAAGGGACACTTTGTAATGTTACTTTTTATACATTCTCACTTTTTAATTCCACACAAATCCCATTTTGCATAACATGCAAGCATACATTTTTTTATATATCAAGTAACTTGTCCTCTACTGCAAATCCAAAACCTACAAAAAGGAGTAGCATACAAGGAACTCAACTTTTTGAAAACCTTATTTATGGCATGCAAATGTCATGACCCCACTCTGCATTTTTGGTCTTCCCAAAGGGCAAGACTTCAGCAATTTGTGTATGTCTCTATTCTACACAGAAACTATGGTTGACTTTAATGATGTTTTGGATATAAGACCATCTGAGCTGTCCCATGCCTGTATGGTTTTGTATGTTTGCTCAGTATAAGCTCATAATAAGCTTTTCATCCATTTCCACAGCATAAACTTGCATGGGCCAATGTGGTTTTGCAATAAAACCATTAACACATCACAACCAAACCCCACCATGAAATCAACATGAAAAGCCCACTGTGAGGTCTTTGGATTAGTATTCTGAGACTCAACCAACTCTTTGCTCACCACCCCTGATTGGCTACAATCTCTTTAGTTTAGGCCCTCTGCTCAGTGAACAAAAGAAAGGGCCCTTTATTCTTATCATTACAACCACTACTGCTAATCGACTGTTCTAGTTTTTTTGTGATAATACTTGCAATGTAGAAATGAGCTGACTGTAAGTAAAGGTCTTGGGAATTTGTTTCAAATAATCATCAGTCCTATCAATACCAATTCCTATTTAATGATAGGTGGGATGTGATGAGAGAGATGTATTAGGAAGATTATGTTTGTCATGATGTGAAGGACAGACATGAGAGATAAGAGATGAGATCAGGAGACTAGTTAGGAATCCACAAATTTTCCCTGCAGGGAGCAATGAAAATCTAAATAGGAATTACCTGAAGCAATATGAGGAAATGAGGAAATAGATGAAAAATTCTGTGGAGAGAGAATCAATAGAATTTGGCAATTGATGGGATATAGATGGATAGAGAATGGTAATGCTGAAAGCAGGCTAGTAGCACCTTCAAGAAATAGGCATGTTAGAGAGAGGCAATTTTTTGAGGGGGTAGGAGATGGGAGACATAAATTTAGTTTTGGATATTCTCAGTTTGAGGTTCTGGAAGGACCTGGAGAAAAGATATCCATCAGAGAGTTAGAAATGTTGAACTATGGTTGTGAGGAAAACTGGTGCTGGTGAAAAAGTAAAGGGAAAGAAATAGGAATAAATATTTTACTAAGTACCTACTATGTGCCAGGAACTGTGCTAAGCCCTTTTACAAACATTACCTCATTTGAGGTAATGTATATGAGATTTGGGTATTAACTTTGTGGAAGGATTAATGGGAATTATAGGATATGACTTTCTTGGAGGTAGCTTAATGAAAAGCCAAGGCAATGAGGGCTCACTATCTTATAAAAGAAGCACTTGGTAAGCCCAAGAATATGTAGTAAGTATACTGTGTACTGGAAAATGAGCTGAATCTGCTGTCAGAGAGCCTGGGTCTGATTTACAGTTCTGCTGCTTATTGTAATATCTGTGACCATAGACGAAGTATGAAGCCTCTCCATGTCTACATGTCCTCATCGGTCAAACAAGGGTGTTGGATTGGGTGGTCTCTGGTGCCTTTCTTGAATCTTGATCCTATGACCTTAAGCCTCAGTCAGAATAAGGTGATAGATATAGGTAGTTGGACATCTGTTTTGGGGAAGGAGGAGTTGAGCTGACACAAATACAAGGCAAGTACAATTTCATCACAGGCTAAAATAAAGGACCCTGAGCCCTTTATTATCCAATGCAATGCTAAGTTGAAAAGAATATATCATTTCAATGTGGCAGTCAATCAGAAAAGGAAGATGAAGTGTGGTTCTCTTGCTATATGTGCATTTGTATCCAAATGTATATTTTAGTATGTTGACATTTCATGACTCTTTGAGAATCTGTTTTTCTATCACTGTGGGTACTACATCTTACTTTGGCATTTGTACCCCTATTACTTAGCAAAAGGACAGACTTAATACTTTTTCAGCCATTCATTCCTTAGCGAGGCTGATTTTAACTCTTCCAGTCTTCAAGTCCAGCTCAAGCATCATCTTCCACCCTTTGCTCTCCCTCCCTCCCTGTATCAGATGAGTTGCTGGATTTGGTCTGTTGTGCTTCCATTACACCTCTTGACCCCTTCTCTCTATTCATACACGCACCACATCAGTTCAGGTGTTCATCAATGCTCACCAAGATTATTTCAACAGATTCTTCACTGATTTCCCTGCCACCCAAGGCTGTCACCATTCCACATAGCTATTGAAGTGATTTTCTTTAAGCTCAACTCTGACCACTTCACTCCCCTACTTAGCAAAGTCCAGTGGCTTTCTATTGCTTCTAAGATAAAATATGCCTCCTCTGTTTAGCTTTCAAAGATTTTAAAAACCTACTTCCAGTCTTTTTTTTCCAGTCTCATTGTACATTGCTCCCACTTCAATCTACGATCCAGACAAACTGGCCTCTTCTCTACATATAATTTACTTCATGATCTCAAAGGTCCTCTCTACCTCCACATCCTTTGACTTGAAGCCTGTTATTATTAACCTCCTTTTACAGATTAGGAAACTGAAGTTAAGAGGGATTTAAATGATTTATCCAGATTTGTACAGCCACTAAGTCTATGAATCAAGATTCAAACTCAGATCCCTATGATTCCAAGTCCAACACTCTATCAGTCTATTTAGTTTAGATTTAACTCCCTTATATGGCAGTAATAATTATAACAATGACCAGAATTCACATAGCATTTTAACGTTTGCAAAGTGCTTTAATGATATTACCCCATTTGATCCTCACAATAACTCTAGGGGGTAGAAGAGCAGTTATTATTCCTAGTTTACAGTTAGGGAAAGTGAATCAAACAGCAGTGAGGTAACTCACTCAGGTTACACAGCTAGGAAGAATCTGAAGCTGGATTTCAGCTCTGGTCTTTTGACTTTAGGGAAATAGAAAACGTTTAGGTCAGGGACTACTTTATTTTATTTTATTTTATCTTATTTTATTTTTTTGCTTTGTGGAGGGGGAAGACAGAGCAATTGGGGTTAAGTGACTTGCCCAAGGTCACATGGCTAGTTTTTGTGGTAACTATATGAGGCTGGATTTGAACTCAGGTCCTCCTGACTCCAGGGCTATTGCTCTATTCACTGCACCACCTAGCCCCCACCAGGGACAACTTTATTTTTGTCTTTCTTTAATCTCTGCCCTCTCTCCCTCTCTTCCACTGTATTATATATCCTAGGAGTTTAATAAATATTTGTTGACTTGAACTGCTAAAGAATTATTTGTAGATAGAAAGTAAAGACACCAGGTGCACACTTACTAGCTGTGTGACCTTGGGCAAATCACTTAACCCCAATTGCTCTGCCCCTCCAAAAAGCAAAAAAATAAAATAAAATAAAATAAAATAAAATAAAATAAAATAAAATAAAATAAAGACAGCAAAACTAAAATATGTCCCATCCAAGAATAACAGGGAAAATGAGGAAGGTTTTTATTTTCTGACTGATTAAGGAAGATAACTTCTTTTAGTAGCTGTACTCTCACAAAGCTCTTCCTCTTTGTGAGTTTTTTATTCAAATCTTATAACTTGGTATAGTTCAGGTGTGCTGATAAATGTTTAACAATTGATGTTCCATTTTAAAAATGTACCCTTTTCATATTTTTTCAGCTTAATCTGTCATATTAAAACAGTTTTCATCACTTTCTTCAGAATGTTAGAAGGAAAACAAATTCCAATAAATCAAGACTTTATTTGTAGCCTTTGTCAATTTTTGAAGTGTCAAGGTTCACACTTTCTTAAAATTTGAAAACTTTCGTATCTGAAAATTTTAACAATCAGAAACCCATTAGAGCTGACTCCAGCACACCTCTGGCATGGCTTTACCCAATTTTACAGGTAAGATCATGTTTATAAAGTCACTAAGTGAGTAAGAAGTGGAGCTGGAAATTGAACCTGGGACTTCTGGGAGTGGTAGAGTATTGGATTGAATAGTGGATCTAGAGTGAAAGGATTTCATTTGGAGCCTAGAGGCTGGGCTCATGCTCCTTCTTATGTAGAACATTTTGGGTAAGTCAGTAGAATACCTCCCTGTGCCTTGTAACTTGAGGAAGAAGGACTAAATACCTTCCAGGATGCTTTCCAAATCAAAACTAAATGATGTCATGATGATACCATGATTCTGAGTTCAAATATCTTTCCATGAGGCCACACTGCCTTTCAATCCTAATCTGAAATACAGGAAAACAAATCAATAGAACACATGCTTTAGCACTCGTGATCGCATCTCCTTGCAAAATGCTTGGTCATAAATAACCTACACATCCATTAGCTAGGCCTGTCGGAATAGTCAAAGAACACTTGGCTATGAATCAGCGTGCATTATTTTAATTTTTTTCCATCACCCACATAATCAAAATGTGAAGCTACTTTAAAAAAAACACAACACATCATTCTTTTCAATCATTACATAAATTGCAATGTTTCTTTATAACAAAGTGAGTGTCCAGATTCAGCTGTGATTTATTGATTGGGTGAATTATTAGCCATATGTTTGCTGTGTGCCCAGATTATTATGAATTGTGTGTATTAGGAAAAGGAAGAAAACAAAGCAACAACCAAAACAAGGAAAGAGAGGAGGAGGATTTAATCTTCATTAGAATTTAAATTCCTTATGGCATTTTTCTATGATGGACGAGCCCTTCTCTGAGTTATAACTCCGCTTGGTTTGTAACCCTTGCTGGCAGCAATGGAGAGAAGGATGAATCCAGACTTGGAAGATCAGAATTTTGCATCCTGGTTTTTTTTTTTTTTTAATAATTATTATCTGTGTGACTTTAGGCAAGTCACTCTGTCCACTCCAGTCTTCAGCTGCCTCATCTATAAAATGACGGCCTTGGACTAGATGGTCTCTAAGGTTCCTTCCCCTTCTCGATTCTACGAGATCAAGGTCAAGGAAAATGAGTGACCATGTTGTTTTTTGGATCTGTTGTTTTAATCTTTAATACAAATTGCTAATTAACAGTAATCTCAATCTCAAGAAAAATTCTCTTCAGCATGGCAGAAGACCCATATCCACTATATGTTTTCATCGATTGTACTTGGTTGTTATTTTTCAGTCATTTCAGGCATGTTCAAACCTTCGTAACTCCATTTTTTGGGTTTCCTTGGCAAACGTACTGGAGTGATCTGCCATTTCCTTCTCTAGCTAATTTTACAGATGAGAAAACTGAGGCAAATGGAGTTAAGTGTCCTGCCCATGGTCATGTGGCTATTAAGTGTCTGAGGTTAGATTTGAATTCACAAAGATAAACCTTTTGGACATTAGGCCCAACAGTCTATCCACTACAGCACCCAACTGTCCTTCATTGTAAAGTTAGGGTAAATCAAATTGCCACATCATGAAACTAAAGCAAGTGTCCACTACAGAAATTGGGTTGTTTTATTTTGATTAGAGATATGGGCATAATACTTGCTTTTTTACATAATGTTCTTCATATTAAAAAAACAACAACAACTGTGATCATGCACCATATAGCAAACAAATATGGTGTAGGGGAAATAGCAAAGAATTGGTATTGAGAAAACCTTTCCTTCAGATACTTATTAATTTTGTAATCTTGGGTATGACCCATAACCACTCTGATTCTCAGTTTATGTATCTATAAAATGGGAATAATAATAACATTTATTATTAACCTATTTTGAAAATCAAATGAGATAAGATATACATAATGTGTGTGTGCGTGTGTATGTGTATCACATGAACTCTGAGGATTCTTATTCCTACTCCCCTTCTCATAGAGGAGGTTTGGTTCACAGAGCAAGTTTCTTCAGTCTATCTAAAGATACTTACTGTATGACCTCACTCCAATTCCAAGGACTTTTCTTCCTGAGAAATTGGGAGATGATTCTGTAATAGCACTGCTTAAAGTTCCCACCAAGTAGTTTCATGTGAATATCAAATTAGTTAAGCAGCTTTTAGTAGTTTAAAAAAATGAATATTTATGAAAGTGATAGAATAAGCAAAGCCATAACTCAAAGTCTAAGATGTTTATATGGTTTTTACCTGGTTAGAGAACCAGGACATCTTGTTACTTTGAGTAACTTGATTAAATCTATCTGCCTCACTCTTATGTATATGAAACACGCTGTATACCTTGAAAACTACATTAATTTAATTTGTTGTCATTTTTATTATTATAAGATGGTGTCCTCATAGATGACAATACCAGCAGCCTCTACCATAGCCATATTCCAAAGGACTGGAAATGGTCTTGTAAATGCTATTTCAGGCATGAAAAAAAGTCGCAGCTTTGATTGACTCCTGTCACTTATATTGACTCCTGTTACTATTGTCTGAACTAGTACCCTTCAACATCTTATCAACACAGCTGTCCACTCATTAGATATAGTAGACCTGTATGGATGTGGGTTGCACTTTCTCAAGGGACTGTATACATAGCTTAGTACAAGGAAGGATGATAAGGAAATGTGGACCCATACAACTGTGCCCACACTGCTTTTCCATACTAAAGATTCTACCTTCATTTTCCTAGTAATAGCTTACATTTTCATCTAATTTTAAGGTTTTTAAAGTGTATTCTTGATAACTGAAGGCGGTTGGCGGTGCACATATCATTATCTCTGTTTTACAGACAAGGAAACAAGTTAAGTGGGGCAAAATAGTTTGCCTTGGGTCACGTAGTTAGTAAACTGGTTTTTTGATACCAAGACTAGAGTTTGTTTCTAGTCCTTTGCCTTGTCTTGTATTCCTCATTCTCTGGTGATATCATTTTGGGAACAGATCTAAGGTTTAAATGTTTCCTATTTCTTCTCACTGCTGAAGTCTACTGGCCATTTCTGTACTTGTTGACAAAGAAATGTGAACCTAATTAGAACCCAGAACAGCAGGTGCAAATATTTCCTCCAGTCTTTCTTATGCTAATGATCACTAAGTTACCTTGTGCTCACACAAATCATAACATCAGCTAACTGGAGCAGGCCCTTTCAAGATGACTACGTACTTCCACATTTAACAAAATATTTGTTGTATAGGGATAATTCAAAACTAAACACAGTGAGATAATTAGGATAAAAACTATGTTTTTTGTTGTTTCAAAAAGGATCAGGGCCCTAAGTTTTCTATTTTACTTGGGGGGGGGGTCACGAATGCTTCAATACTTTTAAAAATCTATGATTTTTGTCAATTTGGGTATGCCCTTGAACAAAGTGAATATGGGATATATTTGATTCATAGAATTAGAACTGTAAGAGACCTTGGAGGTCACCAAGTCCTATATTCTCATTTAATAGATGAGGAAACTGGAGCCCACAAAGTTTAAATGAATTGCTTTAGGTCACATAGCTAGTATTTGTTGGAGGTGAGATTTGGATTCACATTTTCCTGAATCCACATCTGACACTCTAACTGCTACATCTCACTGCCTCTGATCTATATTAGCAGATAGTCTCCATGTTGCTTTAACTGGAAAGGACAGACAGACAGACAGACAGACACACACACACACACATACACACACACATTAATTTATTTATTTAGTCATTAATCCATTTATTTCTTCCTTCCTCCCTCTTTCCCTCCCTTTCTTCCTTCTTTCCTTCCTTCCTTCCTTTCTTCCTTCCTTTCCTTCCTTCCTTCCTTCCTTGCTTCCTTCCTTCCTTCCTTCCTTCCTTCCTTCCTTCCTTCTTTCTTTCTTTCTTTCCTCCTTTCTTTCCTCCTTTATCTTTGTTTCTTTCTACCTCTCACCAACTTTCTGATGGCAAGACACTCTTCTTTTAGGTGTCCTGGGTCTTTGACTTCAGACATAAACAATCTATTAAGAAAATATTAGTTGGTACAGAGTGCTTTGAGGTTTACAAAGTATTTTATGTAAATTATTTCACTTGGTAGTAAAAGAATTATGACCATTTCTCAGATGAGAGAACTGAATCTTAGAGATATTATCTTATGGACCCAGGGTCACAGAGCACGGTGATATACAGATTGGGTTAGAAATCCAGCTTCAGGACTCCAAGGCCAGTGCACTTTCTGTTCTAATACACAACTGTACCATTTTCAGCTTAATAAGACCTCTCAGAATTGGTACTAGCCTAGCCTTTCGGACCCAGGGTCTAGGTTGCACAATAATAAAGGACCAGATTGGTACTTTAATTGAAGGAAATTTCATTTAGATTTGTCAAACAGATACACATTAGACAAATGCAGCCTTCAAATTTGTTACATTTATTTATGTTCCTAATTCCCTTCAGTAAGCGACAAGTCCTTTGAAGGTAAAACAAAGGGTAAAGTCTTTTGTTGAGTTCTGCATCTCCCCCAGTTCCCAGCACAATGCTTTGCATATAGTAAGTGCTTAAAGATGATTTGTTCAGTAAATAAATAACAAAATAGGTAAGGATAGTTTGCTGGAACCACCTTCACTTCTGACAGCATGGATTGAGCCATCTTCTCAGTGTATTTAATCAGGCCAGATAATGATGTCATTCCACACAGGTGTTTCTTAAACACCTCCCATGTGAAAGGTAGCATGGGTAATGAATCTTTCTGCAGGAAGGAAGACTTGGCTTCAGCTTTTCCTCATGTACACCCTAGCCATATGACTATGAATGAGCATGTGACTGAATCTGTTAGTATTCCAAACAAAACTATAAAACCAAAGGGGCCAAACTGAAATAGAAATGGGGCCACCCATAAAATCCCAGAGGATCATATGTTAACTTAGAAAACTACACATTAACATTATCTGTGTTCTATTGTATTTTATATATTTTGCTAAATATTTCCAAATTATATTATAATTTGGCTCAGCCTGAATTAGGCTGTGACAGGTATGTTAATAAGATGCCAATCTACATTGATGTAAGGAGTTTCCATCCAGTGAGTCGCCCCATAGTGATGTCACCATGGTGATTAAATGGACTGTTGCATCCATCCAAAATGGTATGTGCTGTTCTAGGTGTTAGTGAGATAAAGAAAAAAATGGGGAAAAACCACAAAAATCCCAAGTCTAACAATAACAAGAATCAAACCTTGACTTCAGGGGTCCTATATTCTACTGGGGCAGGGTGGAGACACAGTTAAGCTAAGAAAAGTATAAACAAAATAATGCCAAGTAACTCAGGGTATTAAAGCCTCATGTAAACAGTGGCAGCTGGGCTGTGTTTTGAAAGAAGCTAGGGATTCTCAGTGATGAGGATCAGGATATTATACGTTCAAGAATTGGTGTGGGGAGGGGTGACAAAGACACATAAGTGGGAGATTGAATATCATATATTTGGAACACCTCATAGATAGTTTAGAATAAAAAGTGAGAAAATACCTGAAGGAGAACAATATGAAATAAAGACTGGAAATGGCCATGGTCCATCAGTTTAAGCACATATAAAATTATCTAAATATCTGGGGCTCATAATTGAATCTTGTAATGGTAACAGAGGAAAAAAAAATAAAAGAGTAAGGAAGAATAGGAATAAGGTATTTTCCTCAATGATGATTAAAGCTTTCTTGTCATCTCTATGTCATAGATATTGTTAGAGCCAATGGACATAACAAATTGCAAACAGGTTTCCCAAAGGGCACATCACATTGGGAAGGAAGAACAAAAATTACAGAGTGACATTTGAGAAAAAAATTAAGTAATCATTAAATTATTTTGACAAGACAACATTCTACACCAAAAATAAAGATTCCCAGCTGTCAGGGACTACCATCATTATAAAATAGCCTGTCAGTTTCAGAACCCAAAGGAGCTATGTGGGTCATCCTGACTCCAGGACTCATGTTTCACTGGGTTGACTTAGTTTTTCTCCCTTCCTTGAAGTGAAAATGCTGAATTCTAAATTGAGACTATTGCCTCCAAATTCCATTTATTCTTCATGCTTACTAAATATCTGAGGCAGGAAAGATCATGACAAACAGTTTGGATTAAATTGAGCAAATACATTTTCTGGAGGCAAGATAATCTTGGAAGTTAGCCTGATAATGTGAGAGCTTACATGTATATGTTGCTATGCCAATAAGCTCTATCTGCAGCACTTTTTATTCATTACAGAATTCTGAAATAAAGGAGACTGTCAAATCGTCTGCAGTTACAGTTACCAAGTTTATACCCATTTAGGGGGTTGTGCAAAAATCCACAGCATAAAATGACCCACCTGATGTAGGCTGGAGGCTCACATAAAGAAATAGAGATTTTAATTGTTGATCCAGTGCATAGAGCACTGAGCTTGGAGTCAGGAAGACCCGACTTCAAAGCCAGCTTGCCTCAGATACATACTAGCTATGTGTCTGAAGCAAGTCATTCCGTCTCCTTAATTTTCAATTTTCTCATCTGTAAAATTGCAATAATAACAGGATCTGCTTCCAAGGATTGTTGTGAGGATAAAATGAGATACTCATAAAGTGGTTTGCAACTCATAAAATGCTATGTCAATGCTAATTTTTGTTGTTGTTGCTTTTGTTACTATTATTAATAGAGTGAAGGAAAAATAAGGATTATCATCCATCATGCTTATCTTCTTCCACCCTGAGAATGAGGTAACACAAATGAGAAAAGCTTTGAGGAGCCAAGAAATAACTACCAAACAATTCCTGTGAGGGAACTCCTTTTGCCCATGCCCTACTTTTCTCCCTATCCCAAGTTATAGCAGATCACACCTCAATTTACAGATTGCACGATCAGTGAAATGGGGGGAAGCAGGGGTGGGGCAATGTGATACTAGGGTCCTTCTGTTTGTTGTCAAGTATTCTCACCCAACTCTTAGTATCATTTCATTTTTCCTGTTGAAATTGAGGGTCAATTTCTTTGTCACATTAACAAACCCTCAGAAGTTTTAGAATTTAATGTAGAATATCTAGGAGACTGATCTGAGTTTTAATGGGAAACATTATATCTTAGGTCACTTGAATAATAAAGAAGTAATCAGAATCAACTGTTCTCCAGAAGAGATGTTTAAGTCTGGAGATGAGATGGGAAATTATGCAATTATCTGTCAATGAGGAAAGAAAAAAAAGAAGATAAAAATCATGTATCTTGGAAATACTGATTTTGAAAAGGGCAAAAAATGGATCATTTGGGGAATAGAATTGAATAATAACTGCTTACTTTAAAGGGGAAAAATACAAACATTTTAAGGATGAACTACAAAGCGTTTTTCTCACAACAAAATAGAGGAATCGGTGGTTAGGTGATGCAATCCTTATTGTTCCCATTTCACAAATGAAGAAACTGAAGCTGCCAAGAGTTGAAATGGCTTGTGCAGTCCATAAAAGAAATGGCGCAGCTGGGAATCACATCCAGGATTGTCACTGCCTCCCCTCTAGAACATGGCCTCTCATGGCAGGGGAACCCACTTGTCTCAGATTCTCTGCTGTTTCTCTATGAAGCTGGGTATGTACCTGCATCTGATCTGAAGACTGGATGCCTTCTTCATCATCAGATATCTGAGACAGGCAAGAGATAGCATGCGAAAACTATACATTATTGAATTCAGTGGCAAGAGATGCCAACAATTCAACATTAGACAGGATGACTTTGCTCAGCCCTCCTCACTTAAATCCAATTCCTTTGTATGTCATGGCATCATCTTCCTGATATTACAGTCCTCTTCGAGAATGAAGGACAAACAACAACAACTTCATACTCCCAACTCCCAGAATCCCCAGCTTCTTTCAAAACACACTTTCTACATTTTTCTCATCCACTCAGCTTTATCTGATTCTTTCCCTCTTTAAACATTTTTTCCAATGTATAGCATTAGGTATGTGGTCTTATGAGGCTGATTTAAATGTCTCAGTTGACAGTAATTATGCCCTTGAAATACAGTTAAGAAATAGATAAATGGTTCTTCATTATGCCCCCAGTTAAAGGGAGAAAACCCTTTAACAATGGGTTCAGAGGCTGGGATCCCATCCCTGCAGTAGGAAGCCTCTCTCTTACATGGCCCTCAGATTTCTTCTGCTTCTGCACAAACAAAGGGATACAAGGAAATGTAGAGGTTGGGGTCAGCCACTGACATCCTTGAGAAGTATGATTAGATCACTGAGATTTAATCTCTAACAGAATAAAAGGATACTTTTAGAATCAGTTGCTAGCTGCACTCAATTGAACTAAGGAAAGGGAAGTGGATAGGGACTGTCAATTCTCTGTGTGTTATTTCAAATTTCCAACAGGTTTAATAATTTCAAATCTCAACTCTAGTCTTTGACATTTTTACTGGAGACAAATTGACTGCTTACTTGTTCTACCTATCATCTATGTATCTATGTATCTATGTATCTATGTATGTATCTATCTATCTATCTATTTTGCTATCATCTATCTATCTACATATATACATACACATACACACAGATAGATGATAAAGTAGTAAGCTGAATTAATTGTTCTCCAGCAGAAATATCAAAAACTAGAGACGAGATGGGAAATAAGCATTCTCTTTCAACACCTTGGCCACTTGAATGGATGTCTATAATTTAGAAAAAACAAAATAAAACAGATTTATGCCTTGTCCCTTTAGTTTTCACCTCATTCATCTCTCAGGGGGTGTAATTTGGGGAGGATGACTGCCCATAGTTGCTATAACTGTTGATATGGCTATGCTGCTGCCCCTCATGGTTGGGGAGAAATGGGCAGAATTACCCCATCTTGCTTTCCCTTGTTCTCTCTCCTCATTCCCTTGAAATAAACACACACACACACACACACACACACACACACACACACACACCCCAAAGTAAAACAAACAAAACACCCTACTATTCCAATGGAGGAAAATCAATTCATTCTTCATCTGTTGGTTTTCTCCCTTCCCAAGTGGGGAAGAAATTTAATTTCCAGGATTTTTTAGAGACTTAGGTGCCCCTCACAAAGTGGCCACTCAAATCTTTGTAGGAAGGTCTGATATATGTTAATTTATATATTCTTTCTATGACATACATACATATTTTCCTTCCTCTACTCCCTCCAGTAGGTTATAGGTTTCTTGAGAGCAAAGATTATTTCTTTTTTTTCTTTTGGTCTTAGAACCTTCAGCTCCAGTAACAATGTATTACATAGGAAAGAACCTTAAATATTTTTTCTTGTAATTAATCTTTTATTTATTTATTTTTAGTTTTAAACATTCTTTTCCACAATTTCGTATTTTGAGTTGCAAATTTTCTCCCCATCTTTCTCCTAACCCCACCCCAAGATATTGAGCATAGTGAATACCCCTTCCCCCAATCTGCTTTCTTTATATCCTCTCCCACCCCACCACCAATTTTTTAAAAGGGCAAGATGCATTTCTTTACCCCAGTGCCTGTATACCTTATTTCCCAGTGGCATGTAAAAAAAAAACCATTTTTTTTAAACATTTGCTTTTAACACTTCAATTTCCAGATTCTTTCACATCTTCCCTTCCCACCCATCCCCACTGGGAAGGGAAGCAATTCAATGTAGGTGGTGCATGTGTAGTTATGCAAAATGATTCCATAGTAGTTATATTGCAAAAGACTAACTTTATTTCCATTCAACCTATCACACCCCACCCCTTATTCTATTTCTACTTTGACCCTGTCCTTTTTCAAAATTGTTTGCTTCTAACTACCCTCTCCCCCAATCTGCCCTCTCTTCTATCATCCCTGCTCTTATCCCCTTGCCCCCTACATTGCTGTTGGGTAAGATACCCAATTGAAGAGGGCAGAGCCAAGATGATGGCATAGGAGCAGCAAAGTATCACAGCTCCCACATAGCCACTTCAAAATACCCATAAAATATTACTCTAAACAAATTCTAGAACTCTAAAACACACACAAATATACTTTCCACTAAAGGCAGCTTGGTTAGGAGGCACCACCTCAGGGCAGGAAGCTGAAACCAGCTCAGCCTGAAACAGCACATTAGCCCTGGGGACAGCTGGATGAGCTGAGCTGCAGCTGGAGCAACAGAAGAGCAGATCTGTGGCAGCTGTGGGAGTTTCCAGAATTATCAATCCATAAAGAAAAAAAAAAAGGACTAAGTGAAAGGCTAGTGGAACTTGGCTGAGGGGAGAAAAGTGGGTCCAGCCAAACCACCTCCAGAAGAAGGAATTGGCAGAAGCGGAGGTAATGCACCCACCTCCACATTGCTGCTTCAGAGCTCCCGGCCTGCAGACTGCAGGGGGGCTAAACAATTGTTCAGAGGCCAAGTGCTCTCAGGTTGAGTGGCCTGGATCCAGATTGTGGTCTTGGGCAGTGGTCTTGGGTTCTTGTTTCAGTAAGTCAGAGCTGGGGAGTGCCCCAGCAGCCTCCTAAAAGCTCTGGCAGCTGGGAAAACGTCAGCGATTTGGGACAGAGCTTTCCCATCTGGAAACAGAGTTCCACAGAGCTAAAAAAACTCTGATTGACCAGCCATGAATAAGCATAGGAAGCAAAGTGAGAACAGCAACAAAACCCTAGATTCCTTCTTCGGGAAAAAGAAGGATTAAAGCAAGGAACGGGAGGAAGACAACATAGTGAGAACTCCCACACCAAAACCTTCCAAGAAACATGAAGATTGTCTAAAAGGCAGAGATCAGCTGAAGAAGGATTTTGAAAACCAAATGAGAGAACTGGAAGAAAAATTGGGAAGAGAAATTAGAAGGATGCAAGAAAATCACGAAAAGAGACTCAACAACCTGACTGAAGAAATTAACACCTTAAAAAATAGATTAACTCAAA
>CM053591.1:151351819-151396844 GCA_028646515.1 Pseudochirops corinnae | reverse complement strand
CAAGGAGATATTTCACATTGCCTTCTCTTTTTTCATTTGCTTGGATCTGTTTAATAGTATCTTGATTTCTCATCAAGTCATTTGCTTCCATTTGCTCCACTCTAATTCTGAAGGAATTATTCTCTTCAGAAAGCTTTTGAGATTATTTTTCCATCTGGCAAATTCGACTTCTTAAGGCATTCTTCTCCTCATTGGCTTTTGGGGCCTCTTTTGCCATTTGAGTTAATCTATTTTATTAGGTGTTATTTTCTTCAGTCAGGTTGTTGACTCCCTTTTTATGATTTTTCTTGCATCATTCTCATTTCTCTTCCCAATTTTTCCTCTCCTCTTACTTGGTTTTCAAAATCCTTCTTAAGCTGCTCTCTGGCTTGTAACCAGTCAACATTTTTCTTGGAAACTTTTTGTGGGGAATTCTGATTGTGCTGTCTTCCTCACATTCCATGCTTTCATCCTTTTTGTCTCTAAAAAAGGAATCTAAAGTTTGATTGCTGTTCTTACTTTGCTTTCTTTGCCTGCTCATGTTGCCAGTCAATTACCAGACTTTTTAGCTCTGTGGAACTCTGTTTCCAGAAGATAAAACTCTGTCCCAAATTGCTGGGGTTTTTGCAGCTACCTGAGCTATTAGGAGGCCACTGAAGCCCCTACCAGCTTTGGCTCAGTGAAAACACACCCCAGGACCACCACTCAAGACTGGGATCCAGATTCAGGCAGCTGAACGCAAGAGTACTTAACCTCTGAATGATTGCTTGGCCCCCCTTCAATCTGCAGGCTGGGAGTTTTTGAAGCAGCCACACGGAGGCAGCTGCTGGGCTGCTGCTTCTGCTGCTTCCTTGGCCTGAAGGCAGTTTGGCCGGACCGTTTTTCTCCCCCAAATTTAGCTGAGTTCCACTGACCTTTCACTTTGTCCTTGTTTCTTATGGGTTGATAGCTTTGGAAACTGCCACAACTGCTGGTGATCCACTCTCCCAAGTGCTCCAGCCACGTCTCTACCTGGCCACCCCGGGGCCAAGCCATGGTTTCAGGCTGGGTGGGTTTTGGCTCCCAGCATGCTGTGATGAGCACTTCCTGCCGAGCTGTCTTCAGTGGGAGATGTGTTTTTTTCTGTAATTTTGTGAGTTCTGGAGCTCTAAAATTTTTTCAGAGTTTTATTTTATGGGTATTTGAGGTGGCTATATGGAAGCTGTGTAGTTTTCCTGCTTCAATACCGCCATCTTGGCTCTACCCCCTCCAGATGCTACATTTCTAATAAAATGTGCATGATCATGTAAGAAACCATGTTCTTCCTATAGTAGACCACTCATTTAGTTAAGAGTTAAAGAAAAAGAAAATAAAATATCAATCAATCAGTAGATCAATATTTCTTAAGTACCTAAAATGGGGTGTGCTAAGCAATGGGGACACAAAACGAAGTGACAGACCCTCTTCTCAAGAATTCACAGTCTAAAACAAACACATAAATATAAGCAAGACATATACAGCTTAAATAGGAAATAATCAGAAGGCACTAGAACTAAGCAGAATTGGGAAAAGCTTCCTATGCAAAATCAGATTTTAACTGAGACTTGAAGGAAACCATGGAAGCCAACAGACAGAGATAAGGATGGAGAACATTCCAGGTATGGGAGACAGCTAGAGAAAAGGCCTAGAGGTGAGAGATGTAGTGTCTTATTCATGGAGTAGTCAGGAATCTGGTGTCACTGGATCATGGAATACATGATGGGGAGTAAGGTGTAACAAGACTGGAAATGTAGGAGTGGTCCAAGTTGTGAAGCTTTTTTAACCACCAAGTAGAGATTTTTATATTTGATCCTGTAGGCGATATAGAGCCACTGGAGGTTATTGTGTGTGTGGTGGGGGTGGGATAGGGAGGGGATTGGATGGGTTATATGCTGGACCTGTGCTTTAGGAAAATTAAGTGAATTGCGGTGGAGAGAGACTTGAAGCAGACTGACCTACCAGGAGGCTATTACAATAGTCCAGATGTGAGGTGATAAAGGCCTGACCTGGGGTGAGGGCAGTGTCTAAGAAAAGAAAGGGACATATGCAAAGGTAAAATCTACAGGCCTTGGCAACAGAATGGATATGGGGGGTTAGAGATAATGAGGAGTCCAGGATGATTCTTATGTTATGACCCTGAGGAACCAAAAGGATGGTGTTCCCTTCTATAATGATATGGAAGGTAGGAAGTAGAGAAGTTTTAGGTGAAAGATAAGTTATATTTTGGACAAGTTTAGTTTAAGATGACTAATGTCCCAGTTCAAGATATCTAAAAGGTATTTGGAGATGCAAGATTGAAGGTCATAAGAGAGTTTATGGCAGCTTAGGTAGATTTGAGAATTTTCAGAATGGGAGTAGTAATAATGAGGTCACCAAATGAAGTCATATAGAGGGAGAAAAGGAGAAGGCCCAGGACAGAACACTGAGGGATACTTACAGTTACATGCTGTGATCTGGATGAGGATCCAGCAAAGAAGACTGAAAAAGAGCAGTTAATAAGTAAGGTCACTTAATCATATGAAATTGAAGTGAAGTAGGAGAAAGTTACAGAAGGCAACTAAATAATTAGAAATGAGGAAGATGGGAGTAAAGAGAAAAGAGAAAAGGGAAAATGGCCCTTTTTTGTAAAATATGTAGCAAGATTCTCAGCTGAGGAGATTTAAGGAACCATGAGAAGTTTTGGGAGGGTTGAAAAGATTTAGAAGAGCTCCTGTGGAGGGTAAGGTAGTTAGTTGATGAGGCAGGTATGGTAGAAATACGGTCCCAGTTGAAGTTGTATAAATTTGTAGTGCACCCAATTAGAAATGATACATGATTTTCTCCACCTTCATTCAGTAGCAGATAGCAAGCAGATTATGGTAGTGAACAAAAACTGAAGCTTGGCAGGATATAATAGGCAAAATGATACAAAGGCTAGAGTTTCATAAAAGGATGGTATAGAGTTGAATTGTTTCATCAAGGAGAAAAGCAATGAGAGTGGCTAGTATAGTCTGAGAGAAAATTGGGGAGTCAGGTATTGCAGGTCATGGTATGACTAAAGAATATGGTTATACAAGGGAATGCAGAGGCAGAGGTGAAAAGCCAAAAGATTATTGTTGAATATGGGGATTTTAGAACTTTTGAATGTATAAGTTTTACATTTGTAGGTGATTAATAGTATGATTATCTTTGCAGGTCTGGCAAGGTGGAGAAAGAGGTCATGGGAAGTGAATAGTTTGAGGAATTGAAGGGTTAGAGTATTTGACCGAGAGTCAATATTGAAGTCCTCTAATATGAGGGCAGGAGTTGGGGAGGAATGAAAGAATGTGAGTCATGTACCAAACTCTTCAAGGAAGAGGAGTGATCTGGAGATCTCAGGACAATTGCTATCAGGATGTTGATTAAGTGGTAGATTTGAATAGCATAAATCTTCAAAGAAGAAGAGGCTACTGAGCGATAGATATAAGGTGAGAATCTGGAAATGGCAAAGAAGGGCAAGGGTTATTCCAGTTCCCTCACTTTGACCAGGAGGCTGAGGAGAAGGAGCCAAGATGCAGCAAATATTAGAAAATCAGAGAACTATGTCATCAAGAAGAGGTCAGGTTGCAATAAGAACTAGAATATGGTAGAAATGGGAAATGGAAAGATTTAAGATGAAGGGAAGTTTATTGTCTATGGAACAGACATTTCACAGGGTACAGTGGAAGGACTGATTGGTGTTTGAAACTTTTGGGTGAGAAGTTGAATGGGAAGGGAATAAGGAATTAGGAGGTAGGGGATAAGAGAGGAAATGGGCTTTGATCTAAAGGGGTTCAGAAGCAGTGGAAAGTGTAGGGTATGATAATATAAGACTTTATCATTGAATGAAGGCCTTCAGTCCTCTTCCCAAAGGAGACTGGAGATCAGGTTTGAGGCAAGTGGAATTGAAGATTGGAAGCCCATGTTCAAATGATCAAATGGGAGACCTTTGTTTAGTGTTCCTCTTTTGTCCAAAGGCTAGTGATTAAGCATGAAGGGAAGCAGCAGGAGATTGAAGTTGAACCTGCAGGGCAGGAGAAAGAAGTCCTGCTCCCCACTGAGTTTTCTCTTCCTCTTCCCTCAAAACACAGGTCAGTAGTAGATGAAAGACCTGAAATCAAAGGGTAGATTGTTACCCTTTGTATTCAAGATTCCCCATATCTTGCTTGGGAGATTGGGATGACAATAGAAAGTGAAAATTGCCTTGTGCTGGCACAGATTGAAATCATTATTTGGGGGCAGATAGAAGACACCCAGTGTCTGGGCCCCTTACCACTTTCTCTCAGCAAACATATTGCCCTCAAAAAGTGATGGAAAGATGGTCGGAGGAAGGTTTGATTTCTCACCTGAGGAGGCTGGAGATAAGGATTTAACTGTTATTCAATAAAATTGAATCTCACAAAATATTTGTTTAATTATGAATTTCAATAAACGTCCTCTATGTCATGTCTCATCCTAGACATCACTAATGTGGCTCATTGTATAGCCAGCTAAAATCCATGGCCATTGACTAGATGGTGACAACACCTGGGATGATCTGTTCTCCCTTGTCTTCATAGCTTTCTGAGTGATGGAGGACAGTTATCAAGTCATTGATTACTCATGCCTGTCATGAGTTATAGGCATAGAATATGAATAGGGAAGCATTTAATCTACTATTAAAGGATTTATGGATTTTAGCATATAAAGAAGACTGAAATACAATAGATCCTAGAACAAATTCCATGGAGAAAGCGTGTTTGAATGGGATATGTGATAGAGTTGGAATCAGAGGAGTTTGATTACCATTCTTTTTCCCACCACTTAATAATTATGTTAGATATGGATAATTAGTTAAACTCTATCTGCTCCAGTTTCTTTATCTGTCAGATGAAGGGAACAGTTGACCTTTCAGATTCCTTCCAACTTTACATGTCTGTGATTCAAATCAAAGTATGAGTATGATGATGTCACAGAAATTTAATTGATCCATTCCCAACTTCTGATTCCTTTTCTGGGTTTGTTCTGTCACTTTGTAATCATCATCTCTATTTTTGTGTTTATTTATGTTTTCATATAAATAAAGTCGTTAAAAATTACTTTAAGTAGTTGCAAATACACAAAGTATAATGTTTGAATAAAATGAATTGAATTTGATACCCCAGAGTCTGAACTCATTCAAATGATAAGGTAATTCACCTGTTCTTATAAGATAAGATTTCACAATAGGAAAATATCTAATGTCAATCAAGTAGCTTTAACTTTTTGAAAATTTTGTGAAGACTACAATAAAAATGAGAAGTCATTAGCATATGTAAAAAGATAACTGTACTTTCTGACAAGTGAAAATGATGACAATGATTTCTCAAATCAGAAGTATGTGACAAAAATAATTTAGAATACATGCACATTGAACATGTTGAAAGCCCACTGTATTTTAATACATTTTAATTGGTATCAATTTTGAGGAAATTGCCCAGTGTCTAACCGACATTTGTATATTAGTGACATTCAAAGTCTGTCAGCTAAATACTTACCTTAATCATGTGCAGAATGTTTCTAAGAAATTCTGCTGGCATTTCATAAGTTTACAAATCTTATCTCTGTGATAAGTATATAAGGCAACATGCTGTACTAGGTAGAAAACTGGATTCAAATCCTAGAATACCTGAGTTTAGTTCCCATGCTGTTTATATACTGGCTGTATGAGCCTGGGCAATTGAGTTGCTTAATCTCCCAATGTTCTAGATAACTCTCTGACTTTGAGTTACAGAGAAGATACTGACTTACTTTGGTAAAAGGAATTTCTTTACCTGGGTGTTCCCTATTCCAAGAAAATCACAGGTCTAGTTCTCGTATCTATCCCTGTATGTTTGATCAGATTCTATAGTTAAATCTTTACATAATGTAATGATACTGGGATTTGAAGATCTTCCAAGCCCCTTGAACTTGCTGACGTAGCAGGAAGGGGTGGAGCAAGAGAATGCCGGAACCAAGCTAGTCTCCGTGAGGTGCTGACTGGAAGCAGCCACAGAGGCAGCTGCTGCAGTTTGTGAACTCCTTTTGCTTTGAGCCGGCCAGAATCTCTGCTAAGGACTTGAGGACTGACAGGGACAGGAATTGCGGGGGGCCAGAGCTGCTGGAACAAGCTGCCTGGACGCTGAACAGTTGCATGTGTGAGGAGAGGAGGACCTTTGCCTGAGGTAGCCTGTCTTTTTTTGAAGGCTTGAGAATGTGGGTGTTCACTACTTTAACTACATGTGCCAACTTCGTAACTACTGTGTTGGCTTTGACTTTCTGGTTTTGGGACTCAGTTTTCTGGTATTTAAATGAGTGCTCTAGCTATATTTCTCATGTAGAGAGTCTGTTACATTTCGTGATTAATAATCATATCAGCTTATCTATAGTTACTGTAGGCATTGTGAATACTGCATTGCTGGTACACATGCTTTGAATGGATAAAATAAGTTATAAAACCATATAGTAGCCTCTTCATGGCCTAATATCATGAAGGACCTGGCCAGTGAGTAGATCGTCAAACCCTTGGTACAAGTTGTTTACTTTTTCTTCTACCTTCTTTGTTATGGAGGAGATTACGTAACATCTTTTGGATGATTCTTGTATCTAATGTACTTCCTTAGGAAAGGAAAGGAAAAAGGAATTGGAAGGGAAAAAGAAAAAGGAGAAAGGGAGGAAAGGGAAAAAAGGAAGGGAAGAGAAGGAAAGGGAAAAAGAAAAGAAAGGGGAAGAAAAAAGAAAAGAGGAGATAAATTAGAATATAGCTATGTTGCTTAATCTGATATGAGGGTTCTTATTCAGGAGTTCACCAAATTTTAAAGATATTTTGATAACCACATTTCAATAGAATTTATTTCCTTCATAATCTTAAGTATTTTATTTAATAATATAATCATTTATTTAATTAAATTAATTAATCATTAATTAATTAAAATATTATTCTAAGAAAAATAGCATAGGCTTCCTTAGACTGCCAAATGGGCATATCTCACACACACACACACACACACACACACACACACTAATTAAAAATGCTAGATCTAATCCAAAGCTTTAATAAAATGCCCACATATTAGGCAATGCATTAGGTTCTGAGGATACAAAAAAAAAAAAATAGAAAGCAATCTTTGCTTTCAGAGACCTTGTATTGTACCAATTGATACAACAGGGACTCAGTAAGGATGTACAGAATCAATTGAAGAGGCGGCATTAATATTTGGAGGGATCAGGTAAGCCTTTCTAAAGGAGGTAACACAAGTCTCCAACCTTAAAGGAAATTAGAAATACCAACAAGCAGAGGAAGGAGTTCATTTCCAGTCATAAGGGATAATCTGTTCAATGGTTTAGAGGCAGAAGATTAAATATCGCAGTCAAGGAATCACAAGTGAGTCATCTGGGGAGGAAAGTACCATGTAAGAAGACACAGTGCAAAAAATCCCAGAAATATAAGTTGGAGCTAAGTTATAACAGACTTTAAGTACCAGGCTGAACAGTCTGTATTTTAACCTAAAGGCAATAGGGAGCCATTGAAGATTCATACTCAGACCTGTACATTAGGCAGATTACTTTGGAAGATCTGTGGAGGATGGAAGAGAAGAGAGACTAAAAGGATGCTGTCACAACAGCCCTGATGTGTTATATTGGTAATCTGATGCAGCGTGGCAAATGTATAAGTGAATAGAAAGGTATGGATATGAGAAAGGTGAATATATAATCAACTAGACTTGGTAACTGATTGAATGTGGCAGTGAGGGAGAGGAAAGACTACAGAATGATTCTGAGGTTGCAAATATAGGTATTGAAAGGGTGGTTGGCATTGAGAAAGAATGGTTGGCATTGAGAGTTCACAAGTGCTATCAATAGTTCAAGCATTTCTTCAGTTCCTATGAATACTCCTTGGATTTACCCTTGACCTTGTACGAGGCGAAAAATATATACTTTCTGCGATCTAGGGATATCCAGTTTAATGAAAACATAAATACTGATGTATTAAAGTCAGAGCAGGGAGGGAGGGAGAGAAAAAAAAACATGGAGTGAAAGGTTTCATGAAGGAGGTGAAATTTCAGGAGCAGTTTGAATACATATCTAGGTGAATCCTATGCTTCCATGTAATTTGTTTGTGGTAGATAAGTGCCATAAATAAACTAAAACCTGTATGTATATTTGATCAGGACTTTGCATCTATTCTAAAAAATAACTACCTATTTGCTTATGTTCCATAATTTTTATACCATACTTATTTTTGAAGACATATCAAGCCATCTGGAAGTTATTAAATGTTGAATGAAAGATTATTATTAAATTTCATTTGATATTGTTGATGACTTCATTTATTTTTACAATTTATTTGAGCATGTAAGCGTTTGGTGTATTTATACATTTCTTGGCTCTCAGGATTTGTGTTTCTGTATGTGTTCCAAATCCATGAGGAAACAATGTTTTTAGCCTAGACTAAATTTATACACCACTGGAAATTCTCCTCGTGTATCCAGTGTCAGTGACGACGTTTCACAGTGGATATCTCCCTTACATTTGTGTTCGAAATACTGTGTATCCCATTTCTTCTAGTAATTTATCATTTATATTGAAAAGGAAGAGAAAATCTATACTTGATTCATCATTGAACTCATTTCAATTTCTTTCTTATATCTCACCATATGCTGTTGTTTTGCAACATGCACTGTACCTGCTGTCTGAGGGATCTGAATCCAAAATGGTGCAGAGGGGACGCTGTACAATAGCTTTCATATCTTCAAATCTCAGACTCATTCTTGGCCAGCTAGATATCATTTTCTATTGTTTGACCATTTTTATTAATTATTCAGTGATTTACAGATATGATGCAGTTTTACCTAGAAATGGAGCATTTCCTTCTTTGAGTAGAAACAGATAAATGAAAGAAACTAAAACATGGGTTAAGAAGACTTCACTATAATGAAAGCTAATGCAGTGGAAACTCTCTCCAAGGAGGGATGTTATACAATGGTACTGAGAAAGATAAAATATTCAAGCTGTTTATTTACTCTTTCTATCTACATCCTCAATATTTTGCAGTTGTCACCTATACCTACAGTGATTCTCTCCATCTGAAGATGGAGTCAGGGCCAGAAAAAGGGTTGTAATCCTTTACATGTAGGGAGAAGGGGGCTAAGTACACAAGTCTGTAGTCAGAAAACAAAGGGCTGAGAACATCAGTGTGTCCAAGCCGGCTTGAACCGTTGAGTCAATTGTTAAATTTTGTGAGCAATTGTTAAGTCTTTGGTGGGAGCTATTACACTTTGGGAATTCACAAACACAGGGATTAATTTATTGTTTTGCTGCTGATTGAGACTTAAGAAAGTGATGGAGACAATGTCAATAATTCAGATTAGACTTTCACATGTGAAATATATAATTTTTCCAAAAGATTGAGTGGCTAGATATTTACCAGCATGCCCCTGACTGAATACCCAAATGCCTCCAGGTTAGGGTTATTGCTGGAAGTCCTTTTGAGAAACCAAATGGGGTGGAATTGGGGAGGGGGGGAGTCAGAAATAATATCTACCATTTACATATCATTTTTCAGTTTGCAAAGTACTTTAAAGCATTATATAATTTAGAACTACAAATCATAGGGAATAGACATAAGGAGAAATCCAATGTGAGCTAATTGAAGTGAAATATCAAGAGCAGACCAAGCCAAACAGGACAAATGAAGTATACCAGGAACAAGAAGCCAGATGAGAAAACAACAAGGAAGTCAAGTGAAAGCAGACCAGGTTAGGTTTTTGTAAGAACATGTTATCCAGTGATAAAGAGTGATGATTTATGGATTTGGAGATTTAGAACTAGACAAGATCTTAAAGTCATAACGTTAGCTCTCTCATTTTACAAAATAAAGAAATGAAACCCAGAGAAGTTCAGAAACACACCCAAGATCAAATAGGTACCAACTTGAAGAAATGATATTTGAACCCATGTCCTCTGACTGTCTATCTCCTTTGCCCTCTCCTCTGTCTCTGTCTCTCTCTGTCTCTCTGTCTGTATCTCTCTGTCTCTGTCTGTCTCTCTCTGTCTTTGTCTTTGTCTCTGTCTGTCTTTCTGTCCCTCTGTCTCTGTGTCTCTTTCTGTCTCTGGGTCTCTCTCTGTCTCCGTCTCTCTGTCTCTTTGTCTCTCTGTTGCTCTCTCTCTCTGTCTCTGTCTCTCTCTGTCTCTCTGTCTGTCTCTTTCTCTCTCTCTCTCTCCTCTCCTCTTCTCTCCTCCTCTCCTCTTCTGTCCTCTCCTCTGTCTCTCCATTTCTGCCACTGTAGATCTTCAATCAAATGCTTTCTACCATATATCCCCCTTCTGGTTTCTTAATTTTGTCACTTAAGCCTTTTTAATATGCAATGCCATTTTGATTCTTCTATTACCTATACTTTTCCTTCTGAAAGAAGGATATCTTTCTGAGCCACATTACAATCACTGGTCCTTCCAAGTGTCAGTGGTGCCTATGAGGTCAATTTGCCTCCTTGTATTACCATGTCATAACTATATTTTATTTATTTGAATAGAGACATATGAAACTCTGGTTTTTATTTCTGGCAACTTCTTTGGATTTGGAAAATTTCTGGGTGTCTCAACTACTCTTCTTTTTACTATATATATTATCTATGAGAGAGGTTCTTTTTAGTATTTTATTTTTTCCCCAATTACATTTAAAGAACAATTTTTGACAGTCATTTTTTTTTTTAGTTTGAGCTCCAAATTCTCCCCGTCCCTCCCTCCTCTTCTCCTTAAGAAAGCAAGCAATTTGATGTAGGCTATACATGTATAATCACAAAAAATACATATTTCCATATTAGTCATGTTATAAAAGATAACACAGACTAAAAAATCCCTAAGGAAAATTAAGCTGAAAAAAGTATGGTTTCATTTCTATTCAGACTCCATCAGTTCTTTCTCAGGATGGACAGCATCTTTTTTTATAAGAATTTTGGAGTTGTCTTGGATCATTGTTTTACTGAGAATAGCTAAGTCATTCACAGTTGATCATCTTACAATATTGTTATTACTGTGCACAGTGTTCTGGTTCTGCTCACTTCACTTTGCATCAGTTCATATAAATCTTCCTATTTTTTTCTGAAATCATTCTGTTCATTATTTCATATAGCAAAATAGTTACAATCATATGCTACAACTTGTTCAATGGTGCCCCAATTGATTTGCATTCCCTCAGTTTCCATTCTTTGCCACTGATGTAAAAGTAAGAACTGATATAAATATTTTTGTACATATAGGTCCTTTCCCCTTGCCTTTGATCTCTTTGGTATATAGACCTACTAGTAGTATTATTGGGTCAAAGGGTATGGACATATTTATTGCCCTTTGGGCATGGTTCCAAATTGTTCTCCAGAATGGCTGGACTAGTTCATAACTGTGCCAGTAGTGCATTAGTGTCCCAGTTTTTCCACAAGCCCTCTAATATTTGTCATTTCTCTTTTCTGTCATGTTACCTAATCTGATAGATGAAAGGTGGTGCCCCAGAGTTGTTATAATTTACATTCCTTTAATCAATAATGATTTAGAGCACTTTTATGTGACTGTAAGGAACTTTGATTTCTTCTTCTGAAATCTGCCTGCTCATATTCTTTGACGATTTATCAATTGGGGAATGACTCCTATATATTTTTTTTCTCTTTTCTTCATTTATTTTTAGCTTTCAATATTCATTTTTGTAAGATTTTGAATTCTAAATTTTTCTCTTCTCTCCTCTCCCCCATCCCCAAGGTAGCATGCAACCTGATATAAGTTATACATGTATAATCTTATTAAGCATATTCCCACATTAGGAATGATTCATATATTGATAAATTTAACTCAGTTCTCTATAAGTTAGAGAAATGAATCCTTTATCTGTCAAACTGCCTATGTTTTCCCCCCAGTTTCCTGCTTTCCTTCTAATCTTGCCTGTGTGGGTTTCCTTTGGGCAAAACTTTTTTAATTTAAAGTAATCAAAATTACTTCCTGTGCTCCTCTCTATTTGGTGATAAATTCTTCCCTTATCTATAGATCTAAGAAGTAAAATTTTCCATGATCACCTAATTTGTTTGTGATGGCAACCTTTATGTGTAAATCATGTACCCATTTTGACCTTACTTTGGTATATACGTGAGATATTGATCTACCCCTAATTTTTGCCAAACTGCTTTCCATTTTTTCCCAGTAATTTTTTTTTGTCAAAGTGAGTTTTTGTCCCTTAAAAACAATTTGAATCTTTGTATTTTTAAAAAACAAACTGGTAATTTAGAACTTTGTATTATGTACTTTATCTATTATACTGATCCACCACTCTGTTTCTTAACCAGTACCAGATTCTTTTCATGATTACTGCTGTGTAGTATAGTTTGAAATCTGGTACTGCTAGGCCACCCTCCTTCATATTTTTTGTCCATTGATTTTCTTAATATTTTTGACCTTTTGTTCTTCCAAATGAATTAGTAACTATTTTTAATCTTTTTTTTTGGCTCTATAAAATATTTTTGGTAGTTTGGTATGGCCCTGAAATGAACAAATTAATTTAGGTAGAATTGTCATTTTTTTTAATATTGCTTCAGTCTACTCACAGGCAATTAATTTTTTTTTTTCCAATTGTTTAGATCTTTATTTATGTGAAAAGTATTTTGCAATTATGTTCAGGTAGTCCCGACATTTATCTTGCCAGGTAGATTACTAAGTATTTTATATTGTCTGAAGTTATTTTAAACATAATTTTCTTTCTATCTCTGTGCTGGAATTCCATGGTAATATATACAGATGCTGATGATTTATGTGGGTTTATTTTATATCCTTCAACTTTGCGAAAACTATTAATTGTTTCAACTAGTTTTTTTAAGCTGTTTTCTAGATTTCTCTAAGTATACCATCATATCAACTGAAAAGAGTGATAGCTTTGTTTCCTTACTGCCTGTTCTAATGCCTTCAATTTCATTTTCTTGTCATTGCTATAGCTAGCATTTCTAGTAAATATTGAATACATAGTGGTGATAATGGACATCCTTACTTCGCCTGAGGTTATTGGAAAAGCTTCTAGTTTACTCCCATTACAGATAATACTTGCTGATGGTTTTAGATAGATACTACTTATCATTTTCAGGTAGGCTCCATTTACTCCTATATTTTCTAGTGTTTATAATAGGAATATGTTGTAGTTTTTCAAATGCTTTTTTTGTATCTATTGAGATAATCATTATTTGTGTTATTTTTGTTCTTGATAACGTCAATTATGCTAATAGTTTTCCTAATATTGAATCAGTCCTGGATTTCTGTTATAAATCACCTAGTGGATGATCTTTGTGATATATTGCTGTAATCTCATTCCTGGAATTTTATTTAAAATTTTTGCATCAATATTCATTAAAGAAATTGGCTTGTAGTTTCCTTTGTTTTGTTCTCTCTAGTTTAGGCATTAGAACTATATTTGTATGGCAAAGAGAATTTGGTAGAACTCCTATGGCCTATTTTTTTCAAATAGTTTATATAATATTGGAATTAATTGTTCTTTAAATGTTTGGTAGAATTCACTTGTGAATCCATCTGGTCCTGAGGAATTTTTTTTTTCTTTTGGAGCTCATTTATGGCTTGTTCAATTTCTTTTCCTAAGTAGGAATATTTAAGCATTATATTTTCTTTTCTGTTAAATTAGGCATATTATGATTTTTAAAATGTTCATCCATTTCACTTAGATTGTCAGATTTATTGGCATATAATTGGGCAAAATAGCTCCTAATAATTCTTTTAATTTCATCTTCACAGGTGGTGCCTTCGCTCTTTTCAACTTTGATACTAGTAATTCATTTTTCCTTTATTAAATCAAATTAACTAATGATTTATCTATTTAATTGGGACTTTTTCATAAAATAAATTCCTAATTTTATTTATTAGTTGAATGAGTTTATTTTTTTACTTGCAATTTTATTATTCTCTTTTCTTGAGTTTCAGGATTTGTATTTTAGTATTTAATTGGAGATTTTTAATTTGCTATTTTTCTCATTTTTTAAAATTCTGTGCCCCAATTCATTGATCTGACTTTCCCTATTTTATTGATGTGTATCTCTAGAGATATACATTTTCTTGTAGGTACTACTTTGGTTACATCCCACAAATTTTGAAGTGTTGTCTTATTCTTGTTATTCTCTTTAGTGAAATCATTAATCATTTCTATGATTTGTTCTTTTATCCATTCATTCTTTAGGATTTGATGTTTTTAGTTTCTAATGAATTTTAATCTCTGTTTCCATGGCTCTTTATTGAGTGAAATTTCATTGTATTATGGTTTGAAAAGGATGCACTTAATATTCTTACTCATCTGCATTTGGATGTGAGGTTTTTAATGTTCTAATGCATAGTCATTTTTTATGAAGTTTCCATGTACAGCTAAGAAAAAGGTAGAGTTCTTTCTATTTCCACTCAGTTTTCTCCAGAAGTTTATCACACCTAACTTTTCTAAACTTTTATTCATCTCCTTAACTTCATTCCCATTTATTTTATGGTAGATTTAACTGATTCTGAAAGGGGAAAATTGAGGTACCTCACTATTGTCATTTTATTGTCTATTTCCTCCAGTAACTCATTCAACTTTTCCTTTAAGAATTTGGATGCCACGACATTTGGTGCATATATATGTAATGTTTATATTACTTCATTGTCTATGCAACATTTTAGTATGTGGTTTCCCTGCTTATCTCTTTTACCTACTGCTTTGTGTGAGAGCATGGTTGTCACCCCTGTCTTTTCTTTTTATCTCAGCTATAGCATAATAGTTCCAACCCTTTATTTTTATTCTGTGTATTTCTATCTGTTTCAAGTTTGCTTCTTGTAAAAAATGTATTGCTGGACTCTGTTCTCTAACCCATTCTGCTATTCTCTTCTGTTTTATGGGTAAGTTCATTCTATTCACATTCACAGTTATGATTACTGTGTATTTTCCACCATTCTATTTTTTCTTATTTATCTTTCTCTTTGTTTTTTTATCCTGTTCTTCCTCCTCTATTTTGCTTCGGACCACTGACTCCCTTAATCCTCCCTCCATTTTGTCACACACACACACACACACACACACACACACACACACAATTCTCTTACCTCCTCTCCCTCCTACTTTTTTTATTGAGCAAGATAGATTTCTATACCCTACTAAGTATATATGTTATTCTCTTGTTGAACCAATTCCAAAGAGATTGATTGTCAAAGACAGGGGTGACAACCATGCTCTCACACAAAGCAGTAGATAAAAGAGATAAGCAGGGAAACCACATACTAAAATGTTGCATAGACAATGAAGTAATATAAACACTACATATATATGCACTAAATTTTATATGATCCTACCTGTGCCTTCATGATATTTGAATGTTTTCTTTTTAACTACTTGTAATATTTTTTCCTTGTTTTGGCAACTCTGGAATTTGCTATAATATTTCTGAGGGTTATCATTTTGGTATCTCTTCCAGGAGGTCACAAGTAGATTCTTTCCATTTTTATTTTACTCTTTGGCTCTAGAATATCAGGCAATTTTCTTTGATAATTTCTTGAAATATTATGCATAGGCTCTTTTTCTGATCCTGCTTTTTTGTTAGTCCATTAATTCTTAAATTATCTGTCCTCAATCCATTTCTCATGTCAGCTGTTTTGTCAATAAAATACTTCACATTTTCTTCTTTTTTTTCATTCTTTTGACTTTGTTTTATTGTTTCTTAATGTTTCATGGAATAATTAGCTTCTAGTTCCCCAATTCAGCTTTTTAAGGAGTTCTTTTATGCCATGAATTATATGTCTCTTTTGTCATTTGTCCAATTCTGGTTTTTAAGATATTTTCTTCAGTATTTTTTTGTACTTCTTTTACCAAGTTATTGATTATTTTCATAACTTTCTTGCATCACTCTTATTTTTTTCCCAAATTTTCCTCTACCTCTCTTATTTGATTTTAAAATCTTCTTTTTTAGCTTTTTTAGGTATTCTTGTTGGACTTCTATATAATTCACCTTTTTCCTTTGAAGCTTTGCTTACAGCTACTTTGTCATGATTACTTTCTTCTAAGTTTGTGTCTTAATTTTCCCTGTTATCATATATAGTGACAACCACACTGGTGTACCCAAGATGATTTGCTAGTACAGGTTCTCAGACCTGCTTTAATAGGAAAGATAGCTGTTTAAGGAGTCAAAAAACTTTTAAAATTACAATCACTAATACAAGCAGAGAAAACATAGAGAAAACATAAGCAGAGAAATAAAGACCAACAGACAGAACTATGATTGCCTGAATCAAAGCAATATTACTGTACACTTTACACACATGCCTGGATTGAGAGAACCTTTACATCTGAGCAGCCGGGGGACTCTGAATATACTGCCACTCAGTATCTCAACTAGGGAATCACAAGATCCTTCCCATAAGAGAGCCCTCAAAGCAAAATACCAACTCAGAGTGTTCTTCTCACAGCAAGAAGGCTTCACAACCCTTGTGCCTCCAGTGCCTAATTAGAAATTAGCAAAAGGTATTAAAACCTTCCCACAAGCAAACTTTCCCTAAGCAAGCTTCCTTCAATGGGCTTCACATGAGGTCTGTTAATGGGCCAGGAAGATCTTATATTTCATTAACCTTACATCATAGTAGTTTTTTATGATCAGGTTCTTTTTGTTGTTGTTGTTATTGTTTGCACATTTTTCCAGCTTATTTGTTGCCTTTTAATTTTATATTAAAGTTAGGCTTTGCTTCCAGGTTCAGGGTGGGGGCACTGTCCTAGCTTCAGGTTTTCCGTGCTATTGTTTTTAGAACAAGTTCTCAGTATTCATAAGTTTTTGGTGTTTTCAGAGTGGTATGAGCTAAGAAAATGTGTGGCCACTGTTCTCCTTGACTATTCTCTTTATCCAGTAGAGGATATTGTTCTCTTGTAATCACAAGTGTTAATTTTCCTCTTGGCCCTGGAACTTCAACCTGGAACTCTGTATGGGCAATGCAACAGGGTGCTGCACCCAGTACCAACAAAGAGTCTCCTATAATCATTTTCTGACCAATTTTCCAACTCCTTTACCATCTCTGAGAGATGCTGAAGCTGCTGTTACACTGTTATAGTCACCTCCAAGGTCTGCTGCTGATATTGTCACAATGTGCCCTATGGGTTGACTACTACCTTGGTGTGAAAAATCTCTTTTGTTGACCTTCTAAGTTGTCTCACCTTGAAATTTTGTTGTCTCTGCAAATCCAGAATTCAATATGAGGCAATATTTTAAAGTTGTTTGTAATGGAATGTTGGGAAATTTCAGCTAAGTTACTGCCTCTACTCAACTTGGCTACAGGGGTGAGATGAGACATTTAAAATAATACTTTTAGCTGTCTAACCAATAAATGGAAATGAATAGTTATTTAAAATATGATATACCTATTTTTCTACTTGTTAGTGAAAATGATTGTATTAAATGATAAATGCACTTCAAATTCAATTGCATATTTTTTTGGGGGGGAAAGAGTTTGGTAGTATAGTGGTTTGGGTACCATGCCTAGAAGCTCTGAGTTCAAATCAAGTCTCAGATATTACTAGCTGTGTGATTCAACCTCTATTTACCTCATTTTTCTCATATGTATAATGGGAATAATAATAACAACATTTACCTCCCAAGGTTGTTGAGAGGATCAAATGAGATATTAATCAAAAAGTACCTCCTTACAATGCCTGGTACCTAGTAAGTGCCATAGAAATACATAGTAGTAGTAGTAGAACTTTTGATTTGCTTTGTTTTTAATGATATTTATATATAAACTAATCTTTGTAAAGAAAGAATTTTTTCAAACCTCACTTTTTTTTTCCTTCCTCTAGCTCACTGGCTGCACTCTCACAGAAACTCTACTTGACTGACCAGTATTACCGATGTGTTCATTTGAAAATCACTAGATAAAAGAATAGTAACATAAGCATAAGATGTTTAAATTGGAAATCCAAACAGCAATGAGAAGCAATATATTTGTTTCTGGATAATGTTGGTGATAGAATAGATTTGAAGATAGTCAGTAATTCATATGCCCATTGATTCTGGTTTTCAGACAGACTGACATTTGTACTATAAGAACACAAATATTCATTATAGTTTGATCCCATGATAACACTGCAGATGAGGAACAATTACGAAGTAACAAAGGGGGAATGAGGAAGCTACTTTGGTGCAGTACACCACATATAAATGAGAGTATGCTCATGTATCTGCCCTCCATTAGTAATTAGTCTGCACTTGAATGTCAAACACACACAGCAGTTTGGAAACAATTTGATAACAGGTTGAGAAACTGCAAAAATATGTTGCACTTAGAAGTGGTCAGAGTCTTTTGAAATCACTGCATAAATGCCAAAATCATTGTACACATGGTCATAATGGTTTGGAATCAATACAGAGCAAATTTGCAGTGCTTTGAGTTTGCACATTCTTATCACAGAGGAAACATATATTTGAAACCTTATTGACCAATTATTTACTTCTCAAGGCTCCATTAAATGATTTTTAGTACAAACCTCCTGGACCATCATCATGAACTCCCAAGGGATTTGGGAGCCCTTAAGTTGGAACCACTGGATAGATGATGTTCTTTCTTCTCCTCGAAGCCTACTGCATCAGGAAATCTTGTTCTCACTCTAGTTCAAAGAATCCTCAGATTTATTAAACTTTAAAACTAACCAACTTGAAGTTACCCAGAAAGCAAGTCCTAAAAGTAATGCTAGCTATTCAAGAACCCTCTTTCCCTGACTAGAAGGCTAGATTTTGTTGTTGTTGTTTGCTTGTTTGTTTATTTATTTACTTTTATTTTAGCTCACCATGTCTAGGGAATTCAGTATTCTCCCTCTGCATTGTAGATTGAAGCTCAGAAATATCCTTAAACTCTATTATCAGGACACATGTAAGCAAATTTTTTATTGTTGCTATCAGTTGTCATTATTGATTATGCATAAATGGGAAGGGAGAAATTTTCTTTTGTTTAACAACATACAAAAACATAAGGGAAAGAGAAAGATGAAGTCTTGTAGAGCAAAGATGAGCAAAGGAAGGCTGGGCTGGGTTTCAAAGATGACATGACTTTCACAGACCATAGGGATGGGTGACTGATTCTCTTTCAACTAACCCTGAGGAAACTCCTCAGGCTATAAAACCCAATGAGTCCAGTGCTGTGGACAAGCTCAGATTCCTTGGGGAGGCATCCTATCTTTTGCTTACAAATAATGAACCACGCCTTTTGTTTTATTAAGTTGTATAAGGAATTACTTGAATTGATTCGACTCACACACCCCTTACACTCTGCTCTATAATGCTCTAAACAAGAGAAAGTACTCTACAATCTGAAGCATAATCATCTAATTAGATTTCGTTGCACAATTTTTTTTTTCTCCTTAACTCTTTATCTCTTTTTTATTTCAAGATACTTCCCTGGGTAGCTTGTCTCTCTCAACCATGTCTACCATTTCTGTTTGTCATTATTTTGAGAGATAGTTCATCTATACTCAGTGACTTGAACTCTGTTGGAGAAACTGTGGGGAACAAGCATTTATTAAGCACCTGCTATGTGACAGAAACTATGATAAGCACTATAACAAATACAATCTACTTTAATACTCACAACAACTCTGGGAAGGAGGTACTGTTATTATCCCTGTTTTACATATAAGGAAACTGAAAGAGACAGAGGCAAAGTGACCAGGCTTACACTGCTAGTAAGTGTTTAAGGCTAGATTTGAATTTGAGTCTTCATGAATCCAGGTTCAGAACACCATCTTTTATTATATCTCACTGTATCAGAGAGGTATTTTCCTGCTATCTCATTTATTGTGTGTTTTGATTTCATATTAAATATTTCTGTTCTATACATTTATTTTTCAAAGCAAAGTATATCAGTGATTCTTCAAATTCTGGATCTCAGGATCACTTTATACTCTTTATATACTTTATTTACACTTTATGCTCTTAAAAATTATTGAAGACTACTCAAAATTATTGAAGATTACTTTTTGTTAGGCACTTTGGAATTTATATACACTGACAATTAGTTACATATGTAAGTAGGTAATTAGGTATGAGGTACAATGGCACTTAGGTGCTTAGATAATTGTACAACAGGTTCTTGGCTACTTCCATACAGGTACTTAGGTGCTTTGTTATTGGCCTTAGGTACTCAGGTAATTAGATTATTAGGTCATTGGACACTTCAGTACTTACATAATTGATTCATAACATGAATTCAGTTTCTATAAGAATTAAGTACTTAGGTAATTAATTACTTAGGAACTTAGATAAATCTTGTTTAAACCAGTCTAAACTGGTTCAAACCAGTCCAAACTGGTTCAATATGATTCAAAGAGGTAGAATTAGGTCTAAAGTGGATCAGTTCATTTCAAACCATTCTAAAACATTACAAAATGTTTTAATCCAGTCTAAATCAGATCAAATGAATTCAATCCACTTTAAAATCTCAGCCTTTTGGTATGTCATAGGTACTCGTATAACTAATAATTAGGTGCTTAGCTAAACAAGCACTTAGGTCCATACAAAATTACACAACACGTTCTTAGGCACTTTGGTATAGGTCTTAGGTACTCAAGTAATTGGATGATTATGCAATTAGGAACATTGGTACTTAGACAAATAGTTAACTAAATAGGAATCTAGTTGAATTGATATTTAGACATTTAAGATAGGAATTTAGCTGAATCTTGTTCAAACCAGTCTAAACCAGTTCAATCAGATCCAAACTAATCTAAACCACTTTAAACTAGTCTAATCAGGTTCCAAGCAGTGCATTCTGGTCTAAACCAATTCAAACAATTCTCAACTAGTTTAGTCTAGTTAGAATCAGTTCAAAACAGGGGAGCCTGGTTGACATTCTTCACTAGTTAAGCTCAGGTTATGAGATAATTAGATACTAGGATATTTTAGTACATGCATAATTAGTTACTTAGGTATAAAGGCACTTAAGTCCATAGATAAATAATCAGGTATTTTGACACAATTCCCAGCAACTCAGATAATTAGATAATTGGGTAATTGATGCTGGCTATTTGGGTAATTAGATGCCTTATAATTAGGTGTTTGGGTGCTTTGGTAAGTTGCAGGTGATTAGGTCCACAGATAATGTGGTACTTAGGTACTCCAGTAATTAGATATCTAAGGTACTCAGGTTAGAGGCACAGAAGCCCACAGGTAATTAGATAATTAGGTGCTTGATCACTTTGGTAAAAGTCTTAGATGCTCAGGTAATTAGATAATTAAGTAATTAGGAAGTTTAGTACTAAGGTACATAGACACTTAAGCACTTAGATAATTAAGTATGTAGGAATTTAGTTGAATAAGTACTTAGGTACTTTGGTAAGATAGGTACTTAGATAAATCTTCAAACCAGTCTAAACTGCCCTAACCATTTCAATCTGATTCAAATATGTTGTGAAAGTAGTTTAGACTTCACAGACCCTGTCAATGAATCTTGGGGATTCTCACCTATTAACCAGACTTCAAATACCATTAGTGTATGTGGAGTGATTCTGGTGTGGCAGCCCTACCTGAGATAAACATCACCATTAGCTATGTCTCTGGAGTGAACATTGCAGCCAATAGGTCTTAAGCATTCTGCATCCTACTTTACCTCTTAGAGCCTTACTCACCCAGCTCAGAAAAACTTTGGTGGTGGTAGTTGATGAGGTGCAGGCTCTGGGAACCCCCTTGAGTTCTCCTTGAATCCTTGAGGTACAGGTTCTGAGAATGTTCTTGAACTCTGATGCATTTGCATGAGGCCATAAGCGTTTTATTGTGGCTCTGCCCAAACCTTTGTTACTAGCTTGGCCCTCCACTGTCCATCTACTTCCCACCTTTGAGCCTATCAAAATATCTATACCCAGATCAACTGTTCTACCCTTGCACCATTGTATGTGGGCTTCAGGCAGCCTCCAGCTTACCACACTTAATCATTAATTTACCTCATTAACTCTTCCTGAAGACCCTACCCAAACTCCTCCTCTAGACCACCCCTTGATTCCTCCCACAACCTTTCTGTATATAAGACCCCATTTTGCCTCCATGTGTGTGTGATCACCAAAGAATTTTCTAGTATAGACTTGCTCTGTGTCCAATACAGGTGAACTTTTAATAAACTTTGCTTTTCTTTGGCTGAGAGAAGAGTTGAGTCGAATTCATTTGGCAGGACCCAACCTGTAGGTATTTCGGGGTCTCAAGCAACCCTTGACCTTAACCCTGACCCTCTATATTTTATGGGTTACCTCTTCAGTGGTGATGATGAGGAAAACTGGCATTTATAATAACTTGTATTTATTTGTATATTTGATATTCCTTCCTCCCACATCCTACCTCCTCCAGTAGAGTGCTGATAGTCTTTCTAAGATCAGGGTATACACACACACACACACACACACACACACACACACACACACATATACACACATACATACATATATACATATACATATGCACATATATATTTGTTTTTGTCTTTCTATACCTAGCACCTAACAAATTCTTGGAATTGTAAAGTGAGGATTCTATGTGAGATGACCCTCAAGTCCTTTCCAGCTCTACACCCTATGATCCCTGACTTTCTGAGTGGTATGAAATAAAAGCTAAAAGGGAAAATTAAAGTGGAATGCTTACCATTCACTCCATTCTATCCAGGAAACTGCTAAGATTTTGCATTGATCAAATCTGAGAAAATATTTTTTTTCTACCTGCATCTAAAATCTTTTCAGAATTGTTGAGCTCTGGCTGCTGCCACAAAATATCTTTATTCTCTTATCAGGGCAACATGTAAGTGATCCTTTCCTGTAGAAGGAAGAGTAGTGGTCCAAGATCCCAATGGGAAAAGTGCCACGCACCAGTGTTGCTAATCAATAGTCAATAAATATTTATGAAGTGTGCGCTCTGTGCCATATAGTAAGCACTTAATAAATGTTGATTGATTGTCAGATGCTAAACTAAAAACCCAGGGACACAAATACACAAAAGGAGTTCACAATTTAATAGAGGAAGACAACATATAAAAGAGAACTGAAAACTAGGAGAGGTGTGGGGGCTCATTGAAGGAGCCGAAGAAGTCCAAAGTGACTGCAGCCAATGGGGAATGAGGAGATATCTGAAAATGTCAGTCCTCTTCTTAAATGAAGGCATTTATGGTTTCATGTTCCAATCAGAGGGGCAGAGGGTGCTGAGAAACAGTTACTGATGTTCTGACATCATGTCTGATTAGTTACAATGCAGATGGAGGTGCAGTTATTCTTAGATCAATGCTTCTATCTAGAAATGCCATACCCATGCCAAGGTTATGGGCAAGGATTCAAGAATCTGAAACTTGCCAATTGTAAAGCTGATAAATTTTGGCTTCGTTTTCTTCCTCTGATGATCATTTTAATGTACTCCAAACATCCATCATTTCCTCCTCCCCCAGAATTTTTAGAATGTGAGCTCTTTGAGGTTTCGAAAGCACTAGCTTCACTTTCATCTTTGTATACTTAGAGCATAATAAATCCTTAATAAATATGTGTTGATCTATTAGTTTTAGGACCCTCTACTGTGGCAGTCCACCAGAGACTGTGCAAGTCCCAATTTTTCTAACCTATGTCCACCTCAACTTCTACCATCAAAATGTATGAATCTGTACTGCAATCTGTCAAGGTCCCACTTTCCAATAAGGAACAATGGGTTAGTCAGATAAATGAACCATTGCTAATAAGTTGGGTTGTATTTCAGAGTGCTACTCAAATCTTCTCTGTTCTGATCTGAATGACTTACTTAATAGGTAGTACAAAGGTTCTGAGAGTGGTACCCTATTCCTTCCCATTCCCCAGCAACGTTGTGCTTAGTTATGCTAGGTGGAAGTGGCCTGCATAATTATGCCTTTACTGTGTCAGATCTGAAAAGCTGATATGAAGAAAGTAGGTCAGACCCATATATTCCTTAAAAAGTCATCTCCTATTCAGATGGTTATACACCTGAGAGCCTACACTTATACCCTGGGTCATGGGTGGGGAACCTGCAGCCTTGAAGGCACATGTAACCCTCTAGGTCCTCAAGTGTGGCCCTTTGACTTAATCGATTTTATGTGTGTATGTGTGTAGATATGTACACGCATGTGTGTATGTACAAGGCATGTATATACATATGTTTATGTAATATATGCACGTGTGCATGTACATGCACATATGCATATGTGAATATACATATGAGTATAATATATACATGTATGTATATGCACATTAATATATACACATGAATGCATACACATATATGCATGCATACACACATGTATACACATACCCTCTTCTGGAGTCAGATTGTCAATTCTTTCCTAAAATGTAGCCTCTAGAAGTGAGTTTAATACTTCATATGGGAACCTACCAGTGAAGAGCACAGGGAGATGATAACCTCTTTTATTCTGGAGAACATGCCTTTCTTCACTGATTCTTTTAGCACTCTCTCCCCACTAGCTTTTTCACAGTCACACCACATCACTCAATCATATTGGGAACAAGCTCCTGTCCCCAATTTGTTTCACATGAGCTGTTGTCTAGCCATGTCTTCTTCAGTCTATGTGTACACTTCTGCAGTTGATTTCTTATCAGTGTAAGACTTCCGTTTACCTTTTTGTTGTTCAGTTATTTTCCGTAGCGTCCAACTCTTTGTGACCCTGTTTGGGGTTGTCTTGGCAAAGGTCCTAGAGTGGTTTGCCATTTCCTTCCCCAGCTCATTTAACAGATGAGGAAACTGAGGCAAACAGGGTTAAGTGACTTGCCCAGGGTCGCACAGCTACTTAGTGTTTGAGGCCATATTTAAACTTAGGAAGACAAGTCTTCATGACTCCTGGCCTGGTACTCTATTCTCTGTACCACCTCGCTGCCTTTTTTCATCTACTACATCCTTATTAACTTCTATCTGATGTAATTTGGACCACATATTTGGCTTATTGACATAGATGATGACTCAGACACAGAATATGTTTGCTATCACTCCACCTTTGAGCCATTTACAAATTTGATAAGCATGCCATCCAGGCCTTTACTCTTTAAAACAATTGAACAACACAGGGCCAAGGAAAGAACCCTCTAACCTCTCTCTTCAAATTAATACTGAACAAGTAATGGCTCTTCTTTGGGTGCAGACACAATCTCTTCATACTCAGTCAGTTGCAAATTCACCTGTTATACTCTCATCTAATTCTCATTTTTCCAGTGTTTTTTGCACATGTATGTTTAAAAATCCCTGTAGTCTTACCAGAGCTTTGCTACCATTTATCCCTGTCATTCTGGAAATTCATTTTGGTGTATCAATTTCCCCGTCTAGAAAATAAGGTAACTGGACTAGATAACTGTCCTTCTAAGCTCTGACATTTTATGTTTCCTCTACAATACAATCCCTTCTCTCCTGCACTCTCCTTGTGATGGAGTGAGTTGGGCTCATTAATTTTATTTTCTACCTAATCAGTCTGGGTACCAAGTAACAACTATATCTCGTGCCTGGCACATCATATTTTAATAGCTGCTTCAGAAAATTTAAAAAAAAAAGGATTCTAACCACTTTGAGAGTGGGCTTTAAAGGTAAGGAAGTTGTACTATGCATAAGTTGAGACTGCCCACTCAGTGGGGTGATCTTTGTTGTACCCATGGAAGAATCAATAAAAGATCCTGTCATTATCTGGAACAAAATTGAATATTGCAGCTAAATTACATTGCATTCCTCAGGTAAGGCAGCAATATATTGCAAGATGGAGTGGGGGGTTGGTGGGAGTGGGGGGAGATGAATTATTATAGACTCAAAGTTTTTAGAGCAAGAAGGATCTGTAGAGCTCATTTAGTCCAGTCTCATTACTTTAGAAAGGACAAAACTGAAATCCAAGGAGGAGGAGGATTTTGCCCAAGATTAAAGGCAGTAAGTAGTACAGTTAGGTTTCAAATTCAGGTTTTCTAAACTCCAAATCCAGTATTCTTTCTGCTGTCCTACATCATCATTATGCATCACATGGATATAGATGAAATCATCTTTTATTTAAAGACTGATCTCCAGTTCAATGATACTCAAAGTTTGTTCTAGAACCCCCTGAGGGTCCTCAAGATTCTTTCATGGAGTCCAGAAAGTCAAAACTATTTTCATAATAGTACTAATAGATTTAAATTTATAATTTAGTAAATATGGATATCTATAAACCACATAAATTAAAGCTCTGTAGAGAGTCCTCAATAATTTTTGATAGTGTAAAAGGGGTAGTCTTGAGACTAAAATGGTTGGGAATTGATGCTCTTGATAATGGTGGGAAAGGCACTATCATAAACCTAGGGAAGATGGTCTTTTGTGAATTCCTACAGAAGAGAGAAATGATCTGTCTAGCACCATTCATTGGAATAGAATTAGACTTCTGAATTTCCAAAGCTGCACAAATGTGTTTGGGGGTACAGCCTATGACAAGGTAGGAATGGAAAAGGACAACTTGGAAGGGGATGTTGGTTCCCTACTAATAATGTTCGGAATGTGAACTGTCCGCTCCATACCCAGATCCAATATTCAAATACAAGTCCTGAAATATAGCAATCAAGATGTCTTCATAAAAGATGGAGGATAATTTGGCTGAACCATATAATTCTCTGGGGACAGTAACACATAGCTGGGTGGGAGGGGAAACAGGGAGGGTGGCCTAACAGAGGAAAAGTCTACTCTCCACAGCTCCAGAGGGATGCATTGTTATGCCCTGGGGGAGTTGAAACTAGAGAATTACGGACAATAAAATATAATTTAGATTTTAAAAGTTCAGGAAGCCAAACATTTACTATAAGATATGAAACAGATGTGCATAAAGATATAAGTGATTTCTATTTCATTTACTGGTTCAAAAGATGTGCGACAAAGTCCTTGGGAAAATGTGTGTGTGTGTGTGTGTGTGTGTGTGTTTTAATGGAGACCTGAGGAAATTTATATATTCTCTCTCTCTCTCTCTCTCTCTCTCTCTCTCTCTCTCTCTCTCTCTCTCTCTCACACACACACACACACACACACACACACACACACACACGCATGCACTCACAGATAAGATAGAAGATAGATAAAAGATAAATAGAAAAAAAAGCTTCCACTTCTGAAAATGCTCCTCCTACCAGGAAAAAAATCTGTTTAATTTTAAAAAATAGTAGGAGTGTTTTTGGTAGTCTTGAAAAGATATTAGAAAATTCTTTTCAAATTCAGCTCTAAATTCACAGGAAATCACCGATTTAGAGTTTGAAGAGACCATAGAGGTCATCTGGTCTAATCTTCTCATTTTACAGATGTAGAAACTGAGGCCCACAGAGGTTACTATACTAGCTTAAGGTCCTATGGATACTTTATAGCAGAGATTAGATTTAAAGTTGGTTCATCTGAATCTAAATTTGCATGTTTTCCCCCATCTATTATCTCCCTTTACTGTTAACAGGAGATGGGGTCAATATCAGCACTGCTGAATCAGGCAAGACTTCAGTCCATTGAATTTACCATTGCTTGTCTACATATCTGCTTGACATGATAAGGACCATGCTGTCCTACCATTCACGTGCCACTAAACTTATAAGCAGTAAGACAAATAAAAAGCTATTCAAACACTGAGGTCATAGAGTACTTGACCAATACATTTGATTGGTCCAGTGTGTAAAGTGAAAGCTTGAAGGATTGTTTCTATGTCCCTGTTTATAACCCAGTTGTCCAATACAATAGGCATCAGGATAGGGCTCAGATAAATTATTTCCAGTGTATTTGGAACTCCTAAGGTACGGTTCCCTCTGCTAATTCAGGTCAGCACATTTTTTTTTTCAACTTTCTGCCTTAGGACAGTTGCCTAGGGCATAGAGGAATCCCATAGTCAGTATGTGTCAGGTAGGATATGAATCCAGAACTTCCTGTCTTCAAGGCTGTCACTCCACCATAGTACCTCTCATAATTCATGCAATAATAACAAAAAAGCTTGCTGTTTCTGTTGTTGTTGATGAAGATAAATGAATGCACAAAGGATTGGTCATTTTCTTAGCATGTTGAATGTTTCTGTGGGAATTCTCTCTACCAACACAGATGACAATCTGTCTAGGACTTAATATATATGTTTTTGGGAGCTTTCTCAGTCATATATAGTCTGACTTTGACTTAATATGGAAAAGGAGTAGGAGAAGGAAGGAAGAGGTAGAAGGAAGAGGAGAAGGAAGGAAGGAAGGAAGGAAGGAAGGAAGGAAGGAAGGAAGGAAGGAAAGAAGGAAGGAAGGAAAGAAGGAAGGAAGAAAGGATGGATAATGTGGAGGAAAAGGAGGAAAGATTTCAAAAAAGAGGAAGGAAAAGAAAGAAGTAAAGGAATAAAAGGAAGCAGGAAAAGAAAAACAAGAGGAGGAGGAAGACAACAAAATGAAGAGGAGAAGGGGACCAGGAAGATGATTAATGGTAAGACATGTTTAAAAAGAGCACTGTGCTGAGTCTGGAAACACCTTGATGCAAATGATGTCTCCAAAACATACTAACAACATCATCTGCCTGGCCAACTCACTTTTAAATCAACTCTTGAAGATTGGCTCTCTTCATCTGCAAAACAGGAGTGAGAATAAATGAAATACCTCATAGAATTGTTATAGGGAAAGCACTTTAAATCTTAAAGTACTACATAATTCCGAGTTATTATCCTGACTTTTGCATAACTATGTTTCTTATTCCAAGCATTTCCATGAGATTTGAAGACTTAGGTCAGCTAAACTTTTCAGTCTAATCCGATAAGCCACTTAAGGACACAGATTCAGTTTGGTAGAAAGTTTCTTAAAGGGCACATTCTTTTAAACCACCAAATGAAAGTCTAACATGTAAGTAGCCTGGAATAGACTCCGTCAAGTTGGACACAATCAGCACCATAGACCCTTTAACAGTTTGGTGAAAGCTAAGGAGATCTCAGAATAATGTTTTTAAATGAATAGAATTACAAAGGAAAACAATTCTATCGAAATGCAGTTATCAAAATATTTTTTAAATGAGTTCATGGTGGATGCTGGGTTAAGAATCCCTGACCTGTGAAAGGATCTGTATCATTCTGAAGCTTCCTACTGGGTAGAATGAAATGATCATTGGAAATTATAAATAACTCCATGCATGTAAATACTGTTATTGTGACAATATTAACCATGTAGCACAATATTTTATATTCTCAATTAAAACTCTTCATTTGTTTGCTGTGGTACCAAGCAGTCCTTAGAGTAATTGTTCTGTTTTCCTGGGTAACATATTTAGGGAAAAAATAAAATAATTAAATTATTTTAAAGTAAAAAGGGGTCTGAAAATAGCACTCTTATTTAAATTGTAATAGTTCAAACTCATCTGAGATTTCTTCATGTCTACAATAGCGCAGCTGTTTTCCTCAGGGTGTTCTCACAGGATCATAAAAAAATATATATTTGTTATGAGCCTGCAGAAACCCCAAAGAAAGCAGCTGTGTTTTTGATAAACTGGGTTTGGTTTTCAACACTTTGAGCCATGGAGAAATTTCCACAGGAATCCTATGCGTTGCACATCCTTGAGCACTGTCTCTTTGAAGATGAACAAATACAATGCATTTAGTCAAAGTTTATGTGGCAAAGTGGGTTCACTGCTCTCTGAGCTAAGCTAAGGTATGAAATTAGAAACTTGACCTCCAAAGAAAGACTATGCCCTGAACTTAAAAAATGCCACTCACTCTAGACTCTGAGCCATCACTAGGGAAATCACTGTGAAGAGTATAGGGATGTTCTATGTTCTAAGTGAACTTTGCCCATTATACATCCAAGCTTTGCTCTCCTCCTTTTCCCCCTGAATATTTGGTCAGGGGAAATGTCATAAATCAACTGCATTAACCAAGGATTTGAGCCTGAGTGATTGAAGATTTGGGGCTTTGCCAATCAGAAAATCTCATAGTACAAGAAGACAGTGCTAAACCTTCTGGGTACTGTGACCTTTTCCATCAAGTTATTTATTCTGATTTGAAAAAAAAGAAAACAAAGGCAAAGGGGGAGGGCTCCCAAAGCGTCTACATTTGTAAGATCATAGTGTAGAATTTTTTGGTTGGATGGAAGTACACATGGGGGATCGGCCAATGCTCATAACTGTAGGTAACAATTTCTCAATAGGGAAATTAGTTCCCTGTCATCTTTCCCCTCCTATTAATCAACTTCTCTGAGAAATCTAGCCTGAGGGAGATAAAAACACCATAGTTAATTAATAAATACAATCCAGGGATTGAAAGTAAAGGTTTACCTTTATATAATCCAGTGCAATCCGATTCAATACAAAACGCATTTATTAAGAGCTAAGGAGGAAAGAAAAAAAAAAAAACTTCTGCCATCAAAGAGCTTATATTGCAGGGTGGTGGTGGGGAAGCTTGGGGGATGGGCAAATTATAGGTAAACAAATAATTATGTAACTGTTAACTTGTGGAGTTAGAAGAGAACACTAACCACCAAAGTGATGAGGAAAGGATTTTGGTAGGCAATGGCACATAAACTGATCTTTAAAAGAAGAAATGGATTGTAAAAGCCAGAGGTGAGGGGATGGGGGAGTGCATTCTAGGACAGAAGAAGACCCTAGAATCGAGAGGTAAAAGGTTGAGCTCAGAAAATGGGGCAGGGACCAGTTTGACTGGCACATAGAAGCAGAGAGGAAAGTGATGAGCAGTGAGCCTGGAAAGGTACCTATATATGAGTCTGATTGCAGCACTTCACCATTTTGCTGCCTACAAAAATGAATTGAGGAGCTAGGCACAAGTATAAATAGAGAAGAAATTTCCTTATTACTTCTTCATGTAACCAGAAGTGGCACAGAGCAGGAATAGACCTTTGGACATTGGGTAAGGAGAGTCAACAACTCACTGGACCTTAAAAAGGAAATACCTCTGGAAACCCCCCACCCACCCACCATTGTGTCTTTTTGTTCCTGACTTTAGAAAATAGTCTTTGAGTCTTCTCTCTTGCTTAGTGGTAGCTGGTCCATTTTTCTCTCTGCTCTCCCCTCTCCCTCTCTCCTATTGGATTAAGGCTCTTTCCTTCTTCAGCTTCCCTTTTGACTTAGAACCTAGTTAAGCCAATCAGGAAATACCCCAAAAAATACATTTGGACTAAGAGACTTTCATCCCTATAGCTTATACCATGTTTCAGAAAGTAAACTGTTCGCATCCTTTCTGTAATGTAAGAGCTGCTTGAAACCTAAACTTTGTCACTAATCATCTCAGAAACACAGAATGCCAGATATGGAAAGAACCTTAGAGATTGACTAATAAAAACTTCTCATTTGATAGATAAAGAAAAAAAAAAGGTTCAGAGTTGGTCAAAAGATTTGTTTAAGATAAATGATAAATGGAAAAGCCATAACTAGAACCCAGCTCTCCTATAATTAAATAAGTCAATCAAAAGTCCTTATTGATTTTCTACCATGCACCAGAGGAGAAAGAAAATGGACTTTCAAATAACCTAACACAGAAACTACCCATAGTAGGCACTAAATAAATGCTTGTTGAATTGCCAAATTAAAAAAGCTTATTTTCCACTGGGGGATAAACAATATTACATGAACATTATAAATCAATACAAAAAAAATCCACAAAGTAAGTAGAATATGATTTGTGGATGGGGAGGCATTAGTAAATAGGGGAAATCAGGAAAAACTCAGTAAAACAGGGTGTGATTGAGCTGAGACTTTAAGGAAGCTACTAAAAATTCTTAGAAACAGAGAGGGAAGGGGAGAGCATTCTATTAATGGTGGAGAATAAGGCAAAGGCTGGGAAGGTAGGAGACAATTGTCTTCTGCAGGGAATAGCAAGTTGGACAGTTGATCAGGAATATCAGGTTCCTCAGAGAAAACAATGTGAAATTTGACTGGAAAAAAAAAAAAACTGGAGCCAGATTATTAAGAGATTTCTGTGCCAAATGAAGGATTTGATATTTCATCTTTTTGCTCTTGTTGAACACTATCACTCCTGATTTGTGTATGAAAAGCAAGTTATTTATAGTGCCATCAATCTTTCCTCAATACATGCATGTCTGTCGACTTTTTGTCTACAGGTAGAAAGAAAGTGCACCCATCAATGGTCAAACCTAGATGCTGTTTTGCTCCCCTTCTCCTGTGTCTTTGGGTCTTGAGATCTTATAAGCATTTTAACTTGAACAAATTGTAGGCAAATATTTTTACTCATTCCATATCGGGGGGGGGGGGGAGGGGGGTGTCTATTATGACCTAATAGATGTTATTTTCCCTTGTTGAGTAGGATGGTCATGAGGGAAAACAATGACATTCTTTCCTATACCTCATCTACCATGCACGCTCAAATACCAACCCACCATACACACACAAACACATACAATTTGTATTTGTGTCGTTCTGGAGAAGACACTCAACCATGCTCTATCACTCAGCACGGGATGTAGTGAAAGGGGAATCCCTAGAATTATGTAGAATTGAGAGGTAAACAAAGTTTCCTTGGAAGAATTCTCACCTAACCTTTTCAGTGTCACAGACCCCTTTGGAAATCTGATAAAGCCTGTGGGTGCCTTCTCAGACCATTTCATGAATATAAGAGAAAATTATAGTGAAACAAAGATGGAATATTTCCTTGAGTTCAAGGAGACCCTGAAATTTGTCCATGGACTGCAGGTTGAAAACATCTGCTCTATTAATGTTGTAGATGTGTGAAAAGATTGTAGACTACACTAAGATTAGCTGCTCCATGCATTTTTTCTGGCATGACTCTGTAATTAGTATGTTTGTATGTATGTGTGAGTATATGTGTGAATACTTTCTTTTTTCTCTTTTTTGTATCACAAATTTATTTTCAATTCATGAAACTAAACAAACATTTCCATAACATAATATTAAAAAAAAGATCCTTGCACATGAAACCACAAATCTACCATGTACTACTTGCTATTCTCTTCAAATATACAACAAAGTTATCAGGCAAATTCCTTTTTCTCCCTTTTTTCTTCCATCCCTACTGCCCTAAAGATGACTACCATTAGAAACAAATAGGTGTGTGTGTGTGTATATACACATACATACATACACACACATATACATATATATGTATGTATATATGTATGTGTGTATACACACATATATATGTGTATGTGTATATATATATGTATATGTGTGTATGTATACATACACATACATAGTTATAATATACATACTAGTATTTATCAGTTCTTTCTCTGGATGCAGATAGCATCTTTATTCATTTGTTCTTTAATTTTTATTTGTGTACTTATAATAGTCAAAATGATTTAGTTTCCCAAAGTCATTCATAAAACAATATTACTGTTACTGTTCTCCTGTTTCTGCTCATTTTACTTTCCGTTATTTCATGTAAGTCTTTCTATGCCTTTCTAAGATCATTGAGTTCATCATTTCTTACAGCACAGTACTATTCCATCTCTATCATATACCACAACTTATACAGCCATCCCCCAATGGATGGGAATCCCTGCAATTTCCAGTTTTTTGCCACCACAAAGAGAGCTGCTATAAACATCACATTTACATTCAAAATCAGAATTATTATTTGTTAATTTCCCTCCATCTTATTCTTACTCACTATTTTCATACTTTAATGTATTACCACTGATTCTGCAACTAGCCCAGCTTTCATGACCACCATGTTAGGAAAACAATTCCTGTGGAGAAAGAGCCATTTCTCTCCAACAACTTGTCACTCACAGGGAGGACAGACCAGCATAGCTGAAGCAGCGGACACACTGAGGGAGAGAGAGGACACAGAATGTGCCAGCCATGGCAAACTTCTACCACCATCTTGACCATTATCTTCCCTCAGACCTTGATGAGACAACCTAGGACCCTGAACCTAAAAGCTTTGGGAGTTGCACTGTTTCCAATCCAATTATCATTTATCATCCTGGGAAACAACCTCTGTAGACTGGCAACTTTCTTCTATCCTTGCTACAGCTACATCTCTTAAAGACTCAGAAAAGAAAATTCTTGTCTGCAAAGTCCTTGGCTATTGACATTGGCAAATGATTCAACACAGGAAACTGATATCACTTTATCAGTGGAAATCCCATTAAAGACCAGACAATACCATCAAAGCTGTTGCTACCCCCTATGGACATTGGGACCTTTTCAAATGACTTGTTACTGAAACCTTCCATATGTACTGTCTCCTGTGGTAGAAAATGAGCTCTTTGAGAGCATGTACTATCTTCATTTTCTATTTGTATCCCCAGCACTTAGCACAGTGTTTGCATCTATGAAGCATGTAATAAATTCTTCATTCTTTCACTCATTGTCTATGAGGGGAGAATAGCTAAACCCCTAGGTGCAAAAGGGCTTGCAATCGCCCATAGTTGCTAATGACCCCCAGGAATATCAAGGTTACCTGTCAGAATGTGTTCCTGATGCTGGCAAGTGATAAAAGACTTGACAAGCTAGTCTCAAAGTGTATGAAATGAAAGGCTGAAGCAGAATCACAACTAATGGCTAGCAGTTATATAGCACTTTAAGGTTTGCAAAGGATTTATAAAATCTTGTTTGATCCTCACAACCATGAGAAGCAGGTACTATTATTCTCAATTTACAGATGAGGACATGGAGATTGAGGGAAAGGTAAGGCCAGGGTCACGCAAACAGGAAGTGTCTGATTCCAGATTTGAAATCAGTTCTGCCTGATGCAAGGTTCAGATCTCTGTTCACTGCTGTATCCAACTGTATTGGTTTGAAGGGACTCGTTAACTGTCAACAGAAGGATTCCCTAAACCAATTTCCACCTGGTTGTTCAGTTCAGGAGGAATAAAATATTAGAGTAACAGAAATGTCCCCTTCTACTGAGGAGGAAGAACAGCTGTACAAAGAGAGTGATGTAAGCACACAAATAACCCACCAATCAATTTAGATTTTTAAGGACGTATAAAAGATGGAAAGGAATCCAGGTAATGGAAGATAAATATTAAAGTGTGTCAGAGTCTTTTAAAAATAATGTCAGGATGGCTCGATGGTGCAGTGAATAGAGAACCAGCTCTGGAGTCAGGAGGACCTGAGTGTAAATCTGACCTCAGACAATTAATACAAAAACTAGCTGTGTGACCTTGGGCAAGTCACTTAACCCTAATTGCCCTCCCCCCCAAAAAAAGCAAAAGTAAATAAATAAATAAAAATAATGTCAGGAGAGTTCAATCTTACTGTCAGCTGGGGTTGGTTAGGAAAGCTGAAGATAACAAGCACAAATTTTTATGGCATTAGGAAAAAGAAGATTAAAATAGTGATAAAGCAACCATTTGGGGATAGTGATACAGAACAATGTTGAGAAGGTGACTCCCTTCTCCTCCTGAATTCTCTCCCTTTCCTGACTTTTCATGCTTTTTCCTCATTCTCCTCTTACCAGTCTAATTAATCCTTCTGATTCTCCATTGGTGAATCATCATTCATATTCACTATACTAACCCAAGACTTTTCCTACACTAATCCATTTTCCTACACGGTCGCCAAAGTGATTTTCCTGAAGTGCAGGACTTACCATGTTACTCTCCTACTAAGTAAACTACATTCTAGGCATGTAAAAGAACTGGCAGATGTGACTGTTGAATAATTTTCTGTCATTTTTGGAAGATTATGGAGAATGGGAGAAGTGCCAAAGGATTGGAGAAGAGCAAATATTTTCTAAATTAAAAAAATGGAAGCTAAAGGAACTTGCCAAAAAAAAAAAAAAGCCTATAGGTCAGTGAGCTCAACTTCAATTTCTGGGTACATTTCTACAGCAGATAATTAAAGAGATTTCAGAGAACAACTGGAAAAGGGAATGGGATCATAAAGAGACAGCAGAGTTTCATCACAAACAGGTAATATTAGAATAATTTTACTTCCTTTTATGACAGAGTCACAGTGCCTGAGTGAATGAATTAAAAAATGTTTATTAAGTATTTACAATGTACAAATACATGGGCAACCAAGTAGTGCAGTGGATAGAGTGTTGGGTCTGGAAGCAGGAAAGACATATTCCTGAATTCAAACCTGCCTTGAGACCCTTAGCTGTGTGACACTGTATAAGTCACTTAACCCTGTTTGCCTCAGTTTCCTTATCTATAAAATGAGTTAGAGAAGGAGATGGCAAACCACTCTACTTTCTTTGCCGAGAAAATGCCAAATGGAGTTAACAAAAAATAGAACGACTGAAACAACTGAACAGCAACATGTGCAAATATTATGCTAGGCTAGGGAAACAAATAAAAATTCCTAGAATGCAGTTTATCTTGGGCTGGTGAAATGATCTTACCCAGGGAAGCTTGGTGCTCTCTTCTTATCTATCTTGGCTGTCACCTCCTTTAACCAATTTTGCGCAGGCTAGTCTAGTCCCAAAAATTATTCTTCACGGAAGAGAAAACAAAATTGAGATTAGAACCACAAAGCAATGAAAAAAGGCATTTTTTGAGCACCTGTTATGTGTTTAACACTGAGCTTACTGCTGGGGAGGCAAAGACAAAACTGAAGTCTCCAACAAAGCCTGAATGGTCACTTCCTGGAAAGTTGTCACAGTTTCTTGTTTAGTTTTGGGTTGGATCAGATTTGGGTTGGATCTAGTTTCTTTTCAATTCTGAGATACTATATTTCCCATAATAACTCTGGGTGGACAGGAGAATTTGACGATTGTCAAAGAAGTGGTACAAAAAGACATCATTGAGTACATGTAGGTCATTTTATAAGTCAACAAGCATTCATTAAGTGAGCACCACTATGTTTAATAAATGTTTATTTACTATGCACTAGGTCAAGTGTTAAATGTTGAAAATGATAAGAAGATGAAATGGCCCTATTATGTGACTAAAATGTGAAAGGCTGAATGTATACCTTTAGTGCCATACTGCTAAGCATGATTTTTTTTTTTAATGACCAAGGAAAGTCTCTATGACATTTACCCTATGTTCTATATAAAGACATGGATATATTTATCCTAGCTGAGAAGATATGAATGAGCTGCCCTTAGTACCACTGGGAAGACTTCCCAACATGGATCATGGATTTATTGGAATATTGAAATGATGTTGACACTAATCATTTTTAACAATTAATTACACACTGCTATTCACTGTTAACTTAAAGTACCTTACCTACACTCTTTGTTTTCCCCACTAGATTATAAGTACCTTGAAGGCAGGGCTCATTAGCCCTGTTTCTTTGTATCTTGTGCAGCATAGGATCTGGTGGATATGCTATAAATACTTATTAAACAGAATTGTTTTGTATACAAAAAAATAACTTTAGTCGTTTTTTGTTTTAGTTTTTCTTTTTTGTTTAGCTTTTCAGGAAGATGCAATTTGTTTAAGGCCCTTTGATTGTTTCATATACAAATGGTTGTCAAAAAAAAATATACTACTATTATAATATATGTTGTCATCTACTTCCAGGGCCCAAAGATGCTAACATTATCATTTGTATGCTGAAATTTGCCCGTGGTTAATTTATACAGAATTGGCAACATTCCCACTTTAGATGTTTATAAGGGAAAATTCTGGGATCTAAATGGGATGGCTGCTGTAAATTTCTGTAATTCATTAGGGGATGGTCATTTCTGCCTAGATTAAACCTGAAGCCATATCAGGTGTTCCTTGTAAAGAACATAAAAGGCCTCATATCCCTTCCCAATGTGCCTTTATTACTTTTTTTCTGCAGAGATTGGGGGCAGGGAAGCATAACTAACAGTTAAAACCCAGTTTAAAGCTACAGAAATTTGGAGATTCTGTCATTATGGCTCCATCCAAGAAGCTTTTAACTGGAAATATGCTGAAAGTAAAGGACCCACTATTTGGACTCTCTTTCCCACCTGTAAGTCATTACATGCTACTTCTGAAATCACACGGGGAGACTGAGAGAAAACAGGGCTAGAATTAGTATTTGAGACAAACTTCATAGTTCTAAGTGAAACAGTCAACCAAATTAAACGGGACCCAATGAGTCCAGTTGCCTGCTGCAAAATAGAGGTGTAGGAAAACACCCGTGGGGTAGGTAGCCTTCTATGGTATCCATTTGCCCCACACAGAAACAGCAATTCTATGGAATTCTTCTATCGACATCCTTAAAATTCAGAAGACAGAGCCCAAAATAGGTGTGGTCAGGGGCAAAACAGAGGATAGGCAGACAATGTGTGTAACTAAGGTTTTCCTGTTTACCATCAAGTCACTATTTTCCTGCTTTGCAGAAATGCCTTATTTCATTTACATCTGAAGTGTCATGTAGTGGTGCTAAAATTCTACTTAAGAATTCAACTTTATTTTAAGCATAAACCAGAAACTAGAAAGCGTGAGGGGGGCTAAAGGTTATTTTGTTGTGTTTTTCCCCCTCTATCTTCTTAGTAGGGGATCTTACCAACTCCATCTCAGATGTAATGGGGGAGAACCAAGCTGATTGCATGAGTCCATGGGTGTTCGTGGCACTCAGCTAGGTATTCAAGTAGAAAGAGTGGCTTTGGAGAAGGAGAAAGAAATGAGAGGTTCTGAAATTACTTTAATCTTTAAAAAGTTAGATGTAATTACAAAATAAAACATCAATATCCCAGCTGTGCTTAACTACCTAAATATAATTTTCACAGTTACGCATTCTGCTTTCTATTCATTAGTAACTCTCCATCATTTACTATATGTGTGTGTATCCTGATCATAAATGAGTTCTTAATGATTCCAAACCAAAGGAATTTATAACACAAAGGTCGCAATTTATTTTTAATGATGGTCTTCTATAATGTATTAACAAATGAGCATGGGAATGTCCTTTGATTTTAAGTACAAATGAATCTTTCCATGCACTGGAACCTCACAGAACTAGAATTTATAGGATCTTTCTGTGGGAATGGATGCCCAAGTGCCTTAACCCAGGGTCCTTTTGGTTCTTTGATAATAATAATAAGGCTAACATTTATGTAGTACTTTAAGGTTTGCAAAGCATTTTATATATCTTATCTGATTTTCCCAATAACCCTATGAGAGAGGTGCTATTATCACCTTTATTGTACAGAAGAGGAAAACGAGATTGTCAGAGATTAAATGACTTAGTAAGGTGCACACAGTAAGTAGGAAAGACAAGATTTGAACTCAGGACTCTCTAATTTCATATACACTAGCCAAATCTTCTTTAAGAGGGTCCAAAAAAGTTTCATCTTATAATGAATGGCACTTTGTGGAGAGGTAAAACACATGGAAGTTGAGGCACATTTCTTTCCAGTCAGCTCAATTTGGATAGCAAAAATAGACATATTTCTCATAAGCCCTTGCATGTGCCCTTGATTAAGGCATTAAGAAAGGTGGGTGAGAGACAAAGGGAGGAGAAAATATCTTTCTATGAACAGATGGGCAGAGTCCAAACTGGGATACAAGTGCATATAAACCAAAGACTGAGCCAGTCCAATAACCTAGATTTTTCTAAAATGATCAAATCCAAGAAGGCTAAGATAATAGTAGACAATACTGGAGGACCCTAGATGTTGCACTTTGTTGAGGGCTGGGTCTGGAGGCAGGAAGACATTAGTTTAAATCTCACCTCAGATACTTACTAGCTATGTGATTCTGAGCAAGCCACTTAACTTCTTTTTTGTCTCAGTTTCTACAAGTATAACATAGGGATAATAAAAGCTCCTCCCTCAGAGAATTACAGTGAAGATTAAATGAGATAAAATTTACAAAACTCTTAGCACAGTGCCTGGCGTATAGTAGGAGTTATATAAATGCTTGTCATTTATTTTATTTTTTTAATATAATACTTTAAAATTTGTAAAATTTTTTTAATTTTGTAAAATGTCTATACATATATGGGCATGTACATGTGCATGACTGCATATACACACAGATGCACTGTGTAGACACACATATATGCACACATGTATGTACATATATTATATATTGTGTACATATATAGATAGAGGTGTGTGTGTATGTGTGTGTGTATTCCTTAACTGGTGACTCCTAAGATGGTCATTATGCTGAATGTGATAGAAATTTAATCCAGAAAAGTGCCGGATCAGATAGTAGGGATATAAGATATAGTTGATGAATTTACTCCAACTTCATTCCCGATGCTTTCTATAGCAGCCAAATGCTTGCCTCATCCTTATCCCATTCTGGCTTGTTGGCCTGATCAAAGGTGGTATTCACCGTGTTCTCCTGTGACTCAACTAGATAGGTACAAATAGGAGCTCTGACATGAGTATATCCAAGCAAAGTCTCTCTATAGGGGTGCAAAGCAACTCGTACATTGATTTTACAGAATTATCTAGGATGGATGTTCATTTCTGTCTCTATTCTCAGGGAATGACAGAATTTCCCTAAAGTAGGAAGTGTATAAGTTTAGGGGGATTTTACCCAAGGCTGGAATGCAGAGGGAGCTATCCGTCCATCCCCATCCAGCATCTACTGAGGGATGTTGAAGCTTCTACCATTATACAGGGGCTACCAAAGAACTGGACCCAGCAGGCTTCTGAAGCCTCCACCCAAAGATATTTTTGTTTGTGTGTTTGTTCTGCTTTTGTTTTTCCTGGAGACATTTGGTCCATGTTCTCTGGGTATTTCTGCTTGTCCTCACGAGCAGGTGTTGTCAAAGGAGCAACAGCATTCAGAAAACCTAGATCAGCTTAATGAGTAGTCCCATACTTCCTGAGTTCTACATTCTAGCTTGAATTTTTAATTTCAGCTCATAAACCAAGGTTATCAATCATTCCCTGTTCCATTTAGAGTTGCACTTACCAAAGTCATCTCTGAAGTAATTAAGGAGATACTACACATGCCTTTAAATCAGTTCTCCAACATTTGCACCCTTTCCAGAGCACTCCCTTTCTTGTCTCTCTTGCATGAATTCACCCTGGAAATGACAAACTATCATATCATCCCCAAACTTTCATTCACAAAATATTTATGAGACATTTGTGAGCCTTTCACCACCGAGAAATACAATACTACATGGCAATATGAGTTATGTGAAGGCATACAAATCCTTGCTTTAATATAATCCATCCAGCCCCAAGTCCACAAATTAATAACCCAAGCCTAACTCCAATACATGATCCAGAGGAACCTAAAATGCAATATCTTCAAGGCTCATGAAGGTATCTGGAGCCCTTGGAACCTAATCTAATGCATCTATTGCATGCATTTTCATAAATAAATAAATAAAAGACAAGTAAATCCAAAGGAGATTTTCTCTGCACTTGGGAGCAGTTTTAGAGCCCATACAAAGCAAACCAATTTGAATGTTTTCCAAATATGCAGGTGCTAAATCCTCATACTTGGCAGGAATAATTATTTGCTGTATTCCCTGGATCTTCTATTTTGCTGAGCTTAATTTGTTTTCAATACATAGAGGGAGTAAAAATACAAGGCTACCAAAACAGTAGAAAAACCACAACAAGAAAATGAGAGATTTATTTACTTTAGTATTAATTATGAATATTGTTTAGATCGAATAAAAGTGAAAAATAGCAAGAGGCTAATCACCCTAATGCTTGATTTTCTACTCTGTAACAGACACAAAAATATGCCCCCTGGAGCCATGGAACTAACACTGTTCTTAATAGTGACAATTTTTCCCAGCCTCAGGCTATATTAAGAGGCATATAAAGGTGATAATCCCAATATACTCTGTCCTGCTCAAGTTACATAGGAAATAGTTTATTCAGATCTTGTCATTATATTTTAGGAAGGACACTGATAAATTGAAGATTTCCAGAGAAGGAAAACCGGCATCCAAATGTCAATATATGCATGCAACTGATCATCTACTGGAATTGACAGTTAAACTCATGGATTTTTTTTTGAGAGGAGGAGGATGGTGATAAGTTGAAGAACTGCAAAATCTTAGTACATTTAGTCAGAAGCATTGAGTGGTTGATTTGATGGAACTGAGGATATTTAGGTTAGAGAAGAAAAAAAAGGTCCATAATAGCTTTCTTCAACATATAAAGATTATCATTAAAAAAAAAGAGATTTAATTAATTTTTGATCACAGAGGGAAGAAGTAGGAGGAATGGGTAGAAATTCAAAAGGGAGAGATTTAGCCTTGAAATCAAAAGGGGAGAAAACGATTCTTATCAAGTTGAGCTACACTCAAAAGGACTGGGCAGCCTCAGTTGATAGAATTTTCCCAGAATTTGAGGTCTTTATTGGGAACAGTGTCGAGCAGTTCCCAATTTGTTTTTGTTCTATGAACCCCTTTCAATAACAACAAAAACCAAAATATGTCATGAACTTCAAAGGTAATTGAAAATGCTGCTTATGACATTCTCTTAAATTTATTCATTAAGTGCTTACAATAACTACAATGATAAATTTTCTCTCCAAAAGCTCCAAAATTAAATTTTTGTGATATAATTACAAAAGCTTGTTTTACCTATAATTATGAAAACTAAATATGAAAGTATAAAACTGTGAAACTATGAAATGACTATAAATATTTTAGATGGCATTTTGTTAAAAATCAAAAGAAGTTATCTAGCAATAACTCACATGCTAACTATCATCTGTAATACTTCCCCTTAATTTTTTTTATTTTACATTTTTTTGTTGAATATCAATAACATTTTGATGAAATTAGTTACAACCTGGAAGCTGTTTGACACAATATAATATTGATGTGTAAACTTCATTTCAATATTGAACTCAGTTATTTGAACAAAGGTTTGTAATATTTGGCTTAACATCAAACGAACCCAGTCTAAAATCTGGTTCTCCGTTGAGTGTATTTCTGTATTTTTACTGAAGACAAAAACAAAGTGAAAATGCTTGCTCACATAAATATATAGTAGAGGATGGTAGTAGATTTTATGAGCTCCCTTTTTGACAGCTGGAAATTAATTTTTGAAAGTTTAGCTACTTAACCAATCAATAGCTAGTTACAACATAACTTGTTTATTTTTGTATTTTCTAATGACAAATGTGTATTAAATAATACATTTAATTAAAGTTTGATTATATATTCTCTTCAGACATGACTTTCTTTTCTTTTACCATTGGAATCCAGGCTACACTATCCATAGACTCTAGTGAAAAAGTGATCAATATTGCCAATCAGTTCATTTGAAAATCCACCAGATAAAATAATACCAACATAAGCTTAAATTTAAATCTGAAAACAAACAATTTTGCAAGGAAAAGCAACAAAGGTTATGTTTCTGAAGGACACATGATGGTCAATGATGGTTTCAAGATGGCCTATGATGCACATGCCCAGACATCATAGTTTTCAAAAGACTGACCTTTGTACTCTAAGAATCCAAGTATTTATAAAACCTTGATCACATGATTACATGATTGATAAGGTATGATTACAGGAAAAAATGCAGATGAGGAAACTACTTTGGTGTAATACACAAAATGCAAATGTGGATATATGCATGCAACTGATCATCTGCTGGAATTGATGGTTAAACATATGGACTTTTTTTTGAGAGGAAGAGGATGGTGATAAGTTGAAGAACTGCAAAATCTTAGTACATTTAGTCAGAAGCATTCATATGTATACCAAAGTTGTTTTGTACATGATAATGATGGTTTCAAATCACTATGAAAACAAACCTATGATACCTCAAACATGTACATGCTTGTTGTCAAAGAGGGAATATATACATATATATGTATGTATGTATGTATGTATATATGTATATGTATATGCATATATATATATATATATATATATATAAAACTTTTTTTTTTGGAGGGTAATTGGGGTGAAGTGACTTCCCCAAAGTCACACAGCTAGTAAGTGTGTCAAGTGTCCAAGCCAAATTTGAACTCAGGTCCTCATGACCCCAGGGCCAATGCCCTATTCACTGTGCCACCTAGTCGCCCTGGGAAAATATATTTTTAACATAATTTAGTGATTATTTACTGCTTAAAGTGTTATTGATGAACTGGACAAATGTCTCTTACCCTAAAGAGGTTCATGAGCCACCAAATGGGAATTGCTGTTACTGGGAAAATTATTTGTCAGGAATGGGTAGGATTCAATAAAGACCAAAGTGCCTTCCTACTGGGAAGCTCTGCAAGACTGAGAAATCAGGGATCTCCCATGCTTTCCCTATAGACTGTTTTTTTTTTAAATTTAATTTAATTTTACTATTAACTTTTGTTTATTTTTAGTTATATCATTCATTTCCATGAGATTTTTACAAATGTTCTCCCTGTCTTTCCCCTACCCACCACCCCAGAACAGTGATCCCACTGTATACCCCTTCCCCCAATCTGCTCCCCCATCACCCCTCTTACTTTCTGGTAGGGCAAGATGGATCTCCCTACCCCAGTGCCTATATATCTTATTACCCCGTTGCATGTAAATAATAATTAATAATAATAATAATATATTACATATACATATATATTTATATATTTAACATTTGATTTTAGAACTTTAAATTCTAGATTCTTTCCCTTCCTCCCTTGTCACCCACCCCCACTGGAAAGACAAGCAATTCAATACAGGCCATATGTGTGTAGTTACACAGAACATCTCCACAATGGACATATTCTGAAAAATTGACTATATTTCCCTCCTTCCTAACCCACCCCTCCTTGTTCTATTCTCTACTTTGTCCCTGTCCCTTTACAGAAGTGTGTGCTTCTAACAACCCTCCCCCCCTAACCTGCCCTTCCCTCCATCATCCCCCCTCTCATCCCCTTACCCCCTACTCTCCTGTAGGCCAACCTACCCAATTTAGAGTGTGTCATTCCTTCTCTAAGGCAATTTCAATGAGAGTAATTTTGACCCATTCCCTTTTTGCCTTCCTGTTCCACTTTTCCATTCCAGCAATTATCCCTTGCCTCTACTATATGAGATGATTAACCCCATTCTGTCTCTCCCTGTCTCCTCTCATTCTATTCCTCTCCTACCTCTCAATTTCAACTTTTAAAATATCATCCCTTCCTATTCACTTGATCCTGTGCCCTTTGTCTATGTACACATATATACACATGCTCACATGTGTTCATATGCATATATACTCTCCTATATAGACATAAGTGTGGATACATATATATATATATATATATATA